>JAZAYU010000019.1:435617-1035617 GCA_038501625.1 Corbicula japonica
AAAAATCAAAGAAAATTTTATTCAAAAACGGAACAAGGTGGAGTTACGGTTCTTGTGCAGTGCACTTCGAGTCATTGCATGAAACATGCATACCAAGTTTGAAGTCATTTGAACATATTGTGACATTGTTACGCTCCTAACAAGAAAAGCATTATAAAAATCAAAGAAAATTTAATTAAAAAACGAAAGAAGGTAGAGTTACGGTTCTTGTGCAGTGCACTTCGAGTCATTGCAAGAAACATGCATACCAAGTTTGGAGTCATTTGAACCTATGGTGACAGTTACGCTCCGCACAAGAAATGCTCTTTAAAATAAATCAAAGGGCAATAATTAAAAAACGAAAGAAGGTAGTGTTACGGTTCTTGTGCATTGCACTTTGAGTCATTGCCAGAAACATGCATTCCGAGCGAAGAGACGCCAAGCGAAATAACGAAAAGACGCAAAGCGAAATAACGCCACGCGAAATAACGAAAAAACGCCGAGCGAAAAGACGAAATAACGAAAAAAACGCCACGCGAAAATACGAAATAATGAAAAAACGCCAAGCGAAATAACGAAAAGACGCCACGCGAAAAGACGAAATAACGAAAAAACGCCACGCGAAATTACGAAATAACGAAAAAACGCCACGCGAAAATACGAAATAACGAAAAAACGCCAAGCGAAATAACGAAAAGACGCCACGCGAAAAGACGAAATAACGAAAAAACGCCACGCGAAAATACGAAATAACGAAAAAACGCCACGCGAAATAACGAAAAGACGCCACGCGAAAAGACGAAATAACGAAAAAACGCCACGCGAAAATACGAAATAACGAAAAAACGCCAAGCGAAATAACGAAAAGACGCCAAGCGAAAAGACGAAATAACGAAAAAACGCCACGCGAAAATACGAAATAACGAAAAAACGCCACGCGAAACAACGAAAAAACGCCAGGCGAAATAACGAAAGAACGCCGAGCGAAAAGACGCCAAGCGAAATAACGAAAAGTCGCCAAGCGAAATAACGAAAAAAACGCCAGGCGAAGCTAGAAAGAACGCTATTTTGTGCAGTTAATTTGGCGTTTTATTGCACGGCGACTTTTCGTTATTTCGCGCAAAAATAGCGTGTTTTCGTTATTTCGCGTGGCGTTCTTTCGTTATTTCGTCTTTTCGCGTGGCGTTTTTTTGTTATTTCGTCTTTTCGCGTGGCGTTTTTTCGTTATTTCGTCTTTTCGCTTGGCGTTATTTCGCGGCGAAATAACGAAAAAACGAAATGGCATAAATCAGCCACCATAGAAGTGCGAACAGTAGAAGCCATAATATAGCTGGACAAATTCGCGTTAGTACTTCAACCATAGTTTCTAAAGATTTCGTAGAATGCTCCAATCAGATTAACATAATCCCTGAAATCTACCAATGAAAGTCGGCCAAAATGAAATCCAACTCGACATTTTAACGACCTTAAACACGAAATTCTTAACAGTTGCAGACGTAATTGTTGACTAACTTAACTCAGTCACGAAGTGGTGGATTTCCAAAATCTGAAACCACTTAATGGAATTTTCCTGTCAAAGACCAGATTGTTAAAGTCTTTATGCTATTGGATAATATTTGTGCATAATGTATATTTTTGTCAACACCGGCAGGGATTTCAGCAGGTTTATACTAGGTTTTATTTAATGTCACAATCAGGGGAATTAGGATTTCTAGCAATTATCTGTGTCTTATTTGCAAAGTGTACCAATTCGTTAATATGGTTCAACAGTAAATCAGAGTAAAAAACCTATCAATTTATAGCTCAAAACTTGCTTATCAGTTCTAAAATGTTATCACATAAGGTTTTATTTTTGATAAATAATACATTAGATTTGGTTGATTCCTTTGACATTCCTTTAACAAGTTCTTGCTTCATTGATGCTTTTCAGTTGATCAGTATATGATGCACTTATGATCGCAACTGTTCGTACAGTCTGACATTGAAGTACTGCAACTTTGCGTACAGTCTTGTCACTTTCGGTTGCTGCACAGAAAGACCATTTTCTCGATGCTTATTCGTTAAAGCACCGTTCAACGCATTTTGTTAGCGTTGGAAATGATTTTTCTTTCACGAGAAGTCAAATATATTCCTTTCCAATCTACACATTATAAAATATAAGGTCACAAATGCAGATTTTCTCCACTCTTTTTCCCAATTTTGTACTGATCAAGAGTGAAAAGATTACAGATTGCAACTTAACTAGCCGTTAGTTCGAGACTTCAAGATAACAGTAAGACTATTAATCAACGATGTTCTTATTATAAAAATAATTTCTGCAAAAAGCACGTTCAATTTGAATATATTTTACAAATAAAAAGCCGATGTCGCGTGTTTTTCTGTAAGCAACTATGTGATCATCGGCGTACAGATCAGCAACTTCCGTTTCGGTTAACTGTACGCTTAGACACTGTGATACTGGTTGATTTGATTGTTACCAACTATGAATTATCTTAAAACAACAAGATTTCAAATTTCGACATTTTGTACACAAACCAAGTGACCATGTTTGCTATGGCAAGTACGCCAATCCAAACATCAGCGAGATTGAACCATTTAATTTTGTATATACATGTATTAGACAGCGCAACTTACGCACGAAATCATTTTTTATCATTTTGCGGCTTACGCGCGGAAATTATGCATCGATAAATAAAATGATACCGCAATATCTTAGCCAAATATTGAATTAGTAAGTCCTTTCTCTCTTCTGCAAAAAACCTATAATTTAAGCTTTGTTGTTATTTTTTCTTGGAGACTGACCACAGAAATCCGAATCTAAACGCAACACTTGTGTGGTATCCCCGTGATATTTTTAGCGTTCTCGATTGTTAATTCCGTTATTCAACTTAATGTCACTCGCTTCACGCAAAGGTAAAAATAGATAACTTTGTTGCGCACCTTAGTTAGGAAACACAACTTAAAGTTGTATAGTACGAATGTAAAAACATTTTGATTTTATAAATACATGTATTCGAAATCAAAAAACTGATTAACAACATTTAATTCAAGCATGCGTAGTATTCAAGTTGCACCAGTTAAATTGATTTTGTTATTGTGAATATTAAAAAGAAACCATCGGTACATATCATACGTTTCATTCATCTTGACAGAAATATGAGGTATGAATTCCAATAGAAAGAGGCAAGTTTTTATAGAGATAAAATATAATGGTATTTCGATATATGTTCTAATGAAATTGCGCGCAGACGAATATAACACATTTTCGCGCTTGCATAAACTCGCGCAGTTGTGTTATTCTTAAAAAATAATTGATAAGGTTTGTTTTCTCGGACTTTCTTTTGCGCGAATTAAGCGTCAATCAAACCTCGTGAAAAATAATGATTTTTTAATAAATAACTAAAAAAACCAACAAACTATTTACATCTCAGAAACTTGAAAAATCTTTCCAGTGATCCTTCCTTACGCAGAAATCCTGACTTGGAACATTTGCCAACATTCAGAAGGTCTTGTGCACCTAAAGACAAACAACAACAACAATAAAAAATTACCCATGATTACACATACTTTCTTGACAGGGACAAATGTTTAAATTTTAAACGAATGATAAAGGCATGGACTGGGTATCGAACCGGTTAGGCGCCAGCGTCTAGCCCATCAACTACGAGCACGCTACCGACTGAGCTAGCCGAGACAACCTCCAGAAATGGTTAAACGTGATGTAACACGTGCCCTGACATTGAACCTGACCATCATTATGAGACACCGGTTCCGATTAAGGGAATGTCGACTTATGAATAATGAAGTTCAGTATTCGAAAAAGTACCGAGAAATGGATACTTAAGAAGTACTCGAGTAAATGAGTACAGAAATCTGTGTGTGTACTTACATTTAAGTAAATACCTAGTACTTCAATGTTGTAACTACATATATTCTACTCAAAATTTGATAGGGATCGCTTTTTATATTTTAAATATATCCTTAATGTTAAACCCAAGATAAATGATTATTTAATACATTTAGATTATTCTTATGACAAACCTGGCACAAAGCTGATGTCAAATAAAGAAATTTTTAACAGTAAATATTTTAACTTTTCAAACTTATGTGAGAAATAAACGCAATCTTATACGTATGTGATCGTTATCAAATTTTGAGTAGTATATGTTTGTGAGCGCAGAAACATGCTCTACCTGTCGGAGGCTTGATTTCGCACCAAAAGAAATAGAAAAAGGTGAAATATGCATATCAGGAAATGCCACATTCAGTCAAAAAGAAGAGAGAGGGAGAGAGTATGGTTAATAAAATGATCAGTTTAAAAAAAGACACCACAAACAATTAACAAAAATGAGAAGCTGAGAGGTTGCCGCCTTGGAACGGTCATTGGCAAATCAAATTGAGGATATTTGTTTCTTTCAGTGAAATATCGATTTTGATTTCACTAGTGAACTCCAGAAACTTATATTTTCACGAGTGGCTTAATGACTAAAATCGGAAATTAAATGCCATACATACCTTTTGGCTTTTGATTGTAATGTAAATTGTAGTAAGGTATGTCAACACAAGCTTTACCGCATTGTATAAATGATTTACGTAATAAATAGTAAGCATATGCACGATAACAAACAAGTACTACATGCAGTACCTATGATTCTACATTTACAATGTTAAGTTACAGTCAAACCTGACCTTTAGACCACCTTTAAATTAAGACCACATATGGAAGAGGACCACTTTTTATTTGTCCCTTAGCTGTCCCTCTGACTTATTTAATGAACACATCCACCTGTGAGCAAAGATCACCCGCTTAAAAAAACATGTTTGGGTTTCCTCCTGAGTGGTCTTTGAAGACAGGGTTGCCTGTTCTTTTATTGCACTTTATACAGTGAAACCTGCCTTAGCAGCCACAAGCGAATAGCAACCACATGTCTTAAACTGCCAGTTTGAATATACACTGAAACCCCTTTAAACCGGACGAGGTCGGGACCGAACAAAATTTACGGTTTAAAGGGGTTTCCTGACTAAAGGGGTTTTGATAACTGAACAATATTCCAACCTTTTATCCAAATGCTGACATTTAGATCTATGTTTTATACAGAATTGCATTGATCAGTAACAATAAATAACAGTCTCTTCAGCTTGTAACAAAAGTTAAATGCATTATATCATAACAAGAAAATGATCAGCACAATTTCTCCCTAAGATATTTAAAAATAAACCAATTCATATGATATTTTTACACAACTGATTTATATTTACAGTGTTGAAGGAGAACCCCTAAATACACTAGCCCAATGCCAAATATGACATGTGTCATTATTTAAACAAAAGTTATGAAAACACATTCATAAACCTCAACCTAGCAATTATGACCAATCATGGCAATAATATTGATCAACTTCATTTATTGCATACCAGTATTTTTAAATGAAATTCATTCTTTTTTTCATTTTTAATGGACGGTACATTTCCATATTTACATGAAAAATTGTAATAAGACTTTAATCTTGTCCGGTTTAAAGGGGTGTTTTATAATGGACATATCCAATTTGGGCCATAATTCTTGTCCGGTTTCCTGAATAAAGGGGTTTCCGGATTAAAGGGGTGATTTATATAGTAAAAAGTTTGGGACGGGACGATTTGTCCGGTTTAAAGGGGTTTCCAGATTAAAGGGGTTCCGGTTTAGAGGGGTTTCAGTGTAACCTAAACTGTCATTTTGTTCTAATTTTTGACTCTCTTTAACAGCCACGTGTATTCAGAAGCCACTTTTTGTCACTCCCATGGGTGGCTGCTAAAGACAGGTTTGACTGTATTTTTCACATCAATTTGACATATCTCATACAGTACTAGTAGATTACTCATAAGTTAAGAGAGTGGAGTTGAAATAGAGAGGAGTGGAGTTGAAAAGAGTGGAGAGCATTGAGAGCCGGTGAGATATTGTAGTACATGTTTTAATGGTTAATAAAAAAGAAGAGGAAGAGAGGAAAACACTTAAATTGTCACGATTGTATTAAGTCTGTATTTATTATATTTGTGTTTAAGTCTATTTTATTGACTAAATGATATCAAAATTAATGCATGTTGAAGACGTGTGAGCTACGATTACGATAATAATAATCTTTAAACAGGTAAACATTGAGCATGCAGTGTGTGTCATATTTTGTCCCGGTATACATGTTTTATACAGATAATCATGCAATGTGTCTCCTACATTTTGTAATTTAACGCAGGTATACATGTATCAGATTACGGATATAGATTAATGTAACATATTTCTTAGTGACACAGAAACAGTAACCTGGCTCGACCTAGTGTGTTTCTAAGCTTTTTATTATGGAAATAGAAGAACGACGAATTTTCAAATGCATAAAATCTTCCAAAAGGGATGTCAGTAATAACATTATGTAAACTTTTTACTCTTTAATTCAAATTTCGGACACTTGTCCTTTATCAAAAATTAAATAATTGCTGTAACTAACGATCCATGTTATTATCCTTCATGTGGTTTATGAGGCGTGGTAAAGTTAGCAGGATGGCAGAACAGCAGAACAGCAGAACAGCAGAATGAAAATGTTTAGTCGATTAGTAGAGCGTGCTGTCGTTATCAACTGGTTCTTGTTATACAGAAACGTGACCAGAGCATGTCATGTATATAAAACTGCTAAAGGTCCTGAATGAAACTTAAGATTATTGATAAGATATTTTCATTCTGCTGTTATGCCATTTTGCTAATTTAATATAATGTGTGTTTATGAAAGGAATTAACATTGATATGGACCTTAAGATATAGTAATTCTGTAGTTTTCTTCATAAAAGGCATGTGTCCGAAATTTGAACTAAATAGTAAACAGTTTACACATTCGAATTTTCATACCAATTGTGGTCTGCGGAAGTTCCAACACAGCATCTGCACTCGGCATAGCTCGGGTATTTTCATGTACAGTAAATTCCAACCCTTTTCACAAACTACACCACTCAACCTCAAAATACCTTATTTTAAAAACTTAACAAATAACTGTAGCGCTTGAAATCCGTCCGAATTATTTGCACAGTAATCTGCAATATTAAGTCAATCCGGTGATTCAGGAATTTTAAAAAAGATAATTTTAACATGTCAGTAATGTCTTTATCGCTTCCTTCTCGTGCATTCACGCGCGATCTGCGTTCTCAAAGGAAACTCAGTAAAAGTTGTAAATTTTAAAACTTAAGTTTAAATAGCGCTTTAAACCACTTAAGTATACATAACGATATTTACATGAATACAAGGAGCTCAAATGTAGATTTGCATGTACTGAATGTAATCGAGGTTAAACTATTTAAACTTCCGTGTTCTCCAAATATACTATTTCCTTAATTATTGAGCAGACATTAAGATAAATTGAGTCAGGTTTTTTGAGATTGTAGTGTCCCACAAAAATTAGGTTTACGATAATTCGTATGTTTATATTTTTATTCAATGTGTAAGTAAGTGAGTAAGTAATTAAGTATATTCTTTACAGAGGGTAACATATTTAGCTAAAAACTATTTTCCATAAGTCCTTCTTACGAGCATTACATATACAGGTTAAGGTAGACATGATATTCTAAAAATCACAAATACAATAAGGATGATACATGATAAGGAATAAAACTGTGTGACATGGTTTAGCCAAATTTGAACTTAAAATTCCTTTCCAATCGTTGTAAATAATATTTTGACATGTTTTTTTTAAATTTTATTTTTTAAACACACGAGGGCAAAGGTTCAGCATATTCAATTGATACTGTATAATTATACACGTTTTTTGTGCAGCTGAACTTAAAACTACATGTAAGTTATCATACTCAAGTCATGCTTTTATAAGGCCCATCTGCCTGATAAAAATAGATGTATACACACAGTTAAGTTATATTTTCATCACCACTGTTTATAAATTAACAAGTAACCATAACGCTAATTTCCATTGCTGTAAACTTAATATCTGTCCAAATAAACGTGACAATGGGTTTATATTGTTTACAATTTACACTCCCTTGTAAACTCATAATCTATAACACTTACAAATTCAGCAATCGGACATTTGCAACGCGTTAGTGAATACAGTAACAGCTGTTTTACACTTAATACTCGTCTTGTTTTCCTCGTGCCTTAAATCACATACATTCGACAGACCGTCAACAAAAATTATCAATGTCTTTAAGAGCTATCTCGATTACGCTAAATCAAGAAATGTAATGGTCTGCACCAGACTCCCATCTAGATATCTTCGAGAATCAGAAAGTTTGTTAACTGTTAAATCATTTAATTTCGCGCGGGTTTGATTTTCGCGTATTTCGCGCTACGGCACGAGCGCGAAATTCTACCCCAGCGAAATTAAACCATTTGACAGTGTTTATTTATAGGAAAATACAGTTGCGCGAATTTATGCCCCAACGAATTTGTTATTTACGGGTTTTGCGCGAAAGTTTGTCCCCGCGAAATTAAATGAGAGTACAGTATTATAAACGGTCGACAGAAATGTACGACAAAATAAATGTAATCAATGTTCATGAAGTTGGCAAACTGGCGGCCTAGCAGCCTGGCACGTTAAGTTAGCAGCCTGGCGGCAAAGCAGCCTTGTAGCGTGAATTAGCAGCCACGCAGCCTGGCGGCGTGAGGATAGCAACCCAGCAGCATAGCCGCGTGACGTTTTCAGCCAAGCGGCATGGCAGTGTCAAGTTAGAAGCCAAGCAGCCTGGCAGCTTCTGCTTATCTCCAAACTAAATTAATCTATATATTTCCCCCCAATTAATTATCGTTCACTGGCATGTAATACTTTACATTACATTGTTTGGAAAATGGAAGTTTTCTATTAGTCACAAATGAAACGTAAAAAGAAATACATGACAAAATTAATGGCTATTAAAATTAAAATAATTCATTCCCTAGGCAAAACCGTTTTAATAGTCTTGAGTTTATTCGTTTTAAGTTTCATTCTTGCGGTCCTGTCTCGGAATATAACAATGACGCTATATTACGGTGGGTATTTGAAATTTAATTAAGCGTTATAATATATGTATATATAAACTGGATTGTAGATTTAATAAGTTATTGTATACATTGTAATACATTTTTGTCGGAATTGCATTACTAAGCGCTGTCGCCGTGACGGTACGGGTTCGCTCTGCAGTAGAGACAATGGCCCAAGATCATGAAACTAAATTTTGAGATCAGTCTCAAATCTCAAGGATCTGATTGGCTGAAATGGCGACTTGTCGCCATTTCAGCCAATCAGATGTTTGAGATTTGAGACTGATCTCCAGATTTAGTTTTATGATCTTGGGCACAGATCATTTGAGAAAAAACAACAAATACTTGTAACTTATGCAGGAATGTTTTAAATTTATCGCGTGAAAAAAACACTTTACAAATCGCGGAGACCCCCAAAACAATAAAATATAACTTAAACTCAAAATTGTTATTTATTTACCACTCAATATCAGTATTTCGAAATTATTGTGATATTAATCAAAGCAAGTTATTTTATCGTATGCCGTCCAGTTTTCAGTACTGTCCTATCTTCGTTATAGGTTGGTTTTCTGCTATGCACGTTACAGAAACACTCTGGAATGTCATAGCTTTCTGTGGTAAGCTGTCATATCTGACATAAGGCCCAAAACAAGTGCAAAAACAAGTGCAAATCAGATTAGAAACATAATTTTAATGTGAAATACAATCGACCATATATTTTTGTAACACTTTTTGGTGATTTAGCAAAACGTAATGTTTCCAATAGAAAACTAACAGTCTGAACGAAAACTCAAAAGGGTTTTCCCTGTTAAGGTCTTCTGTATTAAGTTGCATGGTGCCATGTGACTTATAATACTGTACTGTAAATGTTTTTGTGTGTCTTGTACCATTTAACGGAAATAGGACGTATTTCTAAGATGCCCGACAATATCACTGCATTAGGTTTTTTTTTCTTTTCTCTGAGTTTAATTGAATGAACAAATTAATAAAATGTGTATTATTTTTTAGAAGGATAAACAAATTTAATGTAAGTGATTGTTTTATCTAAGTTGCAGTTTATTTACATGACGGAAATCAAGCTAATCACTTACTATACTGAAAACTGGCTTGTCGGACGATGCTAATAATAGCGATATTCTTTGGTCAATGACAACTTCTTAAATATGACACATATTTCTTTAGTATGTGCAAAATCATTTGCAATTCACAGTAGCGTTAATTGTGAAATCTGGCGGCCGCAAAAAGTCTCCCCGTACATATAGTCAGTATTGTTATCTGTAAATTATCGGTTACCAATGTTATTTAATGATGATCACGTTTATCAGGGTTATACGCACTACCTTCTCTGGATTATCCTTGCCAGCTCAGTCGGTAACGTGATCGCAGTTATATGGCTAGTCACGGACGCCGTATTTACGGTACCGGGGTCCGAATTCCCAGTATGAGCAACATCTTTTCATAATATCAATGATTCAATATCTGGCTTAGCAAGTTCCACCCCCTTATTTGATACATGTTTTCTGGCTGAAAACTACTAAAGACGTGTTAAAGTCCGTGAGGCAGTACATGTGCATGTATTGCAAACATAATCCAACATTTTTCTCTAAATATACATGAAAACTATATATACATATCTATCACATTAGAAAAAATATAATAAAATAGGTCTGAACAATGGATATTATTATAAACAATCTAAAATGCTTTAAAACTTAGTTATGCGAACCATTTGATTTTGTGCTGTTTTTTAAAATTTTACTTTAAACGTAAACAGCATTTTTTATGCATCCACGAGTTGGCACTTCTACGCTATTTCAATAAATATTTGTGCTGTGCTTCCCTGATAAGTCATATACACAACTCATTTCGATAACTGTTGTGTGACAATGGTAAAATAATTACATGTAACATTGGTGCTATAATTATTAATGCAGTAAATTCCTCAATATTCGCGGTGTGCTACTTTTCGTGGGATTCTAATTTCCGCGGGGTACTAATTTTCGTGGGGTTCTAATATTCGTGGAGATCTAATTTTCGCGGGGTACTAATTTTCGTGGGGTACTAAGTTTTTTCGGATTCCAATTTTCGCGGTGTACTAATCTCTTGGGGTACTAATTTTCTTGGGGTACCAATTTTCGTGGGGTACTGAAGTTCGTGATTTTCGCGGGCAGATCAAACCACGAATTTAAAATCACCACGAACCGAGAACTTGACATAAATTTAAAAACACACTGAGACCCACGGATTATTGAACATACAAAAAGGTTGTCAAATGGAAAAAAAACTAAAAATTGTTTGACCATGAAATTTTCTGCATTTACAGTGAAATGATGTTTTTTATATTTCAGTATTGCTCCAAGTACGTTGGCTTGTGGTCTTCTTATTGGTTACGCATGTGCATAATGCATTCGCAGTCGGTAAGAATACCAATTCGCATTTCAATAAGTCTCAATCATTTATACGATCTTATTTCTTAAGAACAATGTGAAACTGTTCAATTTAAGCACATCTAGAAGATCTATTATGCAATATCTTACCTATACAATTTATATTTCCGACTGAAAAAGATTTATATTAAAAGTGGAATTGCGTGAAAACCACATACCAGGGACGTATTACCACAGACGTTTAAAAGGTTCTGAATCTAATTTACGTCTACTTTCCCTTTCACGATATTTGTAATATGCGATATCGAAGATATTGCCACGCTGGCAAGCTCGGTTTTGCCAGCCATTCGCCGTTTAACTTCCGGTTAAATGAGAACAACCACGCACTGAATACTGATCGGTGCTAGGCTCATAGGTCGGAATTCAACATGGCGCCGACCGAAAGGTGAGTCTAAGAGGATGTTCAAAAGTTTACCCTCTTTAATTCTCATTAACAATATTTAAATATTGAAGAAATAAACATACCCCGGTATAAACCAATAACGACAACTCAAGTTTTAAAAACATCTCAAATTCGTTATTTATTCAATATTTATTATTGCGTAAATGCTTCGCGGAATTTGTGGAAGATGCACATTGCAACAACTGCCTCGTTGTTGTCGATTCTTTCCTTTACTTAAATTAAATTTCTTTGATATTTTCATTTAAGATTCTGCTCCTTCGGGAACCACAGCTTGGCCAGAAATATGCCGAGTTATGGCCCTTTACCGAAACTGCTCTGATGTTTCATTCCGGATTGCGTGTCAGCAAGATTGCTCAGTTGGTAAGTACAATTTTAGTCCAGCCCGTCTGGACATTATCAATGACGTCGTCTATCGACTTGCTACAGATCCTGAAGTACGGAGTACGGAACGGTATGCGGTACGTGCCGGACCTAGTACAATTTATCCATGTAGCTCATAACCTTTATTGTTCTGTAAACATTATAAAGAATATTATTTGTATTGCTTCAGATCGATCAAGTTATTCCACCTTTTTTATATGCCCGTCGAAGACAGGTCTTACAGGAACACCCATGGCAGGCGGGCGGTCGTCCGGCGGCGTCCACAGCGATGTCCGCTCAATTACTCAAACATTTGTTACAGATCTTCATAAAACTTGGGGAAATGTTTATGGACATGATATCTCGGCCAAGTTTGATAACCAGCCAAATCGATTCAGCCACCCAAGAGATATGGCCCTTTATTGGTACAAAAAAATTCCAAATGCTTCGATGGGCGTATTTTGTGGCACCTTGACACTCTTATTCTAATATGTCTTTTATATATCTAATAAGTTTTATTAAAGTTTTTGAAAGAAAAAACAATCATTTATAGCTGGGGTTTCGATGAAAAACACAGTACAATAGGTAATATTGTTTTGCTAATTTTGTTTATTTTAAAGAAATTTTATTTGCGATTTTGACATTATAAAATTTGGACCAGATTTACCTTTAGTTTATTTTTTTCTAATAAATACTATATGTTACTAAACAACCGTAACAATTTTGTATACGAACAAAGTAATGTTTTCCTTTTTGTATTGTACATGTTTAACATTTATCGATCTATTTCACAGGATGCATTGGTGCGGGAGCCACTTATGTACCTTCAAAAGGCGTGTGCTACGGTGTGGTTAAGGATGGTAGAAACATTTGGACTTTCGCACAGGTCAGTTAGTAAATCATCAAGCATTTAGTTTTGTTTAAATGAAATTTGTTTCCATTCTCTGTAAGCCAAAATCTGACATCAATCGTGTTTTCTCGCTTAGCATTCTGGACAGTGGTTTAAACATTTAAGAAAGTGATGAAATAATCATATTGTCTATTACTGGAAAACCAGTACTGATATATAAGCTTAATGTCTGTGAAGGCATTACACTGGCATTTTATTCGCTTATCCAATGTAAAAATGTCGCCTCTTCTCGTTTTATTCACAAATCTAAGGTTAGGAGTTTTGCACGTTTCATTCGCCAATCTAAGGTTAATATGAGGATTTTTGCACGTTTCATTCTCCAATCTAAGGTTAAAATTAGGAATTTTGCACGTTTTATTCGCCAACCTAAGGTTAAAATTAGGATTTTTGCACGTTTTCTTTCGCCAATCTTAGGTTAAAATTAGGATTTTTGCACGTTTTATTCTCCAATCTAAAGTTAAAATTACGCTTTTTTCACGTTTTTTTCGCAAATCTAAAGTTAAAATTAAACTTTTTGCATTCACGTTACCCAATGTTCAGAGTAGGCCTACTGTAGAAACACGTAACCGGATATTGAGATTACAGAGTACGTCTGGTTTTCCTTCACAAAACCCATATTTGCGTTCACGTTAGCCAATTTTTCATTCACGTAAGCTAAATTTGCATTCAGGTTAGCCCAGTTTACAATCACGTTAGCCCAATTTGCATCCACGTTACCCCAATTTGCATTCACGTTAGCCCAGTTTGCATTCACTTTAACCCAGTTTGCATTCACGTTACCCAAATTTGCATTCACGTTACCCCAATTTGCATTCACGATAGCCAAATTTTCATTCACGTTACCCCGATTTGCAGCCCAATTTGCGTTCACGTTAGCCCAATTTGCATTCACGTTAACCCAATTTGCATTCACGTTAGCCAAATTTTCATTCACGTAAGCTTAATTTGCATTCACGTTAGCCCAATATGCGTTCACGTTACCCCATCTTGCATTCACGTTACCCCAATTTGCGTTCACGTTATTCAAATTTTCATTCACGTTAGCTAAATTTGCATTCACGTTACTCCAATTTGAATTCACGTTAGCCCAATATGCTTTCACGTTTGCCCAGTTTGCATTCACGTAAACCTAATTTGCATTCACGTTACCCCAATATACATTCACGTTACCCCAATTTGCATTCACGTTACCCAAATTTGCATATACGTTATCCAATTTTCAAAGTACGCTTTAAAGGCGATGATGGTAGTTACATTTCACAACGTTATATTTTCACTTCAACGTCGTCCTCTACGATGTACGACAATGCCCCAGAGAGGGATTATGTACAATATCGGAAGAAGAAGAAAGAGATGAAGTGTTATTCATCTATCGAATCACAATTTCTGATGGTAAACAGTGTGACGTATTACTTTTAAAGGCGAGTCTACAGTAGAGAACCGTTCACAATTTGTTGGATGTTGCACAATTTTTCACGTGTAACGTTGCCTAGCATGCACTTTTTGCCACGAGTTGCTGCGAAAAAGCGTGCCGTCATTCACTTTGTCGTCAACGTGGCTGTTACATCAGCCGTTCAAAAAAGCCGTTATATCACAAATTATTCTAATAATAACTGTATTAATGATGATAGTATTTATATGGGTAAATAAAAGGATTGAATCAATATTTGATGGTTTTCATTTTGGTATGAAAAACAGCTGTATTGTTTAAAGTATGCGTTAAGCCCTTCACACACTTTAAACAACCAACTGTTTTCCATACCCAAATGAAAACCATGAAATATCGATTCAATCCTTAATGATTTTTACGTGTGCACCGTTTGCATTGTGTATATCTTGAAAACACTCATTCCCATTTTTGTAGGCCATAGTCTAGGCTTTGTACCACTATATTTTAATTTTAAAAGCTGTCCCAGACGTTTTGAACTTTAGGTTCATTCCGTATTTTTTGCTTCTAGCACTTAAATTTGCGTAAATTAATGTGTTGTTTATCTTTGCCGCAAAAGCTTAACATGCTACATCGCATTTTTGTATTTATTCGGCAATAAAAAATTTAAAGTTATGGCCACAGTGACTGTGTGACATATGGAATAGAGTCGCACCCACGTCGGTCTCGAGTCCATGACCGATCATGCCAACTGCGACCATGTCATGCAAGCGGTGTAAACGTGAAATTCATACAGTTGTGAAATCGGAGACTAATGAAATCGTCTTTAACAGTTAACTTGATCTGCTGCCTTTATTTCAAAGACTTTAGACATCAAAATGTCAATAATTTTACTATTATTATACTCGAGTTCTGTATTATCGGCGCATCTCTATTACCGATGTAAATTATTTATGTAGTCATGCGATTCTATTTTTTATAGCTTAGACCTAGAAATGACGAATTCTTTGTAAATATTACTTTGATCTGTTAGTTACTTTCACCCAAATACAGAAGTAATTTACTTATATTGAACTGCATAAGAATCATTGATACTTTTAACAAGTACGTCGATAATACAGCGATGATGCATACAAATTTTACCCAGGAGTCATGCAAAGCCTACGGTGGAGAACTCGCCTTGGTAAAGGATCAGTCTGATGCCGATGTTATCAAATTTATAATGGACAATGCAGGCATGTATATTTTCTGCTTTTAGCTATTTATCGACCTCAGACTGCCGTTACTGCAGACTTGTTAGAAGTCTCCAGTGTTGTAGTTAAGGAATAATACACGGTTAAGCTGGACCGGGTTGGGATAATCGGCCTGAAGGAGCATAACGACCCGTTATTATTTCTATAAACAAAGTATAATTAATATAAATTAATAAATATTGCCTGGGTTCAAACTTTCGTGGATTTGGTTGTCAGATCAAATCGTTAATTTAAACCACCGCGAAATGTGAAACAAACAAAAACAGGTAGATAAGAAATATGAGACCCACGAATTTATGACAATTATAAGTGTCCAATTAAAAAAACACGAAATTTTATGCCCACGAAATACTTGCATTTACAATTTCAAATTCAAACGTCAAACAGGCTTTGCATGTCGAATGTCAAACTGCATTTGAAATGTCGCATGTCGAACAGGTTTTGAATATTGGACGTCGAACTTTAATTTGAATGTCGGAATGCAGTTTGAATGTCGAACGTCGAACTGCAATTCGAAGGTCGACCGTCGAACTGGTTTTGAATATCGAATGTTGACCTGCATTTAGAGTGTCGAACGTCGAACTGGTTTTGAATATCCAACATCGAACTGGAATTTGATAGTCGAATGTCAAACTGCAATGTGAATGTCGAATGTCGAAATGCAATTTGAATGCCAAACGTCGGACTTAATTTAACTGTCGAACGTATAGCAAACTTCACACATATATTTATTCCGTTTTCATAGGCATCACGGAAAACGACGTTCTGGTAGGCGGTTTGAGCATTGGACGCGACAACGTCTGGGTCAATCTTGATGGTACTGAAATCGACAACAAATTTTGGGCAAGTTCGAAACCGCAGGCGAACGAGAACAGTTGTCTGGTGTCCAAAAGAAACCAGGGATATAAACTGGATGCCGACAACTGCCAACAGAACTATGCGTTTGTTTGCGAAGCTTCAATGTGCGTACATTTCTTTTAAGTTCCTTAAAACCGAATACCCTAAACTTAGTGGAAAATGAGGGAAAAGTTAGATAAATTTAGTAAACTCAGTTCCCGTACCACTTCGTGTGCTGCTGATGGGTTGTACCCAGTTTTCAAAGTCATAGAAGATATTTGTTTTTACTAGTGTCAGATAGAAATATAGTTCACTAAGTGAGCTCCGGAATTCGTATCTACATACAGTATATACATAATTCCGGAGATCACGAGTGAAATATATTTCTAACTTTCACTGGTTAAAAAACAAATTTTTCTTTTATCATATGCTTTTAGTGCACAATTTGTGTGTATTCGTCAGAAAAAAGTCTATGAAATAGCGCCAAAAAAGTTTTCTATGACGCGACTTCATAGCCCGTTTTCTAAACGTTCTCATTCGGAATGTTTTGTACGTTTGGGTACCAAAGTGAAAAAACAGTGAAAATAAAAATGATATTCCACTGTTTGAAAACAATGAAATACCACTTTTATTTCACCGAGAAAATTCTATAATTCAATCTCAAGCATCTGATTGGCTGAAATGGCGACCAGTCGGATCTAGCTGAAACAGAGCTTAACATGTTACATGTATAACTCTATAGATTGGAGTCAGGAAATTTAAAAATCCGACATTATACGTTGAATTTAGGTCAGAAGTTTCAGCAGAATACAGTTCTCGGAATCTTTCTTTGTTGTAATTGGATTATGTTAAAGTCACACATTTTACCATGTTTTAATTGGATTAAGATAAAATCTCAGAACTTACCATGTTGAATCTGGAATAAGCTAAAGTCTCACAATTTTCCACGTTTCACTTGGATTTATCTGAAGTCTAAATTAAAGAATTTATCATGTTGTTTTGGATTATGCTTAAAACTCAGAGTTTACAAAGTTGTAATTAAAAAGAGCTAAAGTCTCTAAATTAACCATCTTGTTGTTGGATTAAACTAAAGTCTCAGAAATTTACCATGTTGTAATTGGAATGAGCTAAAGTCTCTAAATTAACCATCTTGTTGTTGAATTAAACTAGTCTCAGAAATTCACCATGCTGTAATTTGAATGAGCTAAAGTCTCTAAATTAACCATTGATTTAACTAAAGTCTCAGAAATTTACCATGTTGTAATTGGAATAAGCTAGAGTCTCTAAATTAACCATGTTGTTGTTCATTGTTGTTGGATTAAACTAAAGTCTCAGAAATTTGCCATGTTGTAATTGGAAAGAGCTAAAGTCTCTAAATTAACCATGTTGTTGTTGGATTAAACTAGTCTCAGAAATTTACCATGTTGTAATTGGAAAGAGCTAAAGTCTATAAATTAACCATATTGTTGTTTGATTAAACTAGTCTCAGAAATTTACCATGATGTAGTCGGAGATGACTGGATACTCAAATTATAAGCCATTATTGTGTTGTTTTTTTTATTTTCAGAAAAATTTTGTGAAAACGCCAGCAGTCTTGTCATGTAAATCACCGAATGTTGGAAATGATTGTACACACATAAACAAAATAAATAAGATAGAAGACGAATGTCATATCATGTATGAATCCGATACCTCCATCTTTCAGCGTTTGGAAGTTACTATTACAGTAGCAATGTATGAATATCTGTGATCTCGATGCCTCCATATATCAGCTACTAGCACAGTAGCACTTTATGAATATTGTGATCATGATGCCTCCATACATCAACAGTTATTTGATACTTGTACAGTAGCTCTGTATGATGGTCTGTGATCTTAATAACTCCATAATCAGCACTTTATTGATACTAGTACAGTAGCACTTTATAGAAATATCTGTTTACTCGATGCCTCTATAAATCAGAAATGATAGATACTAATACGGAAGCACTGCTTTACTATCTGTGATCTCCGTGCCTCCATAAATTAGCACTTGATAGATATAAGTACAGTAGCACTGTATGAATATCGTGATCTCTATGCCTGAATTGGTTGCGTCGTCGGAATTGCAGGGCCAGGCGCTATCGCCGTGACGGTGCGGGTTCGCTCCCAGGTAGAGGCAAGATCATTTCCATATATCAGCAGTTTATATATACTAGTACACTAGAACTTTATGAATATCTGTGATCTCGATGCATCCATATATCAGTACTTGGTAGATACTAGGTTAGTACCACGATCTAAATATCCGTGATTGCGATGCCTCCATATATCAGCACTTTATAGGTCCAAGTACGCAAGCACTGTATGAATATCTGGAAATATTGTAAGTTGCTGTTACATGAAATTATTTTAGTCAGTTCTAACCTTTTTCCGCTGATTAAAAAAATCTGTAAAACAAAACAAAAGCTTACTTGCGAAGAAAGGTACCCTTATTAAGTCGTCAAAGGAAATGTCAATAATTAACCAGTGTTGGAAAATCAATTCATCAAAATTATGTTTGTTTGTTTGGGGTCGACAGATCCACAGTTATCAGTTTTCTGACTCTTAACAGTCTCAAATGGTCTAATATTAGTAACAAACCACCGTCCTTAGAACCGCCGGAAGTAGTCCTAACTTTGAAAAGTTTTGTACCTGTAATAATGTTGGAAACGAAACTCACAGTGTAAGCTTGGGAAAGTTTTGATCCAAAACGTAATCCCATTTGTATTAAAATTGTATTTGCATAATCACTTAATTGGATGTGTTAATAAAGATATGCATACTCACTTAATTAATTGGAGGTTTGTTTTAATAGTTTTGCATAATAACTTAATTGGAGATGTGTATTGAACAAGTTTTGCATAATCACGTAATTGGATATGATATAAACAATACTTGATGACGCGAGATAATCAAATTACGACAATCACCCGAGGCAAAAGCCTTCATTAGCGTTCGTAAGCCTTCGTTGGCATTCGTATTTTGAAATTTGAAAACGTTTGTTATCACAAGCAAAGCTACATGAAGGACCGGATTAAAATTTTCAAAGATGATGATGTTTAACAGTAAGAATAACCGCTTTTTATTGTATACCTTACATAAATATATCTATGCAGAACAAAAAAAGAAGAACAGCATCTTTTACCCATTTTCACGGTATTAGTTTGACAAGCTGGTTGGAAATGAAAATGAAAATGTGGTTTAAACTTATATGTACATTTTAAAAATTTATATTTCTGGTGCAAGATTTTAGTAATTTTTTATGTGACGATGCAAAAAAATATTTTTCTATATGTATCTTATAATTATTACATATCAGATTTCTCTTTTTTGCAAAGAATAGTATTCAAATCTTCGGTAGTCGGTGTTCCATGTAGGAAGCCGGATTCCCCCTTCGCGCAATAATAACACCGGATTCTGTTTGGAACAGCTCGAATTGCAGCCCAATAAGTAAAATCACAATAAATTAAACTAAAATTGTTCTAATTCGCCATTTTGACAATTGAACATATTTGTTCCAGATATTGCGTTGTTTGGTTGGTGCCTGTTGTGTTTTCTACCTGGACCAGAAACATTTATTGATGCAGGTTTGTTAATTTTCATTTTGGGGGAAATTATCCTCTTAATTATAATTATATAAATACAAACAATAAATGATGTCAATATGATTATTCCCTATAAAGTCTAATTAAAAAGAAAGTGTGAACTATGTTTTCAGTATATTTTCATTAACTGCTTCTCTTGCCTAAATATTTGGTATCGCAATTGAGATTAGAACTAAATTCTAAATTATAAAGTAAAATTATCTATGATCTAATCTCAATTTTGATGTTAAATATTTAGGCATTATGCAAAGCAGTTAACGCAAAATCGCTGAAAACAAAGTGCAAACGTTCTTTTAGAATATAATAAAATAACATTCCGTTTTTTTTTTGGGTGGGGTTGGGGGGCGAGGGGAGGGGGAGGGGTGTGTAATTAAACTGAAGCGTTTTCTCTTCAACTATCTCGATATTTAATAGTCTAAATACTTTAAAGTCGAAACTTTTAACTGTAGAATTGGACAAATACACAATATTAAACTACTTTGATAATGACATTTTATCGGTCTTCTTATATAAATAAGAAATCTACATGTTACTTTGAAATAGAGATTATTTTGATCTGCGGACAGTCGTTCGAAACTTTATACGCGGGAAAAAACTGTCCGGAATTTTAATTTGGAATAAGCAATTCTTACAAATAAACAGAGATTTTCGATTTTCGGTCCCAATGCCTTTGGTTTTACTAATTTTGGGGAAGAATAAACTAAATATCTACTAAAAAAATATTATAATGTCTCAATTGCGGTTAAATTGGAATAAATTTAATCCACATTTCTTTACTGTGTGTTGCGGTCATATCAAAGAAAACGTAAATTGTTAATTGAGCATTTTGTATTGAGTGTTTTATTTTGTTATTTTCAGCTGAGCTGCCTACCGGTACTACAGCATGGCCGGAAATTTGCAGAGTCATGTCCCTTTACCGCGATTGCACAGATGTAAACTACCGTATCGCGTGTGGAGAAAATTGTAACATCAGTAAGTATACTGCCCACAGTTTTGAATTGTATGTCTCTTAATGTGCAAGTGGCTGCTAGAAACTGTGCCAAAGGTCATAAAACTAAAGCTCGAGACCAGTCTCAAGCATCTGATGGGCGGAAATGGCGATTAGTCGCCAGTTCGCCCATGTTACATGTATGATAGCCATATTCAATTGAATGAGTAAAGGGTTAATCACAATTCAATAGACAATGGTCGTGGGCAGTCTGGTTGACGTTTGGTTTAAATATACGATGTATCATATTTGTCCAAACAGATGGCAGGATAAATATCAATACTTATCTTGTATCCAATCAGATGTTATGATACAAAATCAATACTCTTCAACTGGAGGAAGAAAAGGTCTAATTCAAAAAAGCTTTTAAAACAGTATTTTTTAATTTGAAAAACAGAATACATATGACGCACCGTGAGAAAAAATAACCATTGACTTTGCGTAGTGTAAAACCTAATCAAACAGCGGTCTAACATGGTCCGGTAAGACTCTGCACTTGTCGCATCACGGTGGTTAAGCTACTCGGACTTTTTAGATCAAATCTACGTCTCCTACATGTAACTATTTTTAATCTAGGAAATGACTTTTAATTAATGATTTTTAAAATGGACAATGAGCCGAAAACTTAAAAAAATGACCATAAACTCGGTGAGTTTGAAAAATTAGCATCTCCACGGAATACTAGGATATTTGAGCTGTTTATACATGTCATGATATACCATTTTAGTTATGAATTTAACTCGTGGTTCTCTGTACAGCAAGTGGGGCTTCAATCATAGATAGAAAGTGTGTCAATATTTCACCGATTTGTATTTATAGTTTACTGTATTTTCAAGAAATCATAGCTAGTGCTATTTTCCAAGGCATAATTTTCAACATATTCTTTGAAGAGTTTAAAGAGTTTATTAAAAACAAACTTTTTCAAGGCTTTTCAGCATCTTAATATATTGTACAGGTACAATGCGGTTTTGTTTATCTCTTTTAATAAAAACGTATCGATTTTTTTCTCAAATATGGCACTCATTTTATATAAACAGACCACTGTGACATTCCGTCATGCATTGAAATTAATCATATAACACATAGTTATTGATATAAAGAATTATTTGGAGCACGACTGTCCAAAATATAGATTCGATCCAAAAAAGTCCCAGTAGCTTAACTACCGTGCGCATAGGTCCCATTTTGTCATTGTGAATCACATAATTATATGATACGTTTTTGTATCATATACTGTAAATACAGTCATATTCGTGGGCATAAACGTTCGTGGTTATTGTTTAAATGTGATTTTTGAGGGTTCTTTATTTCGTGGTTTTTAAATTTTCTTCTATACGTTTATGTCCAAATGTTTATTTTCTGGATCGATCTGTCCGCGAAATCCACGAAAACTAGTAGCCCACGAAAATAAGTACACCACGAAAATAAGTACACCACGAAAATAAGTACACCACGAAAACAAGTACACCACGAAAACAAGTACACCATGAAAATTAGCATTTTCTCTGTATGATATGTTGTATTACAGCGTGTATAGGATCTGCCCTGGTTTACGTGCCGTCCAAGGGATCTTGCTTCGGCGCACCATCCGATGGATTAAACACGTGGGCGTTCGCGCAGGTAAATAATTGCTCGTTTTGAAATAAATACTTTACTTTACATCATACGTACAACTGTAAGTGTTTTTCAACTTAAAATATTAACAAGAACTTATATGAAACAAAATTTATAACATCTGCGGGGTCGGATGCAAGATTTCCAGAACGGGGGAGGGGGGGAACGTTTTGGGCAGTCTTTGGTTAGGTACATGACAATATCCAACTTTCTGGCCTAGGTCCCTATAAAAAAGATGTCTTAAGTACAGGATAGAGTCTATTTAGACGTTTCTATAGAAAATAGAAGCCAAAACAAGCGCATTCTTCAATTTCAATAGAAACGTCCTAATAGACTATTCGACATAGAAGTCGCCCTACATTTGTAGCCATGCGCATGCGCAGGTGATAACAGATCGGACTTTTTTTGTTCATTGTAAAACAGAAAATAGAAATGAATTCTATTGAAATAAATGGCTGAGGAATTTTATTTTTATAGCTTCTTATTGGCTCAATATGTAGAACGACTTCTTAGTATTATTTCACCCTATAAGTCGGGTAGCATGGTATAAATGAGCATTTACAAACTTCGCCTCACTATACAGATTTAATTTTTAGTGCTCATTCAAAAGCAATAACCTATACTTTAATTTTCATTTTACTACAAACTTCAGATTTCAATTAGATTTTGACGCAGTGAGCAGCTTCCGTTAACACTGCAGCACTTCTAAGACGCCGTCATCTTTTTTGTCATGCGACGACTGTAAGAAATGCCGCTCCACTCAAAAGACGCTGTGTTTTTCTTTCAAATTCCGTTTTGCTGTCAATCATTTTTTCGCTGTGTGTTCATTCCCCTTGCGAATGTTGAAACAATAACAAAAGGCGTGGCTATCAGTAAAGCAACCTCAAGGCGTGATTAACGTTCTGTCAACTATACTTTCCCGCGCAAAATTATCAGTCGTGTTTGATGTTTCCGTTGCAAGCCAAAATCTAACTGAAATCGAAATTTGTAGTAACATAGCGAGTCAGTCTGATTGATGGAAAATAGGTTTATGTAAATTATGAAGTTGAGTTTATTATTTTATGTTAAGTATCATTTTGCCTTTGAATTCCCACGACATATTATTTCTTCTTCATGAGTCCTGCAAGGCTTACGGTGGAAAAATAGCTGTTTTAAAAAATCAGGCCGACGCCGATTACGTCAAATATATTATAGAAGCGATAGGTAACTCGTCTTCTCTTGTAAACCGTCAGAAAAAAGAAATAAAAAAGAAACGATGGGAAGAGGCGTAAGAGTAATTGATTAGTTCATTAGGATCTTATCAGATTACGTCATTAGGTAATTCGAGTCGGTGATTGACTAGAGGTATCATTCACGTGTGTTGGGTAAAGATCGCGTGATCCGGCCCGAGTGGAATATGCACAAGGGCGGTAACGAGGCTCCTTTAACGTCTTTTCCTGTAAAATTTTCTGTGCACTACTTTTTTAAAGTAGCGGAGTGATATACGAAACATTCCATCGTTCATTCATAACTGCGTAAGACGTCGTGACGTCATATAAGGCGTGTGACTCATTCTACATGGGGGTGTAGGATCGAAATTTCCTACACGGGTGAAAACACCGGATGCTCCGATCTGGTATGCAAGAAGGCTTTGTCAGGCAAAAGTTGGAAACGGATGAAGTCACACGTGAATGTTTTCACCTTGTTACGTCAGTGCATGGAATGACAAGAAATTTACGCTTTTTTGGTGCGAGTTTATTTATTCGATTTGTTATTCACAGCAATCTTCTATCCAATCACTGATCCAGAATTTCAAATATTCTTTGTCTCTTATCTGCTTAAACTACACGTTTTAACCACTTACTGATTTAGTGTTTGTTAAGTACTGAATAAGTATAATATTATGACGTCATGTCTGATAGTTGTAAGGTAAAATTATGGGGGATCTCTAAGTAACTTAGTGGTTATTAAGTGAAATTTTAAACAATACGCTCCGTTCTCTTAGGGTTTCTTAGTTGTTAAAACTTTACTTAATATACACATCCTATAACTAAGACGATGGATGTGGGGGCCAAATTACTATAAACAATGATATCCTCCACGACACAATTCCCTGCCATCACAAGTATGACGTAACTTACCACGTGATGATGACAAGTTTGTTTTGGAAATGTAAAGGCTGTTTGCAATGCTTTGGCATTATTATAGTTCGGTCGGGGTTAATTTTCGTGAATTTCGCGCTTTGAAAATTGCATAAAATCATTCAATTTGTTTTCTTGTGAATAAGACAAATGCGCGAGCTTACAATTTATGCCTGTGCAAAAGTTTGGTTTATGTTTTTTATAGGCGAAATTCGATAATAGCGAAATTAAATGCTACCATAGTTGTTTCTTAGTCCTATCAGTTAGGATGAAATTCAAATACAATGCAACAAGGTATAAAAGCCACGGCAGCTTAAATAACTTCCTCTTTCTTTCCAGAAGCTATTAGCTTCATTTAAGGATTGAATCAATATATGATGGTTTTCATTTGGGTATAGAAAACAGTTGGGTTATTTAAAGTGTGTGAAGCCCGAATGGGCTAATAGCGTACTTTAAACAATCCAACTGTTTTTCATACCCAAATAAAATCCATTAAATATCGATTCAATCCTTATATTTACACACATTAAGACTCTCTTTAATACAGAAATTATTAGAAGATTATTACGGTTTTTTCGAATAGCTGTTGGAACATCAACATTGACGACAAAGTGAATGACGGCACGCTTTTTCGCAGCAACTCGTGGCAAAACGTGCGTGCTCTGCGACGTCACACATGCAAATGGTTTTTCTTTTGTTTTAGTATGTGCTTGGTAATTAGAACATGAATTAAACTAAACTGAGCTTGCAAACATTTACTACATCCATAGCTAAATACATTTATTTACTAAAATCTAGGTGGTAATAAGTATTTCCCAAAAAATTCATTTTTTGAAATTTTAGCCTGTTTTCGCCATTTGCAATGTTTGCGATACCTTAATTGTTTGTGGTGTCTCTTTTGAATTTGTTCATTTGATAAACCAATGCTTTCTTTTCCTCTCTACATTTTGGCTTTGTTGGGAGATTGTGTTCTCTGAATGTGGCAATTCCTGATATGCTTATTTCACCTTTTTTAAACAGGAACAACGTTTTCAAATATTCTAGTCGGCGGGCTGAATATAGGTGCAGATAACGTCTGGTTTAATCTTGATGGGACGGAGAACGACAACACGTTCTGGGCGAATGGAAGACCGACCAGTAGCGACATCCAGTGTTTGATCTCTCAGAGGAACTTTGCTTATAAGCTCGGTGATGACAACTGCCAAAACAACTATCCATTCATTTGTGAAGGAGCTGTGTAAGTATTTTGATTATATAGAGGATATTTGTTTTAAGGAAGTCTAAGAAAGAAAATTAATATATTTCACAGAGTGAGCTCTGGAATTCGTATTTTCACAAGTGGCGAGGCCACGAGTGAAAATACTTAATTCCGGAGGTCAAAAGTGAAATAAATTTCTTTTAGTGGTAAAAACAAATTTTTTCTTTATTTATGTTCTGAGATATGCTAATAGTGTACAATTTGCGTGAATTTGACAGAAAAATGCGTGAAATGGCATTATAAATGTTTGTGTATGACGTGACGTCATGACGTCATATACCCAAATTCGTTCCCGTTTTAAACGTTCTCATTCGGAATATGATGTATGTTTGGTTACCAACGTTTAAACAGTGAAAACAAAAATGATATTCCACTGTTTGAAAACAATGAAATATCACTTGTATTTCACTAAATAAATTTTATTATTATACTGCAAAGAAATTTGCTTGAATTTGATTGGATAATTTGCCGTTGATGTATATCCGTATTTACGGATCGGCCGTAGATATGAACGCACGTGCCTAAATTTCCTTCTCTGGCCTCTCACCTTTTCTTTTCGTCCGCCATTTTGTTTTGAATTTCCGTAAAAATGCATAATTTGAAGCCGATCTTGTAAATTATAAAGCGGTATGCTTAGGGATTACTAAAATTGTTACAGAAAATATTTGTGTTATGTTTTTAACGTCGAAAACGATCAGATTATTCTCAAATTTTGTAAATAAATATCAAACCGATATTCCATTCAATTTCTATAGTAGTGACGTCATGCAGGTAAATTAATGACGTCAGACATGTAATTATTGAGGTTCTCAGCGGGGAATCAAGCCGTTCGGCATTAAATATGCGAAATAAATGAAAAATCGATGTTTTCTAATTATTTTTGTCTGAAAAAGTCTTTGCAGTATAATAAAACAATTATTCGGTTCCTTGAAAGGGTATGTGAGGATATATTGCCGGTCTGGGTGTCATATTATCCCTCGCCTGCGGCTCGGGTAATATGACACCCAGACCGGAAATATATCCTCACATTCCCTGTCAAGAAACCAAATAACTATATATAATTCACTGGAAAGCATAAAATGAATTCAAGTTAGTGACGTCATTTAGAAAATAAGGTAAAACACGTTAAGAAAACGGGCTCAAATTTGGGTACTGGCGTCATGACGTCACGTCATAAACAAACGATTTTGACGCCATTTCATGCATTTTTTTCAAATTTACACAAATTGTGCACTAAAAGCATAATATAAAAAGAAAATTTGTTTTTACCAGTCAAAGATAGAACTTTATTTCACTTATAAACTCCGGAACTATGCATTTTTACTCGTGGCTTCGCCACTCGTGAAAATACGAATTCTGGAGCTCACTCGGTGAAATATATTTCTATCTTACAATGGTAAAACAAATATCCTCTATATCTTTTTCTACATGGGTTTGACCGATTGTTTTGGCATGTTGTCATTTGCAACTATTGATTAGTACAAGCTTAGTGGTTTTACGGTAACAAAGTTAATCTTTTTTTCTAATTTATAACGCACGTATACTTTGTTAAGCAAATAATGTAAAGACGTATTTGTCCAGAACAGAATAATAGAATCGTTTAGTTCAATTCAAATATTTTTAAACTCGTTAAACGTTAAATCAGGTCTTATTTTAGATTTAAATTCAAAAAAAGAAAGATTTATTTTATTTACTCTTTAAATCGTTTTGGGAGTGCAATTTTTTTAAAATCATGTTTATTACTGAAGTATCATTTAACACCTAATTTTAGCGCTGAAACTATTGATGATATTCTATGACTTCATTTTTCTTTCTTTACAGAATTGTGTAGGAAGAAGAATCAGACAGCTTCGATATGTTGCGTTCTCCTGGCTCCAAGATTATAAAACTGAGCTTGGAAACCAGTCTCATATCTCAAGCAGCTGATTGGCTGAAATGGTGACTGGTCGCCATTTCAGCCAATCGTATGCTTGAGATTTGAGACTGTTTCCATTCTCAGTTTTATAACCTTGGGACCAGTTTGAAATTATAACAAAGCAGTGTTTATATGAATATCATGAATAAAAATATCGAGACAAGTTGCAGATGTTGATGAACTACTTCCCCCCCCCCCACCCCTGGACACCAATAAAATTCAAAATGTTCCAAACCAAACAAGTATGAAGCATTGGAAAGCTTCATAATGTTGGATTTTTCTGTACTAAATTTATCAAAAACTATGATATTACCTGTATTGCAGGAATAAAAACTATTTTGACATGTTGAAGATGTTGATCAAAAACTATGATTAGATGAATATCAGGAATAAATTAATTTTGAAAAGTTGAAGGTGTTGATCAATTTCTTGTTTGACCCGCTCCTCTGATAATAACATATCACTGTAACAAGTGATCTGATTTTTTGAAATGGCGAAACCGATACGGACAGGTACTCTGTATGAAAAATGGCAGAGGTTAAGTGTCGCACTACTAATACAACTATAGCAGGTTACACGTGCAATCTTATGGCCAACCGAGAAAGATTAAGTCAATGTTGCATATTTGCAGTTTCGAAATTGTTTGTCTTTTATTGTCAGTTACTCGCTAAATTTTATTGAATATGCCGCCTTAACTGTCAAAAACCCATTGAAAATACAAGTAACATGTAATGAAACCGAGAGACTGACATACAAACGATAGCAGAGAAGAATTTTTCTCACTGTGTAGAAAATCCTAACACGCTATGCACTTAAACCGGAAATTACACGCCATGTGAAGCAATGCTTTGGATATTATGCTACATAAATGTGATCGAAAATGAATCCCATTTCTACCTATAGATCTGAAATGATTGTAAATGAATGCCACCTTCTCCTTGTATGTCCGAATTATTGAAAACGACAATCACCTTCTCCGTGTATGTCCGAATTATTGAAAATGAATACCACCTTCTCTATGTATGTCCAAATTATTGAAAATGAATACCACCTTCTCCATGTATATCCGAATTATTGAAAATGACAATCACCTCCTTGTATGTCCGAATTGTCGAAAATGACAATCACCTTCTCCTTGTATGTCTGAATTATTAAAAATGAATACCACCTTCTCTATGTATGTCCAAATTATTGAAAATGAATACCACCTTCTCCATGTATGTCCGAATTAATGAAAATGAATACCACCTTTTCATTGGATGACCGAATTATTGAAAAAAATCCAATTTTTACATTGAATTTCCAAATTTTCGAAAATGAATACCACATTCTCCAAATCATTGAAAATCAGTTCCTCTCTTCTTTATACGACTAATTTATGTGTAAACCTCCCACTTGCACTAATAGGATTTCTAATAAAGAAGGCATCGGTAAACCAGTGGTAGAGCGATCGCTTAGGGATCGAGGAATCCCAGGTTCTAGCCCGAGTCCGGGCGCTTATTTCCATGAGCAGGAAATTAAAACATTGCTTCTCTCCGCCTAGGCGTATATAGTAGTGTATGCTGCCTTCAGTGCCGACTGTTAACGGACGACTTATATTCAGTGATCAGGGGGTAAATGTGAAGTCGGATGAATATGGTTAAAAACAACAACAGAAGCCGAGTTACCGCCCTTGAAAGATCGGCTGCGAAACAATTTGTCACTTTGGGTTTTAATCAGGAAATCAACCTAACACTTGCACTTACAAGTTTTTTATATAGACGAACAAGTACAAAATGCCTTTGTGAATTAGTTTGAACTCATCCGTAAACTTAATAAACTTGCTTGACAAAGCACGCGGTCATATAAAACATAAAAAAATAAGAACAAACTTTGTCAATCAAAGACGGTGGGTACTTACTACAAATTTCGATTTCAGTTAGAGTTTACTTTGTCAATCAAAGACGGTGGGTACTTACTTCAAATTCGGTTTAAGTTAGATTTTAACTTGCAACCAAACATCAAACACGATGCGCGGCGACTGATATTTTCGTTGAGAAGTAGCGCGGGAAGAATAATTGACAGAACGTTGTTCGTTGTTAATCACGCCTTCAGGTTGCTTACTTTAAGCCACACCTCTTGTTAATGTTTCAATTCCGCAAGGGTAATGAACCCAAAGCGACAAAAATTTGATTGACAGCAAAAGCAATTTAGAAGTAAAATAAAGGGTCTTTTGATTGTAGCGGCAGTCTAACAGTGCAATAGGAGGTTTCTCGCTGGGTCAATATCTAAATGAAATCGAATTAACTTGTAGTAAATATCTTCCCTTGATGAGAGTCTCTGGAGTCAAAACATCTGGAGCACGCTGTAAGGAATAAGCGACCTTCTACGTTCTTCTACACAATTTCCTTAAAAACCCTTAATAAACTCCTACACTTCTGCTACCGACGTGTAAACACGATGATAATCAAAGCGATCATCTGTAGGCTGATTTATCACCAAGCAAGCATAACGCTTAATATCAATTTGGACAATTCGAATTCTTAAGTGAATGCAAATATTTACAAATTTGCTGCACACCAGTGAAAGTAATTTGAATATCGGACTAGTCGGATAAATGTGTCTAAAATAATCTTATTTTATGCTTATGGAGGAAGCTATTTGTTGGATGGTGACCAGTAAATTCAATAAATTATGTAAAAACTTTGTTGCAATGTTATAATACAGCAATCTCAAAAAATTGTGAATTTAAATATTTTCAACGAAAATCTAGTACAAAGTAATTCCATATTAAATGCAAGTAATAAATTTACAAGGTGGCGTTTTGTTTGTTCATGTTGGCATATGTTAGATTGTTGTATCCTTAAATTTAACTGCATTAGTATTATTATTATAATTTTTTTCCCCTTAATTGTTTTAAATTAAGGAAGATAACATGCGGCAAAGTGATAAAATCGTTTTATGCTTTTAATTGTTTTTTTTTCTTTAATTTAGTTTGAATTTTAAAGAACTTTCAATTATGAAAAGAGCAATTAACATTTTATTTCCTTTGTCACATATTTTCGCGACCAGAAAATTCATAGTGACTGAAACCGAGTACACTACAGTGTTTACTCTAAGATCCTTTATGTAGCATATAGACGGTAATTACTTGTGGATTAAATCGATATTTTATCCCGTTCATCAGGGTATGGAAAACATTTGAGTTGTTAAAAGTATGTGAAGCCCGATAATTTGCGCACGTAGCCCAATATTGTGCGCGCGGCTTTTGTTGTAGCCACGCCCTGGACGGAATGTTTTTCCTAAAGAAAGTCTTCCGTTGTATGAAAATTCAAGATAAGATGCAAAACGCGATGCATTTCAAAAAAGCATCAACCCACTCACCCAACACAAACAAAAATATGATCATAACTAAATGTGCATACAAAAAATTAATCATAATATTTCTATTTTGTATAAAACATAAACAGTAATTTTAGTCAAATATTTAATAATTTTAGTTATAATATTACTGCTGATATCATTACGATGATTGTTATCTGAAACATTAAAACACTATCGTTTAGATCAAGTTCACAGTCATAATAAAGTTAAAAACATCTTTTGCTTGAGGCAGACTTCAACTCATAAATGTTAATTAGTCAACTACGTCTGACAATATCAAAAAATAATTAGTTTTGATATAATTTAATTAGAACAATTTGATGGTCTCAATATTGTAAATAATACCATCCCATAGCCGATTGTGTAAACAAAGTCTCGTGACGTCATTAGTGGCGTTAACAACAGTGAAAAGGGTTTATACTTCAATGATATTCTAAAACCAAATTAAACCACCAACTTAAATACGATTATAAAGTTCTCAAGAAACACAATTAAAAGACTGTTCACAAAGTCACAAATTTAATCCCAACGTTTCAGGGGGATAAACACCCTTCTTCAAGGGGCTTTAACATGGATTTTCTGATCAATGTTTACATATTGTCACGTTGTAAAATTAATGTCAACGACATTTACAATGTGACAATACATGTGTATTTTCGTGGTTTAGAATTTTATTTAATATGTTTTTGTTCAATAATATGTCAGTGACTGTTTTGAATTTCTAAATCATTGGCCAACAAAATTCACGAAAGTTGGTACCCCACGAAAAAAAAGAGTGAATTCACAGAAGTTTTTAAAGTGAGGTTTGAAACAAAAGCTAACGGTCATGTTGGCATTGCAGGTGGGTTTATGTACAGTTTAATTTATATTTAAATATAAATTAAACTACATATAATATGTATATATTAAAGTTATATGTCAGGAGACCATGCATGATATTGCCTATGAACACATAAACCAACAAGACTCTAAATACTCTTTATATGAAATATAACATAATATATATTTTTTGACATTAAATTAGATGTCAACATATACATTTAATTAAAGCAAAAAAACAACAAACAATATCAGCAACAAACTTACGCTCTTCTGGTCAGAGAAGTCGCAAAAATAGTAGGACAATGGGTCTGATGCCATACCCACATCATACTTATCAAACGTTTGGATTGCAAGGATGTAAATCTTTATTAACAAAGTTGGCAAAGCCGTGCAGTAATGTTTCATTGGGTGTTGTTTTCAACCGAAAAAATCAGGGTGAAAAAATTACAAAACTGAGATTGGAGACCATTCACATTTGGTCCAGGTCTGGCTGAGTAAAACACAAATAAAATAATGGATAATGGATAAGTAGAAAATCACGAGATACAAAAACAAATTATTCTTTTATTGCATTAATGTTCGATTTGAATATACTACAAATTCCGATTTCAGTTAGATTTTGGCTTGCGACCAAAAACACCAAACACAATTCGCGGCGACTGATATTTTCGTTGACGTGTAGTGCTGGAAATTATAATTGACAGAACGTTGTTCATTGTTAATCACGTCTTCAGGTTGCGTTATTTTAAGCGACATCTTTTGTTATTGTTTCAAGGGGAATGAACAAACAGCGACAAAAATTTGATTGACAGCAAAACCTTATTTGAAAGTAAAAACAACGTCTTTTGATTGGAGCGGCAGTTCTAACAGTCGTCGCAAGACAAAAAAAACGTGGACTGCGTCTTATGAAGTGCTTTAGTGCAACAGGTGTTAACGGAGGTTGCTCTCTGGGTCAAAATCTAATTGAAATCGAAATTTGTAGAATTCCAGTGAGATAACTGTCTAATTATCGTTAAATAAAGTCACTATTGCAAAACACGCACTCGAGGGCATTACAATTAAAATTTCATTTTTTGTAGACGTATATGTTCATACATTTTAACTTTTAATAAGATCTTTAATTATGGAACAAATCGCCTGAGGTAAAAAAGTAAAAATATAATTTAAATTTAATTTTCATGTTAAAAAAGTATTTGAAGGTAGCCGTAACAATTCATACAACGTCTGTTTAAAATACATTTAACCTTATTTAGTTAAAGGGAATTGCACCATCATACACCAAACGAGTTTGTAACAATTTGGCTAAAAAGGTGAGTGCATATTCCTTCAAATTTTCTTTTCATGAAATAAAAATATTTGTTTTAGTGAATATCTATTTTATTTCGCGAGTAAACACTTGAAATTATCCACGCTACCCGTGAAAATTAGTTTCTAATGTTCACTCGTTAAATAAAATCGATATATCACTAAAACGTTTTTATTATTTAATTTTTTTCGAACAATTTTGAAAATTGGAAAGAGAGGTATTCAGTTTGGTTTGAAATAGATGAAAAGGGAACTTTGAAGGCCCTGGACTACGACAATTATGAAAATATTGCAGGATCGGTTTGATTGAGCCTGTCATGGGCAGTAATGGAAATGCTTGTTACTGCCCACGCCGCCTAGCTTAGTTCGGAAAAAGCTGTGGAAATAAAAATTAATGTATTCCACGGTCTCATATCGGTGAAAATGCAATACCGACTTTTTTTTACTGAAACACTTCTACAATTCACTGGAAAACATATTAAACTAAAATATATATTTCAGCGAAGTTTGAAAACATACATAGAAAAGTTTACTTAAATATGAGAGTACATTGTATTTTAAGTCCATGTTGATAAAAAAGTGTATTTTTAAGATTTAAACTCCATAATTCACTAGAAAACATAAATAAAATATACATTTTTGCAGATTATGAAAAGGAAGAAAATAGTAAAATCCAATTAGGTATGAGAGTACATTGTATTTCAAAATTTTGAAAAAGAAGTGTGTGTATATAAGATTATATTTTTTTTTGGAGGGCACACACCAAAAATAGCCCGTATGTAAAACGTATGTGGTACTTTAAGTACGTTAAAATTCGTATAAAATACATACAAACCAATTCGTATGTTTTTCATTACCGTACGATAAACGTACGTTTAAAAATAATCGAACGCATTCTAGACTTTTTAAGTTCTAATGATCATTAAACTAGCTCAGTATGTTTATCTTGATATTATCTTAGACAATATAAATAATGAGTTATCATGGAAGTAAGTTTTATATAATTACAGTCACTATAACTAAGACTCTCATTTGGTACAAAACGTACGTATTACGAATAAAAATCGCAACCGTACGTTTAACGTCCGTGGCACATTTTGTACGTATTTCGTGCGTTAGTTAACGTACGCATTACGTATTGAGGTATTTTGAGGTATATAGTGCAAGATGCAAAGTACTTTCGGTACCGATGAGCAAATGATCCCCTTCCTTATACATGTATTAGCAAACAGGAATTTAAACTATCTTTAAAGTTTCTTTTTCCAGCAGTCATGCCTAGAAAATTCTAATATCACGAACAAGCCCCCACCCCACTTTTTCTTCATGGTCTACATGTAAAATAAAAAAATATTTTTGCACACTTTTTACTTTTTGCAGCAGACCATGGCGTACAAGTTACTACTGTTGTTGGCATCGTTCAGCATGACATCGTTTATTTGTAAGTGTTTGGGTGTAAGTGTTTGGGTTATTTTATGACCCTCTGTTTATTTGTAAATCTTTGGGTTATTTGATGAACCACCGTTTATTTGTAAGTGTTTTGGGTTATTTGATAAACATCCGTTTATTTTTAAGTGTTTGGGTTATTTCATAAATCACCATTCATTTGTAAGTGTTTTGGTTATTTGATGAACCATAGTTTTAATGTAAGTATTTGTGTTATTTAATGAAACACCGTGAATTTGTAAGTGTTTGTGTTATTTGATGAACCACCGTTTATTTGTAAGTGTTTGAGTTATTTGATGAACAACATAACAAAATCGGTGATTTGTTTTGACATGTTCATTATTCATGTACTAGTATAAATGGTGCCAAAGATTGCATTTTGCAATTTCATTTCACTTTATCTTACGAGGTATTTAGTAATTTTTACTTATAAAAACTATATTTCGTTGTCTACTGTTTGATTTCAACTATATTTCCTTTTTTTATGCCCCCGCCATGAAATGGCGACGGGCATTAAGAGTTGCTCCTGTCCGTCCGTCCGTCCGTCCGTCCGATATTCTCGTGAACGCAACTCCTCCTACACTACTGGTCGGAATTTAATGAAACTTGACCACAATGCTTGGTCTGATATGTAGTTGTGCATGAAGGAAGGGTTTCCCTCTTACATGTTCCGTTCAGAAGTTATTGCCCTTTGATACTTCCATTTACATTAGTTTTAATAGGAGTATATCTCGTGAACGCAACTCCTCCTACACTACTGGTGGGAATTTAATGAAACTTGACCACAAGGCTTGGCCTAATATGTAGTTGTGCATGAAGGTGGGGTTTCGCTCTTACATGTTCCGTTCAGAAGTTATTGCCCTTTGATACTTCCATTTACATTAGTTTTAATAGGAGTATATCTCGTGAACGCAACTCCTCCTACACTACTGGTGGGAATTTCATGAAACTTGACCACAATGCTTGGCCTGATATGTTGTGATGCATAAAGGTGGGGTTTTGCTCTTACATGTTCTGTTCAGAAGTTATGGCCCTTTGATAATTCCATTTACATTAGTTTTAATAGGAATATATCTTGTGAACGCAACTCCTCCTACACCTCTGCTGGGACTTTGATGAAACTTTACCACAATGCTTGGCCTGATATGTTGTTGTGCAAAAAGGTGGGGTTTTGCTCTTACATGTTCTGTTCAGAAGTTATGGCCCTTTGATACTTCCATTTACATTAGTTTTAATAGGAATATATCTTGTTTTTTTTTATTTTTGCATTTTGCCCATAACTTAAAAACTACTTGAGATACTGCCTTGAAACTTGAAATATATTTTCACCATCAAAATCTAACCAACAAGACCCATTACCATGCTTCCAAAATTTTCAAATTATGCCCCTTTTTCACTTACATTTTGTTTTAAGAAAAATATACACTTTGCCCTTAACTTTGTTTGGAATGGAGGGATTTCAAAATAACTTGGCACAAATGTTCACCATAACAAGGCGGTGTGTCGTGACTGTAGGTTCAAGGTCAAGGTCACTGTTACTAAAAATAGAATTTCCTTGCAAAGTCCTGTCCGCTCTGTAACTTTGTTATTTCTTATTGGATTTTTAAATAACTTGGTATAATTATTCACCATATCAAGACGGTATGTCACATACATGCCCAAGCCTTTAGGTCCAAGGTTAAGGTCACTGTTACTAAAAATAGAATTTTCTTGTCCGGGCTGTTACTTTGTTATGAATGGAGGGATTTCAAAATAACTTGGCACAAATGTTCACCATGACAGGGCGATGTGTCACGTACCATGCCCATGCCTGTAGGTCAAAGGTCAAGGTCAGTGTTACTTAAAATAGAATTCTCTTGTCCGGGCTGTAACTTTGTTATGAATGGAGGGATTTCAAAATAACTTTGCACAAATGTTCACTATGACAATGCAGTGTGTCTGCACAATACCCAAGCCTGAAGGTCCAAGGTCAAGGTCACTGTTACTAAAAATATAATTTTCTTGTCCGGGCTGTAACTTCATTATAAATGGAGGGATTTCAAAATAACTTGACACAAATGTTCACCATGACAGGGCGGTGTATCGCGTACCATGCCCATGCCTGTAGGTCAAGGTCACTGTTACTAAAAATAGAATTCTCTTGTCCGGGCTGTAACTTTGTTAGGAATAGATTGATTTCAAAATAACTTGACACAAATGTTCATCATGACAAGATGGTGTGTCCCCTACCATGCCCATGCCTAGGTCCAAGGTCAAGGTCACTGTTACTAAAATAGAATTTTCTTGTCAGGGTTGTAACTACATAAGGAATATAGTAATTTCAAAATAACTTGGCAGAAATGTGCACCATGACATGGTGGTGAGTTGTGTACCATGTCCATGCCTGTAGGTCCAAGGTCAAGGTCACTGTTACTAAAAATAGAATTTCCTTGTCCGGGCTATAACTTTGTTTTGAATGGAGGGTTTTCAAAATAACTTGGCACAAATGTTCACCATTACAAGGCGGTGTGTTGCGTACATTACCCATGCCTGTAAGTCCAAGGTCAAGGTCACAGTTACTAAAACTTGAATTTACTTGTTCGGGCTATAACTTCTTTATAAATGAAGGGATTTAAAAATAACTTGGCACAAATGTTCACTATGACATTGCAGTTCATTACCACCAACTTCTTCACAGACATTTCCGTAATGAGAAGATAACAGTGCCACAAATACAAATAATTTAGTAAATTTTACTTGCTCATCAAGTTTATGCATATTCTTATAATTACTCGAACATCACTGTCTTTGAAATGCTATTATTCCCATCATTGCACTTTAGTATCTGGAAACGATGCATAGCGGGGGCATCCGTGTCCTATGGATACATTTCTAGTCTTAAATATGAAATACCATTTTAGTATTTAACTTAACGATATAGACTTTCTACATTAAGTTTAAAACAATATCTTAATGAATATGAACTAGATATTAGGTGTTAAAGTGCTATGGCATTTGTCATTGCACTGTCATTGATAAAAACAAACTTTGCAAAAATTATTTTTATTCATTTACGTTTATTTTACATACGTTACGAAAAGTTAGAAGAGTAAAAGAAAATAGTTAAACCTAAAAGAAAATAGTTAAACCTAAAAGAAAATCCCTCCAATTCTACTTGCAAACAAACACAAAAACAAAGCGACACTACAAATCAATTGAAATGCCTTCACGGATCATGAAGGTTATGAGCTGACAACAATATCTAATATCCTTTTGTCTAACAAATTTATACAATATGAGACATTTGTAAATGTATGTTTGACCTTTAATTTCCTGGTCGCGAAAATGGATGATAAAAAAATAAAATTGAATTCTCTCTTCATAATTGAAAGTTCTTTTTAAGAACCTTAGATATTTTTTCAGTATCATTTTACTCATGTGGGCATTAGTACGGTTGTTTCGTGTTGCTTTTTTTGTTTTTTATGGCAAATAAAATGTTAGAGATTTTTAGGCCTAAATATTTTCCTTCAATGTTCTAACTTTTCCTACATGTCCTATGCAGATGTAAAAACTATAAACTAATAACCTTGATTTGTGCAAAGTTTGATGGAACTGCATTTTCCTGTTTGAGAGATTTTGATATTTTTGCTTTTTATCTATGACTAACGGAGCAATGCCTCAACAAACTCTCAAGTTCGTCTGGTGTTTTAAAGCTGTCTATTCACAGTTCATGAAGGAATACTTTGTCTCAGATATGATTAATACTAAATGTACTAGCTACTATGTGATTCCTACACGTATAAATGACTGAAAAGTCGCGACATTCACCAAAATTTTGGACTAATAAAGAAATTTAAACTAATATAGAGTGTAATATATTTCTATCTTTCACTGGAAAAAAAACAACAAAATTTTATTTTTAATTTTATGCTTTAAGTGCACAATCAGCATGAATTTGACAGATAATTGCCTTAAATGTCACCAAAAACGTTTGTTACATCACGTTACATAATAACGCCATTTATTATATACTCATTAATGATGTTAGCATAGTGCAGCGTTTATCCGCAAAATTGATACAACTGTCAGATTAATAATTCCGTATTGAACATTGTCCAATTTTCCGATTCTGTATTTTTGCAGCTTCCGGTAGTTTCTACGTTCTAAAATGGCCGATTTCAAACCGCGATATTTTCACAAATTCTGATTAGTTGACTACAATGACACTCTTTCTTTAAAAATCATTAATCACAATGACATTTACAAATAAAAATAAAATGAAATCGTCAAAAATGTTAACTTAATAGAGTCAAATTAATAGACATTCATTGCGGATATAAAACAGAACAAGCAAAATTTAAGGAGCGAGGAAATGTATTATACATACCGTTCAACTATCCCGATTTAAATATCCACATGTAAAAATCCTTCTTAGTTTCTCTTTTCAGCCTAACCCTATTTAGATGCATTCGATGTTTAATGAAGGTCGTTGCTGCGGTATAAGAATGAAACACTTTCAAATCCTAGTCGTTACATATATAATACCACGGTAAACACTTCCAGCATCTTCGGGTCTTGTCCAAATTTTGTTGTAATTGTTTTTAGTCCTTCAAGTCATTGAAATATTCGAAACTTAAATAATCCTTTCGATCATGGCGCTTGAAAAATGTAAACATTTCTTCGAAATATCTTACGTCACAACTTATATTGTGACGTAATTGCTTACATCTTATTTCACTCTTCATTATTGAATTAGTGCTCATTTAATTGGGAGTGAAATCAGGGTATTTAATAAAAATAACATTATACCAGACTGAGTATGGAATCTGTAGGTTTGTATTATGTCTCGTTGCGTATGTAAACCACATCACGCTCGACCTTCATTCTCGCGTGAAATTGTTTACATACACAACTCGACAAATACAAACCTACAGATTGCATACTGTTAAAATATTCCATATATATCATAACTTGAACCCCTTTTCTAAACGTTCTCATCGGAATGTTATTTGCATTAACTAGCGTGAAAAAAAAATGGAAGTATTACAGTGAAAATAATAATTAAAGGGTGTTCTTATTATCCTTTTAACGATTTGATGAACCACTCTTTATTTGTAAATGTTTTGGTTATTTGATGAACCACCCTTTATTTGTAAGTGTTTGGGTTATTCGATGAACCTCTGTTTATTTGCAAGTGTTTGGTTATTTAATGAACCTCCGTTTATTTGTAAGTGTTTGGGTTATTTGATGAACCACCCTTTATTTCTTAACGTTCTCATTGGAATGTTAAGTGCGTTAACTAGCGTGAAAAAAAACAACAAACAGTGAAAATAATAATTAAAGGGTTTGCTTATTATCCTTTTAACGATAATTTCATGGGCATATGACTGTACGACTCCCGGATTATCCTTTTTACGATAATTTCAGGGGCGTTTGACTGTACGACTCCCGGATTATCCTTTTTACGATAATTTCAGGGGCGTTTGACTGAACGACTACCGGATTATCCATTTTACGATAATTACAGGGGCTTTGACTGTACGACTCCCGGATTATTCTTTTTACGATAATTTCAGGGACATATCACTGTACGAATCCCGGATGATCCTTTTAAGATAATTTCAGGGGCGTTTGACTGTGCGACTCCCGGATTATCCTTTTTACGATAATTACAGGGACGTTTGACCGCACGACTCCTGGATCATATTTTTTACGATTATTACAGGGGCGTTTGACTGCAAGACTCCCGGATTATCCTTTTTAAGATAATTTCAGGGGCGATTGACTGAACAATCCCCGTTTTATCCTTTTTACGATAATTACAGTGGCGTAAGGCTTTATGACTCCCGGATTATCCTTTTTAAGATCATTATTTCAGGGGCGAAGGACTGCACGACGCCCGGATTCGTTCTCTCAGATGATCAAAACTGGTGTTTTGCATACTCCTTTGAATACAAACAATGGAACCAGCATTCTGTAAGCTAGCTAATATCTGATCTGGATCTAAACGAAACGTTTTTCAAGAATAAATAACCTACTGAATTTAAAAGTGTAGAACCTGATTTGTCTGAATTTAAATTTGTAAAGTATTGCTTTTGCTTCACGTATACCTATAACGTTATGGTAAGTGTATATAAAAGAGGTCGTCCTGAATATAGGAATCATGTTTAATTGCAAAACCATTTTGAAACTGGGCATATGACTGAAAAGAATTTTAAAATCGGTTTACTGGTTGCTGAGATATTGTCAATTAAATGTTGACCTTACTGTATGCTGGTCGTCATTTTGAGATCACCAGTGACATCATCAGTTTATGAGCACAAGTCAATTTTTCATTAATATTTTGTATAACAGTAAAACCTGTGCTAACGACCACCTGTAAACAAAGTCCACCTGTGGATGAATACCATGTTTTTTTGTCCCACAAACTGATTGAAAGAACAAATTCACATATGAACAAGGAACATCTGTCTTCAAAGACCACTTCTGGATTTTCCACTGATTGGTCATTGAAATCAGGCTTGACTTTACATGAATAATTTCTAATAAAAGATCATAGAAAATACTTAAACAAGATTTTTTATGAACTTCTAATATTAATTACACGAAAAACTTAATTACATGACAACTCAATATTTTGTTAAGATTTTTTAAAATTTAATATTAAATTTCATAGTATGTAACAATCTTATTAAAATCATCTCCTGAAAACCGCTTCTCTATCAGGATCTGAAGACGAGTAACTAAAACGTGCTTTTATTACTTACCCTTTGAACCAATCAGATTGTCGCCTACACAATTGCAAAAGTGAAAGTAAACATAGTATTTTTAACCATGAAAAGTGTTGACAGCTTGCGTTAGACATATTTTTACTGAAGATATATGTGTTTATGTAGTATTGCATTCATTTCTAGTGTAATGATATCTTCAGATCATAATGCGGGCGTTATAAATCATGCTTCCTGTGTTGACAATTTCTAAAAGTAGAAATAAGGGACAACCGCTTATGTAAGATTACAGCAGGCCGTCATCAGATCTTACAGTTTGTTAGATCTGACTTTAGTGAGATTGAATTTTATAATTGTGCACAAAAATTGATGATGTCACGGTTCACCGTTCAAAATGGCTGCCTCGAATTGCGTTAAATAAGCAATCCAACAGCCATAGTTTAGCTATTTATAAATTTATTTTTAAATTTCTTTCACGTATGTGAAGCGAAGTGATCGTGTCGTGGTTTCTTTATTTTGAAATGTGATCGCCACAATTTTAGTTTCAAACTATCAGATATGACGTCATAACCTCTTACATATTCAGTACTTAACAGACACTCATGAAATAAAAATAACCTTATACCTTATACTTAGACATATTTTACTGAAGATATATGTGTTTATGTAGTATTGCATTCATTTCTAGTGTAATGATATCTTCAGATCATAATGCGAGCGTTATAAATCATAATTACAATATAAGTAAATACAAAAAGATGACTTAGTATAAGGTCATATTTATTTATATTTATTTATTTATAAGTATATATTATCTTAATTAAGTAAATATGACCTTATACTAAGTGACCATCTTCCTCTATATCATCACTCATGAATATGTCGTACATATTCAGTACTTAATTAACAGACACTAAAATATTAAGTGGTTGAAGATGTAGTTTTAAAAGATAAGAGGCATAGGATGAGGTATATTTTAAGGGAAGTATAAGGTATAAGGTTATTTTACCACTTAATCATTGAGTGTCTGTTAAGTACTGAGTATGTAAGAGGTAATGACGTCATATCTGATAGTTTTAAAAGATAAGAGGCACAGGATGTTTGAAATTGTGACTCTGTGATTTGGTAGAAAATTGGGGCGAACGCTAGTGAGTAAGTAACGTTCATTCAACTGAAACTTTCAGATGATATGCCGTATGTACGGAACGAGACTTGTAACAATAACCGACGCCAGCAAGGAAACTCAGGTTCAGAATTACTTGACCAGCCAGTCAAGTAAGTCTTTTTTAAAATTATATTTATACTTTCAAGTTTGTATCACCTAATGGAAATTTAAAACCAACATTTTTGCTACAATTTCACTTAATATAATCATCGTCGTCATTGTCGTCATCTTTATTGGTCGTGGTCGGGGTCGTCATCAACCACTTTATCATCATCATCCTCTATATCATCATCCTCTTCATCGTCATCATTATAATCATCATCATCTTCCTCTATATCATCACCATCCTCTATATCATCACCATCTTCATCATCATCATCATTATAATCATCATCATCATCCTCTATATCATCATCATCATCAGCAGCAGCAAGAACAACAACAACATCACTTCACCACCACCACCTCCACCACCACCACCACCATCACTACCACAACCACCAACACCACCTCCAGCACCACCACCACCATCGACCACCACCAACCACTACCGACCACCCATCATCATCATCTCCACCATCATCATCATCACCATTATCAATATCACCACCATTATCATCACCACCATCATCATCACTATCTACAATAATCACCATAAACAATCATCATCATGCACAATCATCACCATCAACAATCATCTACCATCAACATCAACAATCATCCATCATCACCATCAACAGTCATCCATCATCAATATCAACAGTCATTTATCATCACCATCGACAATCGTCCATCATCACCATCAACAATCATCTATCAACATCATCAACAATCATCTATCATCACCATTAATAATCATCCATCATCACCATCAACAATCATCTTTCATCACCATCAACAATCATCCATCATCACCATCAACAATCATCCATCATCACCATCAACAATAATCTTTCATCACCATCAACAATCATCCATCATCACAATCAACAGTCATTCATCATTAACATCAACTTTCATTTATCATCACCATCAACAATCATCCATCATCACCATCAATAATCATCTATCAACACAATCAAAAATCATCTATCATCACCATTTATTATCATCCATCATCACCATCAACAATCATCCATCATTACCATCAACAATCATCCATCATCACCATCAACAGTCATCCATCATCAACATCACTAATCATGTATCATCACCATCAACAATCATCCATCATCACCATCAACAATCATCTATCATCACCATTAACAATCATCTATCATCATCATTATTTTTTATTATTATGTTATATTTGAGTAAAACACAATATTTTCTGGTATTGGATGTTTTTACTTTACACCGTTTGTTCTTACCGGCAGTTGCATCCACGGATAAAATCTACATTGGATCAACGAATATTATTGGTGACGGGAGCACCTGGATATGGTCTAATGTAGGAGATTTATCTTATACCAACTGGAGGCCGGGTTTTCCAACTTCTACAAATATGTATGTTATAATTACTTTTGCGACGATGATATTGATATCTGTTTGATTGACAACATGCGCTAGGGGCGGATCCGAAGGGACTGAGTGGAGGTTCTCGAACCTCTGTTTTTGGGCAGTAATTTTTAAATTTCGTCGGAATTAATGCCATAAAGCTGGAAATAATCATTTAACTACCATAAAGCTGCCCGAAACGAACCGCCTTACTGAAAATCTTGCACCCAAAGGCGCAGTTGTGCTGCTTCTTCAACGTAACTGAAAGGTCGCTTAAGATTACCGTGTTCTATATATTTTTGACACGGAACCAATCTTTGATTTGAAATGTAATGAATATTTATGCACACTGCACCAATTTATGACATTAAATGTAATACGAATTATGTATGAAAAAAACATGACATTGTTATTTCAATTTCATGTACCATAATACGATTTAAGACAACTTTTCATTTACTTTGAACAATTAACGTAGTTGTTTTTTTAACTTATAATAGTTTTCAAAAGAATTGGAAATAATTATGTAGGTTTAAATACAACCATAACGACAAAATGGTCTTTCGCGCATGAACTACTCTGTAACAATTGAAATTCTGATGTCTGAATACCTTTAATCAACACAACTCATTACAATTACTTTTACTAACTTTCTATAAATAGCAAACTACAATACCTATGGCTAAATTTCTATAACAGCACACTAGCAGCACATTTTTGTACATGTAATAACGAAAATTGTAATTAAATGTGAAACTTAGTTATTTTAAAAAAATACTGTTTCTTTAGACAGAAATTAGCACGTCCTTATTGTCCTGAATTGTTCTTGATTATTGTGAGACCGTCAAGTGCTGATAAAAACTCAAATTATATATGAATGAACTTAAGTGTTGGATTTTGTTACATTTTGACATTTTATTACAATTCTCGTTATTACAAAAGTGGTTGATACCTTACAACCCGTTTTGTTATAAAAACGAGAATTGTTACATGTATAATTATTACAATTTTCGTTTTTATTACAAAACGGGTTGTAACACAGCACACTAAAATACCTATGGCTGACTCTCTATTAACAACACTCTAAACTAGCTTTTATTAGCTAGGACCGAAATGGAAATGAGAGTTAATTACGACTCTTTTTTGTGTTATCCTTGACAGTTAATGTTGAGTGACATGGCTTTATTAATTAATACTTTGTTATACTGTTCCTGTATGTCTTAATGTTTTATGCCATGTTATTACACATTTTATGTTGAAATAAATCTTTCCATCTATCTACTAACTTTCTATTAACAGCGCACTACAATAACTATACTAACTTTCTATTAACAGCACACTAAAACACCTACGACAAACTTTCTGTTAACAGCACACTACAATACCTATGGCTAATTTTCTACTAACAGCTCTCTAAAATACCTTTGGCTAACTTTCTATTAACAGCACAATACAAAACCTATGGCTTACTTTCTATTAACAACACAACTTAAATACATACTCATATACCTGATCGGTTTCAATAAAATGACTTACCTTTTTTTTTCATTTCAGGTACAACTGCTTAGCAATAAATGCAGGAAACCCTGATTACAAATGGTTTAATGAACTTTGTTTGCGGGACTGTAGGGCATTGTGTGAACGACCAGTAGGTTTTCAACTAAATTTTCGGCTACTTAATTAAATATAGACAACAATGATGAAGAGATAAAATGTCTTTTTTTCAGGCAGTTAACTTCATGGTTTGCAATGACGGCATATAGTTGAGCATTTAATATCTTTTCTAACAGCTATTCAAATGTCACTCACTAAATGTTTATTACTTAATTGATCCTTGTCGTAACCTAACGAATACCGTAGAACTGCTTTTATTCGCGTTAGTTTTATTTTCGCTAATATTCGCGAATCGCTTTCTTCGCAAATTTATAAATACTGCTTATATATGAGTAAGCTCTATATTTACACAGGGTCTATTTAATAAATAGACCCTGATTTACAAAACTAAGAATATCCGAAAATATGCAATGTAAAATAGAACTGTTAATCACTTCAAACGGCACATATGAAACCAGTTTTGCCATCATTCATTTATTTGATTTAATTAATAAAATAAATTTGGCAAATGATATAAATGATTATTTCCTTAAATTATGTGAAGTTTTGATTTTAAGACTGGCGGCGCGCATGCGCCGGCAGTCTTAAACCAGAAATCGAATGGACTCATTCATAAAAATAGTTTCGCGACACGGTTTTTTTTAACTTCCGGTATATCATTGCGCTCACATGTACACGGGTTCAACGGTGATAGCGGGATCAGGCTGAAAGTTTATGCAGACACTGCAAGCTCAGCATTATATGAATAAAAAGCGCTTTCTATACGTTCTGGTGTAATTCTGAAGCTTTAAGGACACAAAACACAATCCAACAAACAAAGAACAACACAGCTGCGAGCTGTAACACTGCTGAATTCATTAGATATGCACGAGGAATTCCAGTTTGAAAAGAATGAAAAGTCGTGTGACTCGCGAAGTAGTGCCGATATATGTCTATAAATTCTTCATTTCACCATTTTATTGAGAAAGACTTTGGATTGAATCGATATTTGATGATTTCCATTTGGGTATGGAAAACAGTTGGGTTGTTTAAAGTGTGTGAAGCCCGGAGGGCTTCACGCGTACTTTAAACAATGCAACTGTTTTTAATCAATTATCGATTCAATGCTTATATTTACACTCATAAATACTCGCATTAATACAGAAATTATGAGAAGAATTGGTGATATTACGGCTTTTTTTAAGGCTGTTGGAACAGCAACGTTGACGACACACTGAATAACGGCACGCTTTTTCGTAGTTACTCGTGGCAAAACGTGCGTGCTCGTCGACGTCACACTTCAAAACATTGAGCAACGTCCAATAAATTATGACTGTAGCCACGCCTTTTAAAATAATACGCCACACTGTTTACCAACAGAAATTATGATCCGTTTGATGAAGAAGACTTTATCGTGGACGACAAAGTTGAAGTGTTAATATGAAACAGTAGGGAAAACCGGGGAAAGTTGTTAAACTTCTAGCATTTTTCAGAATAATTGTCATTATTACCTGATACCTTATATGAATGTAACGTGGTAGTTTTGACTGTTTTCTAAAATTATTAAAACGTCCACGTTCGCGAACTGTTGACCGGTCAATAGTTTTGACTGTTTCCCTCGCGTGCTCTGACGTCATGACGTCATGTGGGACAGTAAAGAAACATTAATGATAAAATGACTATGTGGTGGAAATAACTTGTTTGGAAATAATCCTATGACTATTTATCCATAAATAAAATGTGTTGATGTATTTACTTTTTTTTTGTTCCTTTTTTCTTCTGCAAGTACTGTTAATACAGTAATTGATCAGGTAATAAAACAGTTATTTTATATGTGATTGTGGGAACAGTCAAACAGCTGTCCCTCGGTGTCGGGGATACTGTTTTAAACTGTTGCCCTCGGCCTACGGCCTCGGGAAACAGTTCAAAACATTATCCCCTCCACCTCGGGCCAACATTTTGACTGTTCCCAAATCACATATGAAATAACTGCCTACTGTATCGCTTGTGCGATAGTAATGAAAATAGTGGCAAGTAAATCCTAAGGAAGTTAGGTGTAATATAAAAAAAGACCGATTTGAGTTAATTTTTTAAATAATACCGTCTTAAGTTGTGAAATAAATAATTAAGTTGTTTAACGCTGGTAAAAAATCCATGTATTAATGCGTGACATACTTTAACTCTGTAACAATATGTCCCATCACCGATGTAACAACTTACCCCACCCACACCTTGTAGCACTTCAGCGTCGCCAAATAACACATGTTATTTAAGCCAAAATCTAGTTTGATCAACTAAAAAAACTCAAGTATCGTTTTAAAGAAGCTTAAATCTTTTCAAATAACCTTTAGGCATTCTTTTTCCCACATTGTATACTTCACTTCTTCATACTTCAATAAAAAATCAATGATAAATAGAGCATTTGTCGTATTGAAAATTAAGTTTGAGCATATGATTTTATTATACATATTCTGTTCCAAAAAAAGTGTGCACTTTGTTTTCGGTGAATTTTCATTAACTGCTGTTCTTAATGCCTAAATATATGTTATTAAAACTGAGATTAGATTTTTTCAATTATATTGTCAAACAACCTATAATCTAATCACTATTTGCGTATAGCGTTTAGTATGAGCATGTGATTTTTATGATATAGTATTAATAAATCTATCATTATATCTTTTCAGGCAACAGCTGCTGACCGCCAGTAAATATGTTTTCGTGTGGAATATTTACTACCAATTTCGATTAGACATTGACCTAGCGAGCAACCTCAGTAAACACCTGTTGCGCCGCAGCACTTCACAAGACGCCGACTACGGTTATTGTCATGCGACGACTGTTAGAACTGCCGCTCCAATCAAAAGACGCTGTATTTTACTTCCAAATAGATTTTGCTGTCAAGTGTTTGTCGCTGTGGGTTCATTCCCATTGCGGATGTTGAAACAATAACAAAAGGTGTGGCTTAGAGCGACCTGAAGGCGTGATTAACAATGAACAACGTTATGTCAGTTATACTTTCAGCGCTACACCTCAACGAAAATATCTGTCGCCGCGCATCGTGTTTGATGTTTTGGTTGCAAGCTAAAATCTAACTGAAATCGAAATTTGTATTAAGTTACAACAACGTTCCATTAAATGTTATAAAAATCAATATATACCTGTTGATTGAAATATTGTTGTTTGTGTTTCAAAAGGTCCGGTACGTACCGTGTACCGTTTCGTACTCCGTACTCTTACTGTCAAATCGATAAATGCCGTCACTAATAACGGCTGGACGAGTTGTACAAGAGTCAAATACACAATTCAGGACATTTAAATCAAGTTTTGCAAACAAGACAGTCTTCAATAAGGATTTAATATTCATCTCCTTATTCCCCACATGCAGGGTTATCTTTTTGCATATCAAAATTCAGTGAAATCATTAATTTTACGTGGGTTACTCATTTTCATGGTTTTCGTGGAATTATTGATCCGCGAATTTAATTTAAAGCCTCAAAGAAATATAATATTACATTATAGTGTATGTTTACACATTTCGGAAAATGAAAAACCACGATTGTTTTCGTGACTGGTCTCTATTTCAGCCAATCAGTTAAGGGCTTACCACACTACTCTCCAGTTTGTTCATCGATAAAAAGAAAATTATCAAAATCTCAATAACGGCAAAATGCCGTTCAATGAAACTTTGCACAAATGAGTTATAGTTAGGGTATATAAAGTAAAGTTTTAACAATTAAGAAACCCCAATGGAATGGAGCCTAGCGAAATGGCCGTGTTTCTTAATTGTTAAAACTTCACTTAATATACACTAAACAACCTGTTGATCATCACAACTTTACCTTACAACGATCAGTCATAACGTCATAATATAATGAATATTCAGTGCTTTACAGACACTAAATAATTAAACAGAATATTTGGAATTCTGGCCCAATGATTGGATAGAAAAATCTGGTGAACACTCATAAATAAAAACGACATATGAGAAATTGAAGTGTTCCATCTTGAACTGTGAATAGGCAGTTTTAAAGTAGCAAACTGTGGTATCATTTAATTTTACGGGGACGAATTTACGCAAAAAAGCCTAAATATATATATATTCGTGCAGTCATAAATTCGAGCAATTTTATTTTTTCTAATTAGACATATCGATATATGCTGTATTTTCGCTGGGGTTTAAATTCGCGCATTTATTTTTACGCGAAATACGCGAAATTTTATTCTGCGCGAAATATAATGATACTACAATACCGGAAGATACAGGAAGCAGAACTCTTATAGAACCCTTTTATCCGTGGCTTTTATCGCATGAACGACGACTGTAGATCCAGATCATCCGGCACACCCGAGTCCGATCAAGAGCTACATGGATCTACACTGGTCGCCCATGCGATAAAATACGTACATGTATCCATGGAGTAAAGATTTTCAGAGACATCACACCACCGTTCTGTTTAAAACGAACACAAGAAAATTGATACTGTTTATTAAATTGTTTTGTAAAAAAGTACAAACACAAAATCATTTGGACGGAGAAATAAAGTATACATATAGTATAATATACTTTACTTTCATGTTAAAAAGCATAGCTGGCAAAAGCTTTCCATTGTAGTAAGATTTCGCCATCTGCTTTTGATATTTATCTGTTTAATATGTTGGGGGTTATAGAAAGCAGGTTGATGTACCTAACATTACGTTGGGTAATATTGATGATAATAATTCTTCAGCGAGGGTGGGGAGACACGATTTAACAAAAACAGAAACAGCAGCAACAACAACAATAACAACAAATTTGCGGCGTCAGTGAATAAAATACAAATAAGCGTAGCAAAGATAAAATTATCTCCATAGTATGCTACTTTTCTAATAAGGATAATCAGAGTTGTTTAAAAGCTTTTTATTTTATGCTTTTCAGTGAATTATAGAATTTTCCGATGAAATAAAAGTGGTATTTCACTGTTTTCAAACAGTGGAATATCATTTTTATTTTCACTGATTTTTTCACGTTGGTACCCAAACGCACATAACAAACCAAATTAGAACGTTTAGAAAACGGGCTCAAATTTGTATATTTGACGTCATGACGTAATGTCATAAACAAGCGGGTTTGGTGCCATTTCTTGCAACTTTTCTGTCAAGTTCACGCAAATTTTTGCACTATAGGCATAAAGTAAAATGAAAATTTGTTTTCACCAGTGAAAGACAGAAATATATTTCACTCGTGAACTCCAGAATTATGTAGGCCTATTTTCACTCGTGTCTTCGCCACTCGTGAAAATACGAATTCCGAACCTCACTCGGTGAAATATATTTCTATCTGGCACTGGTAAAAACAAATACTCTCTATATCTACAACTGATAACGGATAATTAGACAATCACGTGATACTTTGTGTCTTTTAACCAAAACTGATTTTATGGCGGAATTGGCGGTTTAATTATACTTTTTCCCGAGTGAATTGTGCACTGCACATTGTTTTGGGTGATTTTTATTAACTGGTTTTCTTAATGCTTAAATATTACGGAAGGCACGTCTTCCGTTATTTAGACATGATTTTCAAAACATTCAGGTGACAATCATTATCATATAATCTTATTAATTATTTATAGACAAGTTGATACATATTTTTTACAAATATTACCAATAACCAGAAACCTACGACCAGTTATTAATTTATTATACTTTGTTTAATTTTTAAACAAATCCCATCAATTGCGTTTTCAACGATGGAAATATCATCATTTCTGCATTTATGACCTTGTCCCGAAACGGTAAAATTTCTCAAAGAATTACCTAACGAGTCGGCGAAAAGAAACGTAAAGAATTTGATTCTATAGTAACAGGTGTAAAGACATATGCGCAAGATCATAAAACTAACACTGGAGACCAGTTTCAAACATCTGACTGGCTGAAATGGCGACTGACCGCCATATCAGCCAATCACATGCTTGAGATTTGAGACTGGTCAATCTTAGTTTTATGATTTCGGGCCATGTTTTGAACATTGATCATTAAGGAACCGTTGCTGCACCGCGCTAAACCGATTGAATTTTGTAAATGATCATGAAAAAAGACAAACACATAGTTTACATGGCGAACAAAAATTCGTTAACAAGAAGCTAAAATACACATGCGTATGACAAACAAGATAAGCACACAAAATGCACCAAGAACATGAGGCCCATAATTCTAGCTAAAACGCACACGTGAAAACAAGATTAAGCACTTAATTTGCAAACATCTGAACCAATAAGTTTATGAACAAAACTTAAGCCGATTATAAAACTTGTTCAAACATTCTATTTAGAGTCCATGCTTTGACAATGTTCAACTTTGTTATGCAGTATATAAAAAGGCATTTGAAATTAATAGGATCGACCATAATTCATAATTTGTAAGCGGCAATCATTAATATCCACTGTGGGGAATCACATGATTAAAATAATCTCTAAGCTATAGGGAAAATTTGAATTTTTTGAAGTTTTATTTTCTGAATTTCATAAATATAATAAATACATGTACTATCATATGCCCACAGACTACAAGTTTTATACTACAATTGCTAACAATTGATCCGATTTGAAGTTTACTAGATTTCCTCTTTAATTCTGAGTTTCGAATTGCTTGAGTGTTCTGAATATGGAGAAAGAGCGAAACACAGGCAGTATTATGATACTTGCCAGAGGGCATATGATAGGCTACATAAGAAAACATTAATACCAAACACGAACAAAATCTACTTTATATTTCATAGATTGACTTTTGTTTAGAGGTTATTTTGGTCATGTGATTACCCATAGTGATATCTTTATAGTGAATTAAATTTTCGTGGGGTACTTATTTTCATGGATTGCGTGAAACTGGAAAACAAATGCAGTGCCCAAGGTTATAAAACTGAGCATGGAAACCAGTCTCAAATCTCAAGCATCTGATTGGCTGAAATGGCGACTGGTCGCCATTTCAGCCAATCAGATGCTTGAGATTTGAGACTGGTTTCCAATCTCAGCTTTATAACCTTCAGCCCAGTTAAACTTCTCATTGAGAAAACCCCAAAATAAAGGACGTGCCTATTTGGACAATTATTTTACAGTCCTAATTGCGCCATTTACATCCTAGTATAAAAACCGCACGACTTTTAAGACCGTTTTCCATGTCCAAAAGGTGTTTTCAATAGCCGAGTTTTACTGTAGAATTAAGGTGAAGTAACATAAACTTAAACAATGTTTTGAACAGCGTTTGGAACCGGTTTCGGCCTCACACTAGTTACTGTCAATTTTGTGACTTTTGGTTTTACACCTACCTTGATAAAATGAAATTGATTTACTAAGGAACATGTGGATTTAAATGGCAATTTCTTTAAAAAAAAGAAGAAAATAACATATCTACTTAAGTCTCCACAAAGAAGCGTGCACTTGAAATATACAAGTGGTGATATTAGAACTTAATTGTATGAAAGAGGTCGTTTAAATCTTCATGGACGGACAAAACTCTGCTTAACATTCTCAAAAATTTTAAAGAAAAACAAAATCATCATTTTGGTGTAAGATTAAACTTTGTTTTCCGGCTCCGGCTCATCCTTGTGTCCGACTTTGTTACTGAAAAAGAAATGCGAAAAGTAGTTTGAAATTATATAATATAACAATAACAAAAACTAATCAAACTCCTTAAAAATCGTTTTGTTTTTGTTAGAAAACTATCGAAACATTTATTCCATATTTTGTTATATTTGCAACAATACATATTTATTAGAAAATTTTCATTATTAGAAGAGGTTTTATTTTATATGTTTAACTTGTATTTTATATAAAATTCAATCTCTTTGAATATGATATTTGTATATTTTCCAAACACAATGTGGTACAAAAGTACATGATATCACCCAAACACCCTTTTAATATAGGACATATCAATCAAACTTCGTTTTTGATATATACTCAGCAAAAATAAATAGCATCCACTTTCGTAAGTGTAATTTTGTAAAATAAGAAAACATTAAATCGAAATTCTTTCTTTGAACGTATTTGCATTTCTGTAATCATAGCAAAAATGCTCTTGAAAATCTGGATATTTTTCATTTTGTTCAGTTTATGGTGTTTATCATATGATCAAAACACCCTTTTAATCTATGAGCTTGTGCAGAACATTCAAACACTTACTATATAATATATGATAATTAGCAAACATAGTCTTTGATATTAAATACTTTGCATATCGTCTGACATTTTAAATGACCAAAACGTCTGTAACACTGTTTTGATGACGAACAAAAGTTAAACATACAACTTTTACGTTCTATGTTTAGGTGCTTATAATTGAGGATCAGTTTGATTCAGTCGTAGCGCCACACGTCTGCGAAGCATTATGCGTTAGATAGGCTATACGACCGACTTTCATCAGTCGGCTAGACTTGTGATCTAGTCAATTCTGAATAATTTTTCTGTTCTAACATAATATAACCCTTGCAGTTCTTACCTTCGGATGAGCTGATTATTCGACTCGTATGCCATATTAGATACTGCCTGACCACTGTAAAAAGTGAATTGCACGGATCAGAAAAAAAAAACGTTGAAAGTTCAAAGCATTACCATATTGAAGATCAAGAAGATATATCAAACAGTGCAAGGTTATAATATATGTATAATCAATTTTGAAACAGTCATACATAGAATACACCGGAGAACTGCTGAGAAACCATGTTAAAAAACTTCCAAACTACACTTAACCAATGTTCTAACTACACCGCTCATATTTTTTTTAAATTTCTCAGCAAGGATTCGGGATATAAACTTTAAACTTGAAATATAATAAGATACATCATTTTCACTTCTTTGTATGAAAAAGGTATTAAATTCTCTTCACGCGTTTAGAAACCACTGAAATTTAATCAAGGTAAGGGTAAAACTGAAAGTCACAAAATTATTGGTATTGCGTATATTCTCCGCAAACGAAAATTCATGTCTCATTGTTTAAATATGGATTTTAAGTAATTTTTTAACAATTTTATGCAATTTTATGCGATTGTTTATCTTTTACACAGAAGATTTTTTAGCAGTTTCTGCCGGTTTCATTATATCCTCTATACAAAAGCTACGGTCAATTTTGTGACTTTTGGTTTGCCCTCACCTTATATCTCAATATCCTTGGTTTTGAGAACGCAGGGAGGAATTTCTATAGAAATTTCAGGAAAAGAAGTGTAAATGGTGCATCTTATTATGTCTCAAATTTGAAGACTGTACTCCAACTCTATGCGGAAAAATTAAACATTTTTGATCTTTGTAGTTAGAACATTGGTTAAGTGTATATGTTTATCTGAGAGGCGAGAGCTAGGTTTCATGGTGAAAAAGATTCATGTCCGCTCTGTATTTGAAGGGCGTTAAGCACGATATTTATATTAAATTTTGTGAAAATATTTAGTGGCGCACCACCCGGTTCTAGGTGACATGGACAGTATTATTTATTACTGCTCATGAACAGCTCAGTCAAACAAAGCCTGCAGTGTTTCGATATTTTTGTGTTTCATGGCTTTCGCATTCTTTTATCTGGGGACCATACGCCGCTGAACATGGAATATTATTATTCTGGAAATACCGCATTCAAGATTCTCTGTCCACCGCCATATGCACACCATTATTTGGGATGGTCAAAATTGTACGGTTCATTGGTGTAAATATTGAGTTGCGCTCAACCCGGAGCTAGGCGGCGTGGACAGTAATATGCATATCCATTACTGTCCATGAACAGGCTCAGTCAAACAACAATAAGCATGCAATATTTTCATATTTGTCGTGTTCGATGGCTTTCAAAATTCCTTTTTCATTTATTTTAAAGTATTTTTTTTTATTTATTTCTAAAAACAAGCAAATTGTCTCGGTAAATTAATTCCAGTCCTCCCACACATTCGACAACAATACAGGGCCATGCATAAAACCAGGGAAGCTGAAGAGCTTTTTTAAAAATGTTTTTTGGTTTAAATCGATACTTAAACACAAAGACAGAATACTGAACCGTGGAATCTTGCGTGAAATCCGTGAAATTTAATCCCTCTTAAAATATAAATACTTTACTGATAGTTTTATTAAGCGAAAGACTTACATTTAATCCCTCTTAAAATATAAATACTTTACTGATAGTTTTATTAAGCAAAAGACCTTATAGTCCATAAGCAATTTAGCATAAAAAAAACAGATTAAATAAATTGACAATAAAAAATTACAATGTTATGTCTCACCTCGTCTTTTCGTCGTCATCCTCCTCCATAGTCCGGTAGTGCTTGGCAAGCTTCACCGAAAATATAATGCTAGGCATGAAGAAGAAAAGACACCATCCAATCGAAAACCAAAATCCATTCTGCAAAACAAACCAATGAACAAATCTTACAGATTACCGGTATGATCTGTTTCAAACTGATCGTGTATTGTTTACCTAATACCTAGAAATATACATCAATTAACTATAACGTCGAAATTGAATTTTGTCACCTTAACTAAAGTAAGTTCCCATAAATTCGATTTACTGCCGCTAGAAACCAGTTTGTAGAAATAAGTTTTTGTTGATTTTATCGTAAAGATCAGACTTGTCATCTGTAAATACTAAGTTTCTACAGACAAGATCCTTGATACTGGACTTTTTTATTTTAAGAAAATATGTTCCCGGAGATCCGTTCTTGTGTGGTATATTAAAATTGTAATCGGGTAATCCCCTCTAGAACTTAATTTCGAGAAATAAGCTGTGATCGGTTGACCGTTTAAAAGGAATTTATCGCCTCTTAAAGCTACAATATACTAGTACATTTACTAGAAAACTACAATATACCAAAAACACCACTTCCAGAAAGAAGCCTAGACTAGATCCTTAAAATTGACTTATATTTATCACCGTTTAAATTTCTAATATTAAAACTTAAAAAGTATAACAATTTTGAAATAATTTCAGCAATGGAATATTTAGCAATCTGAAACAACTTGCTTAATATAATGTTTCAGTTGACTACGACCTAAAACGTGTTTAATCAATTAAATAAGCTCTAAAAATGTCAAACTTAATCCGATATACATATAATTCAAATTTTGTTAAATGAATGGCTGCATGGCCATTATAAATTCATAATGAAAGTCCTATGATTATGTTTTACTTACGAAAGCATCAACAATGTAGTTACAAAACGACACTACGATTATAGAATCATACAAGTTCCATAACGGTGTGCACTGACCCACTTCATTAAGTATCTGAAAGTACACAAAACGACGACATCGTACATTTGTATCTGAGTCCACTTTTTATGTTCACCGTTCTGTAAGGTGTAGTATCCCTAACTATAGAAAAGTGAATCACGCATATTGGGTATAGCCATATCCTGAAACCCAGCCTACCCACACAACCAAACCGTAGACAGGAAAAATAAGGATTTTAAAAAAAGGTTTATAAAATGATGCATTCCAAATAAGGCAAAACAAACAAACGACAAAGAAAATCAGAGGGGTAACCATATTAGAACGGCCAGCGGCAAAACAATTAGAAACTGTGATGCTCATGCAACGTTATTTCTTTACTTATACTTATGTAAAGCAGTGTAAAACATATAAACATACAATCATTAACACTGACTACAGAAGAAACTTATAGACAGAAATGTTATGTGTAAAAGCAGTAATATAAAAATGATGTGTAAATACTTACAGAATTCTTTGTACTTTCGACATACACTTGGGCAACACTTGATAGTTCGTTGTTGAACCTTTGTAATATCTGTATATATCAAAAGAAAAATCACCCGATAGCATTATAATAACGATAAATAAAAGAAAAACCTCACTTCCCAATAACAAAAGACTCTCACATTAGTAAATTACAGTTCGTAGATATACCATGCAACATTATGTGTATGTGGTTTGACCGACAAAATGTTACTGACAACAATATGTGATATCCATACGTCTTACAAATTTATACACTATGAGATATTTGTAAATGTGTGTTTGACCATGTTTTCCTGGTCGCGAAAATAGATGAGAAAATAAGAATGCTGATAATTCTCATCATAATTGAACGTTCTTATAGAGGACATCATATATTGCAGTCGGTGTCATATAAGTAATTGGCATTCATTTAAATTCTTGTTTTGTGATGCTAAATTTTGTGTTTTGATGTTAATATAATTGTAGGGAATGTTTAGATCTAGATATTTTTCTTTACTGTTCTAACTTTTCTCATCGTATGTGGAATGAAGATAATTTAATAAAATTGATCTGGGCAAAGTTTTCTTGAACTGCATTTTACAGTTAGTTAGATTTATCCGACATTTTTGTTAATCGATGACACGGCATAGGTGCAAGTCCCTTACATTTCCTTACTTACGGTGGCGAGTTGTGTAGGTAATTTTGTTTTGACAAGTTCCAAGCTATTATTAAAGCTGGTCTTCCAACCCTGAAAAAAACGGTTCCATGTAATAAATTCGACATTTAAACAGAGAAGTTTTACAACAAAGGATGGAACTAATAATGTTAAGAACCTCCCGGTGTTTAACATTTTCGAGAACATCAATAAATAGCTAATCTATGTTTCCGCCATGTCTACAATTACTAGTAAATCAAACAGAATTTCTTTAAAAGGTGGACTTGAACCAGAAGCTTTACAACAATAAGAGGCAATCTTGTTAATAATAATGTTTTACGATCTTGATTCACTACAGCATACTAGATAAAAAGTTTTATGTGGCACGTAATTTTGTAATGTTAAGTACACATGGTTTTGAATGTGCTTAAGCTCTTATTAAAGTCTTAAACTCTTATTAAATTATTAAAAGTCCCTCTTTGCTGTGCTTTTACGATGTTGAACTAACTAAGGTGTTCAAACGGGTCTTGTTATGTGGGGAGACGTACCAAAAGAACTAGGAATTGGATAGAGTTAATTAACCCAAGACGTTTCTATAGAAAATAGAAGCTGAACTGAGCGATAGACTATCCGACTTACAAAATGTAAAAGTCACCCTACAATTGTAGCCATGCACATGCGCAGTTAAAAAAAGATCTATCTTTTTTGTTACTGTAAAGTAGAAAAAAGATATATGTACGAGTTATTTTGAAATAAATCGCCAAGGAATTTAAATTTTCATAGCTTTTTGATTAGCTACAAATGTAGGGCAACTTCGAAATTATGTTGCAACTCAAATTGAAAGTGTCAACATATAACTACATGTAACCCAAAACATGTATTTAAATATTTTAGGAAGAATAGAATTCCTTGTATAATAGAAAACACATTTAACTAGAATATGCGCACCGTATGTATTTTATTTGAATAAGTGTTTAGCATTAATTTATATAGTTAATAAAGAAATTAGATACGAAACTTCTTTAAACACGAAATATGGTTCGTGTTTGAAGAAGTTGCGTTTCTAATTTCTTCATTAAATATATAATTAAGTATATATCAAATACTTATAAAAATTAGAAACGCAACTTGATTAAAAACGAAGTATATTTCGTGTTTATGGAAGTTGCGTATCAATTTTATAGAGGAACAGACACTCTTTACAAAATGACTTACATCTACTTGTCCACTAATCGATTTCAGCTGAGCCAGTGCTGATTCTAATTCGATCTAAAACGATTATTAAAATGTAAATTTTATTTAAAAATGAGCATTTCAACAGCGTACACTATTTAAAAACAGCTTGCATGGCTAGGCGCTGTCGCCCTAGGGGTTTGCGCCCGTTAGGGGCGATATCATTTAATATACTTTTATTTGGGGTTTTCTCGGCTAGTTCAGTCGGTAGCGTGTTTAGATTTTGTATGACTAGGCGCTGTATCCGTACCATAAGGGTTCGAATCCCAGTATTAGCAGTATCAATTTATATAAATGATATGTTTTTACTGTTGCTTTTGCAATATGTATATTTTTGTTTGTAAAACATCATTCTAGAAAGTTATCTTTAATTAAAACTGACCAGTCTACATTAAACATTTGTTTGAGGACACAATATTCTCCTCGTTCAGAGACAGAAGGGCGTTAAACCGACAAAATCTAACAACAACAACAACAACAGCTACAAAAAACAATAACATGAATCTTACCATTGCTTTTTTGTAATCCAGGATTGCTGGGGGCTGAAATGTAGAGCAAAATTCAGTTATTTGAGAAATTTCTTTAGGTCGGAATGGTCAAAATCTGGTTTGTTTAAATCTCTGCTACATATGAAAAGAGATTTTGGACTTAAATGACGCAAACTGTAACTGTGATTTTGCAAAATAAAATCATACTATCACGAAGAAACAGTTTTCAATTAAGCTACATAATTCATCGATTCATGTTTGAATAGAGAAAAGAGTTTAAATTGAAAGGCATGTTGCCTAAGATACATGTAGCAGGTAGACACAAATGATCCTCGTGTTCGGGAATGTCGGCGGCGTCTTCGGCCGCGGCGTCCGGTAGTCCCCTCACTTTAATATTAAATTTAGTGTTGCCTATAATTTGAAAGTACTTGTCGTATTTACTTAATTCTTAGAATATTTCTTCTGCATCAACAAAGTCATCTCTGACAACAAGCATGATTAATCATGTTTCAATATTTTAGTAATGCCCCTTACATGTTGCATATAACTTTGAAAGTTCTTGTCCTATTTTCTTTATCCTTGGACTATCATCTGCATGAACAAAGCAATCTCTGACAATAAGAATAACAACTTTTGTTTCACCTTATTGAGTTATTCCTCTATCAAATGACCTTAATATGAAAATTAACTTTGCATATAACTTTGAAAGTACTTGTCTTATTAACTTAAACTTGAAATATATCATCTGCATTAACAAAACCATCTCTGACAACAAGAATAATAACTCATGTTTATTAGTTTTTGAGTTATGCCCCTTTCGAATGACTTCAATATGAACTTCAGTGTTTCCTATTACTTTGAAAGAACTTGTACTACTAACTTAAGTTAATACTTGGTTTATCATTTGCATAAACAAAGCAATCTGTGACAACAAGAACAAGTCCTGTTCGACTGTTGTGAGTTATGCCCCATTCAAGTAACTTTGACCAGAAACTATATCGCTTGGAAAGTAATTGTTTTTTGTGTGTTTTTTTTTACACAGTACGTGTTATATATGCATCTGTTTTAATGAAGTTATATCTGTTTTGAGTTGTGCTCTTTTAAATGACTTTTAAGTATCGCAATGAAACTTGAATACCTTTTTTTATCATATTCGATTAAATATAAGTCCACATTTCACCTTTTTGCAAGGAGGGACACATATATTCCGTGGAACACCAAATTCTAGTTCACACAGTTTAGCCTGTAGGGCACTCGCCCGATAATTAAAGGGTGGTCACATGCTTGGCCAGGTTACTCTTTTCTCTAAAGCGTAACAAAAGAACAACAACAACAACAACAAACTTACGCTATCAGGCAGCTTGTGTATCGGTGTACTCTGCAAAACAAACAACAACAACAAATAATAACATTTAGCAATGAAATTCAACAAGTTAAGGGGCCGATCAAACAGTATATTTTATTGAGACTTCAATTGTTATTTTCACAGTGTACACTCGAAAGTCCGACCCTACTTCCGATAGCGCTGACTATACACATAGCCATCACGAAGGAGCTGGTTAAAAAGCGGATAAGACATTGAATAAAGAGTAATTATTTAATTTTTTTACTTTAAATACTTACACTAGCAAGATATAGAGTGCGTCGAGTTATAAAATGAACGCGATACAATGTAAACTTCATAAAAATACGATCGATCACCAAAATTTACAAAAAATGTCAATCGTGTCACTTCAAACGTCCATTTCAAAGCTTTATTTACATTGTTTGGCCGAAATTCGTTTTACTATGTGAAGTGTATTCATTACTATATCACTTCATGTAGTTAAATCTTGTCCCAACCCGCTAGTTTTCGAAAAACTCGATTTTTTATTTGCACTGTTAGTGTGACAAGATGGTACGGCTACTAGCAAAGTCTAAAAAACAAATCGTCCGGCTACAAGCAGTCTCTACTTGGGTTGACTAAATAATCTTTTTCATCAATTTTGTTGTTGTTCTGACGTCATATTATAAATTATTATTAAATATCTCTAAAATAGTTTGAATATAGGCAAAAAATGAAATATTTTGATAATTTTCATCGCCTATTATCTCTGTAGCAGTATGCCGCAGTCCCGTTACAAATATACTTTCGATTTCTCTATTTTCGTAAATCATAAATAAAAAATCCGTCCATAAACGTACACAATAGACTTGCTTCACTATTTTCTTTCAGCAGAACAGTCCCATTTTGAAACATACTGCATAGAAAGTACATATTTGATGTGAAATGATAACAAATCTTGAAAGCTAGTAGCCGGACTGTCAATTGGCTAGTAGCCGTACCATCTTGTCACACTACCAGTGCACATGAAAATTCGAGTTTTTCGAAAACTAGCGGGTTGGGAAAAAAATTTAACTACATGAAGTGATACAGTAATGAAAACACTTCATAAAGTAAAACGAATTTCGGCGAAACAATGTAAATAAAGCTTTGAAATGAACGTTTGAAGTGACACGATTGACATTTTTTTTGTAAATTTTGGTGATCGATCGCATTTTTTCGAAGTTAACGTTGTATCACGTTCATTTTATAAATCGACGCACTCTATTTCTTGCTAGTCTAAGTATTAAAAGTAAAAGAATTAAATAATTACTCTTTATTCAATTTCTTACCCGCTTTTTAACCAGCTCCTTCGTGATGGCTATGTGTATAGTCAGCGCTATCGGAAGTAGGGTCGGACTTTCTAGTGTACACTGTGATTTTGCCATGATCAGAATATTGAGAAAGAAAGATCAATTTAATTTATGTTTTTCAGTGAACTATAGAATTTTCCCGGTGAAATAAAAGTGGTATTTCATTGTTTTCAAACAGTGGAATATCATTTTTTTACTGATTTTTTCACGTTGGTACCCAAACGTATATAACATATAAAATGAGAGTCATTGAGAACGCTTAGAAAACGGACTCGAATTTGTATATTTGACGTCATGACGTCACGTTATAAGCAAGCGGTTTTGGCGCCATTTCTTGCAACTTTTCTGTCAAATTCACGCAAATTTTGCTCTAAAAGCATAAAATAAAAAGAAAATTTGTTTTTACCAGTGAAAGATAGAAATATATTTCACTCGTGAACTCCGGTAAAAACACTGGTAAAAACAAATATTCTCTATTTAATCGTTTAGATATTATTGAAATAAGCCGCATGATATATTTTCATGTTTTGATACATGTATGTCTAAAGTAGCGAAATCTATCATTTTCGATGTCTTAGGAGGCGCAATTTAAACCATTTAATTTCTAAGGTATCAAAGTCCAACATTTTTGATGTTTTAAATATCGAAATTTCTTCCTTTGGGGGTAAAATATCTATAAAGTAAAAACTGTTGCCATTGGTATCGAAAATCAAACTAAGTATTCGAGGTTCCTCAGCGAACACATGTCTTTTAACCGTCGAGAAATGATGTTCAGCGAATATTAAAAAACAACAACACATGATTATAGATAGACGCTATTACATTGCAGTAATCTCAAAACTTTTAAAACATTGTTTAAAATTAACAATTAAATTTCCTAAAAACCCTACTACATTGTTTATCGCACTTATAAAAATAAACGTTTTTATAATAGAAAAAGTATGTGTTTAAAAATTAACAAATTTGAATGGATTCATACATTTGTTAGTCAATGCGTTTACATTGATCAAACGTTTGAAAAAATTGTTTGAAAAATCCATGCCTACGAGGGCTACATGTTCTCAAAATGAATGTAAAGTATCACAAACCAGGCTGGAAAAGTCGAACTGGATACTCTTCAGAATATTTGTTAAATTGTCCAGACTAGCTGTTGCCTGTGTTGCAGAAGCACCTGTATCTAACGAGCCGATAGAGTTCAGCTGTCCTTGTGTCTTATTTTGGATTGTCTAAAATGAGAAAAACAATTTAATGCACAGTATACCTTAACATCTAAAATCGTCGTAAATAACGTTCCGGTTTTGTTTCCTTGAATAAATCAAAGAAAATTTAAGAAACATGATGTATTTTTAGTGAAATCCAGAACGCAAAGTAACCAAGAATTCATGTGTAGGGTTGAAAATTATGGTGCTCGTCATGGGAAAAATACCTTCTGACAGTTGACGTCAATCCTTGAAATGACGTCATAAAGTTGAGCATACGATATTTATAATTATTATGCATTTTGCGGCCAAAAACATTTTATTAACAAAATTTGTAACAAAATCACTTTTTTAGTTATGAGAAAATAATATATTATTGTGAATTCCTTCTGAATATAGTAAAAACTAAAATTTCACAAAATATGACGTCACCGAAGGTACCGTTTCCATTGACGTGCCCCATATTACCTTTAACCCGAATTCATATTCTGATCGGAAAAGACCACTACTTAATGAAAAGAACATATTCCTTTATGAACATCTTTTAAGTATTAAAAGAAGGCCTATTCATTAGCCATGAAAGTGAGATTTACCGTTTAGTATAACATACTTACATCGCTCGTACTTTTCTTTATGTTACATATTGATTAATTGATTTTCTTTAAACCTAAATCGTGTAATCTGTGATTCTTCCGAAAGTAAGGTTTATGCATGTAATCCAATTCAATATTTTTCGTGAAACTGGGCCTGATAAGTAGGACCAAGGGTTTATCATATCACTATTGGTAGACAAAATCTTGTTCTATCAATTTGTATGTTTGTTAAACTTATTGCCTGTATGTGTTATATAATTACAATGTAAACACACATTTCAGTGGATTTGTTTACATTAACGTTATATTTTTTAATTTCAATCTCGCGGGGCTGGATTTTCATGCATACGACACTTTCGCGCGGACATACATTTTAGCAGATTTATTAATTTTTAAAACAGAAGTTATTTATACCAGAATTCAGCTTTTTAACGCTTTTTATCATGTTGAAATGCACGAAATATTATGATACCGCTGATAATCAGATAATTTCACTAACCTTTAGTTTATCATTGAGCAGCTGATCTACGTCATCGATATTAAACTTTGATTGAAGATGAAATGCACTGTATGCAGATTTTCCGTCACGACAATCCCTGTAAAAAATGAGTGTTAATTTAAACGGACAGACGATAATTTTTATTGAAATTATAAGACATATTCTGGTTAACATGAAGCGGTTTAAAATTCTTTAAGGCTTTATATATGTAGCAAAGTCGCCGTACGGTTTCCCAACGAACACTTAAAATTATGCTTTAAAAAGAAGCGCATGAAAAAGTTGCGATATGTATAAAATATTGAAGACAAGAATAAGTAAATGATGTTTTCATGATTTTTGAAATCTAATCAAAAAGGTCTCTTCAAGCTGCCAAAAAAGATTGTATACTTAGCATACAGCATAATAATTATAAAACAAAATCCATAGATAACCCCAAAGCAGTAAAATAGTTAACAGCGCCTAGCCAATGATTCAAGAGACATACTCAGTACATGCCATCTGTACCACCCCCTCCACAAAAAGTTCAAGATTGCATGCATACTACCACCTACAATGATGCATTGCTTAAAATTAGCAAATTACCATGAAGGGAGGTAATTAGCAAATTACCATTAAAGGGAGGTAATTGAAACTGATTACTACACTAAAGTGAAGCACGGGGAGACTTTTGTCGTTGATCAGATAGTTCCAAAATACTACAGTTTAAAAAAATAGAAATCGCTCTGAAATTCGCACAATATAGGTTTACATGTACCTCAAAATATCGCTTATTGATGCATTAAGAGTAGATTTTGTGTCGAACTTGCTTTCAGCTATCTGAAATGTTTGTAAAGAAACAATAATAATGTTTGGAATAATGTAGTCAACGATCAAAGAAATATGAACATATTTTTAGTTTGATATCATTATAGTTTTTCGACAACAATATCCAAATTATTCACAGATAACCGTTTACTTAATGGTTTTCGCTCTTAGCAGATTTTAAAATTATTGTTAAATGTATAGGCACCCCATTTAGAACAAATTTCTACTTTTTAGAATGTACACATTCTTTTTTTTCTTTCGGTACTTATTACTACACAAGTTTTATTTGTAGTTGTGAAGAGCATCGCGACTTAGTTCTTATTATGAATGCTCGAACCGTTAGGAACTGAAAGTCAGGAGGCGCAAGTGGCTGACAAACAAATCTCTCTAGTAAGGAGCCCACAGCAAACGAGAGCGTCGCAAGAAGCATTAGTAACCAGGAGAATAAGAAAATAAAGGCAACCGATCTGAAAAAATATATAAACGTTTAATAATTAGAAAAAGGCAAAGCGTCATCAAAATATATGTTGCTTAAGGGCTTACCAAACTCCTCCCAAGCACGTTCATCGATAAAAAGAAAGTTATCAAATTCTCAATAACGGCAAAATGCCGTTCAATAAAACTTTGTACAAATGAATGTTTCTAATGTATCTTTATTTTGCAAAGAATAAGACACGTTAGAAAAGTAAAGAAAAAAGTAAGACCTAACAATTACTTCAAATTCTATTTACATAACTTCACAAAAACTAAGCAATACAAAACATAATTTTGAAATTTCCACGTGAGTGAGATGATACTGACAAGAAAATGTTGTGTACTTTGTAAAGAACTTACAACTACTCAAAGAGAAATCAATAATTGTCATTCGTTTACGCGACCAGGAAGCGACCAGAAAATTGAAGGTCAAACACTCTTTTACTAAAATCTCATAAAGTTTACATATGAAAGTCACGAGGACACAAGTCAGTGTTGTCAGTATCATTAATCATGTGGGCATTTAAAATGATGTTTTATGTTGTTAAGTTTTTGTAAATTTATGTAAATGGATTTTATCTATTATAAAATGATTTATGTCGGGGTTCAACGCGTCAAACTTTCCGCATCACCTTAATATTACTTTTAGTACATTGGTTCTTATTATATAAAAAACTTTTGTTAATATGTCGGCCAATCAAAACAGACTAAACATAACATATGATTCCAGTGTCCAATCGTATTAAACCCACGCCATCTTTGCTTTGTTCCTCAGACAATGTGGACGCTATTTTGATTCAGATTAAAATAACCACCTCCACCTTTTCCACCTCCGCATTAAATTCGTTTGCTTGGCCGACATATCACCTTCATTTAGTTTATATGTATGTAAAATCCTTGATATTACACTTTTGTTAATGTTCTCTTAGCTTTTCGTAAGGGCGGTTTTTTTCCCAGTCCAGATAAGTTAAAATAATCAAAGTGTTTGGTTACTTACAAGTTTACGGTATTTTAATAAATGCTCTTTTATCAATCACACTGGCGTTCTGTTATTTTCACTTACAAGTGTCACCAACCTTTCAGTCTCTTTATAGAACCCAAGACATAAATAGAAGTTTAGGGAATTCTTAGATCTCCCTTTTTTCTTTACTGTTCTAATGTGTCTTGTCATATGCAAAATAAAGAAACATTAGTAACACTCATTTGTGCAAAGTTTCACATTGAACGACATTTTGCCGTTATTGAGATTTATTTATTTTCCTTTTTATCAATGGACGTGCTGGGGACGAGTGTGGTAAGCCCTTAAGTTTTCATGAATATGGGGAAATTTAGGTGTTCAAACAACAATTAATATTTAAAAAATGATCTTGTAGCAGGCTAGCTTCATCTATCTTAAGACTGTGTGGAGAGGCTGGGTTTTCTTGATACGGCCATTCCTGATATGCATGTTACAGGCATGAAATTTTCGATCGTATTATTATGTTAAATGGCATGTGAATGCTCCTTGCCTTCGTAAAGGCTTTTAATTGACAGTCTTAGATTACAAATACATACATAATATCAAATCTTCCAAACCAGTTCATATTAAATATAAAACTGAAGGTATTTTAATACTTGGTGATATCTACACTCACCCAAAGTTCTAACTGGTCACTTTTTGTCCTAAATTATTAATTGAAAAGACATTGACTTAACAACAACAGTCTTCAGTTTAAGATTTCATAACGCAATAATTAATTTTGATACAGTTAAGCTAGAAGTATCCTAACTTTTGTTAATGTAATAATCAGCAGCATTTTTTTTTCAAATAAATCGCTTTAAAGTTACTGTACCAAATTTTATGATTACCTCCCTTTCCATTAAATGCTGTTCTAATTTTGACCCTGCGGTGAAAGTAAATGGTCAAGTATTGGATTTCTTTAATTAAACAATAAATATGGACTAAAAAAGATATTTAATATTTGATTCCAAGACAATACAGTTATTTTCACAACCTCTCTTGACGTAGGAAAGAAACGAACTAGCAAATATTGTAAACATATACGGCTGATGACATATTAGTTACCAGTTTTATGTTACTGTATCGAATTTTGCAACTTGATAAAGATTATGTAGTTTCCAGAATATTGGAATTAAACGCTCGTACATCATAATTATGATTTCAGTGAAAACTGTTCTGTTCTGTTTTATTAGCAAAGACTTTGGTTGGAAACATACTCATAAAAAAGCCAGTAAAAAGATGTTAGTGCACCGCTTGTTGCATTTCGAATCTAAATGTACATATACATACGCAATGAGAAAGTTTCCTCCACTGTTTGACACGCATCCTCTTTCAGTTGGCGCCGTTCTGAGACCTTGACCTAATGACCCAAATACAAGACCGAACATCTGAAGACTAACAACCAGTGTTATTACGGCGCTGAGAATAACCCCACCCATATGACTAAAAAAGAAAAGGCGAATTATCACCGACGCATGTTGATCAGAAAAATGTAGAAGCTGTTAGAATATAGAGAGTTTTAGGCCAATAAGTAGTTATAATAATGGTTGATATCCGAAGTCACAGAACTCCAAATAAAATGCAAGACCAGAAGAACGGTACCCTAATTTGGTACCTTATGACTGAAGGCCATTCCCAGTGAACACACAGTCTGTTAAAATATGGTCAATGATTCAAGTTTTACTGTGAGCCATCCATACTAAATACTATACTGTCACGATTCGGGATTTGAGATATAATCTATTAATGGTGGGCCGGTCATATAACATATGGTTATGCCAGGTCCAAGGAATCACTGTTGGCAAGATCGGTGAAATTTCACGGTTTCATAAGCTTTTGTCGATTAGCCATCCACAAACAAAAGAGTTATGTAAACATCATGGATCTTGATTTTATAAAACATACCCCCCCCCCCTGATAAATAGTTATTATTTGGCATCACAAAAATATACTCATATTAGAATTCCTAATTCCTAATTTGATTAACGATATCTCAAAGCCTTTATCAGTTGACCACCCACACATAATATGGCTACGTCAAACTTAAAATTATTTGTCATATAAGCTTTATCAGATTTTCAGCCACACAAAATATAGCTATGTCCGAACTCGGAACTTGATAGTTCACAAATGATAACCTTCGTGTTGCTGGCCATCAATAAATAAATGCTTTCATACATTTGAATCCGGATACGCCAACCATTTCCCTATGTACCAACACTTACAAGTACTGTAATGTCCGAAAGCAACATTCAAGAGACCAGAAGGTGTTGAATGAGTAACTAACCCAATACTTTGTTGTATTGTTTGTCACGATCCGAAATTCACGACAGCTGAATCATTATCACTGTTGGACATACTGTATACTTTCCCGATAAAATGTTCACGATTTTATATGCTTATGGCTGTGGTATAACCATACTCATGTTATGTCGGAATATAATATGGGTGCGATAAGTAACCAACGGACAAACCTTCAGACATAAAGGAACAGATCTAAGCACCAGACACGGCGACATCGCCTAACAAAGAGTGCAGTACATTATAATAGACGAGCCATCCAAGTTCTCAATAGTTAAGTTTTCCGACAACGCCTATAAACCATAACTATCCACAAATGACCATCTGACTGCCTAACTATAACCTTACTATTAACTATTAACTAACAACCTACATTCAACCTGCCTAACCATAACTATTCACAAATGACCCTCTGACTGCCTAGACATTTACATACACTTATATTTTTACATATACATACATGTAAAACAATTACATATACACATCTATTAGAATCGTGCTTCTTGCATTTTTTATTTTTGGAGTTTTTATTCACACTAGTGCTATAGACAGAGACACACACACAATGAAAGTAAGCTGGATCTTTTGATACACTGAATTGAAGATATATTAAGTTAATGGGAGATAATTCAATTCAAACGACTAACTTTCGAATAAAGGGATCCCCGAAAAGATTCAAGTCCTTATATAGTAAAAAACATTCTTTTTACCGGTACTTATCGTATTGTTTTGCTGTATCAGTATAGCTTTTAACATCACGCTTGTACGCAGGGATGTCAATGCCGTTTGCTGCCTGTAAAACAACTCATTTTTTAGAATTTCAGACATTGAGTTAATGAAACAAATTATTTCGATAACAATAGCTTTAGTCTACTTATTCAGATTTCACAACACGTTCACCTAAGGGATTCGGATCAATAAAACTAATTTAAATATGTTCGTCACAATTAAAAAAAGAGAAATATGCATTTCAGGAATAGACACATCCAGAAAACACAGCCTCCCTATAGATTCAAAACGTAGAGAAGAAAGAGAGAACTGGTAATAAAAAATGATCACTTTCAAAATAGACACCACAAACAATAAACGAAAATGCCAACCCGAGGGGTTGCCGAATTGGAACTGTCAGTATCAAATCTCTCATAATTTATTTCATGACACGCTAAAACTGTGGTGATGGAAAACATATAATAGTCAGTGTAATGGGACTAATTCTTCTAACTTAAGCAATCTATCAACGTACTGTACATTCTCATCTTTGACTTCTAAGTTAGCCGAACTTAAAAAGACTTAACATTCAACTTTAGATCTCATGATTTAGTGTTACATTGTTCAGCCCATTGCATTTGGCATCATATTTTGAATGGTTTGGCCGCTTCTTTAAACCTTTGGTATGTTTTATCGCCGATATTCAGGTCTAATTCATAAATACAGGTTCACTTTTAAATCACCATTGCAACAAGGTATTCCACAGCCAGCTTTTTTATGGAGATTTAATTTATAAACTTAAGAAGATAAAAGCCAATGCAAATTTCTCCCGGTTTTTCGTAAAACTTTAAAAAGAAAGGTTACCAACATGATATTTTACAGCGCTCTGCAGGCCTGGTGAGTAACCCATCTACAGTTGTTCATTATGCTTACCTCTTTGATTGCACGACGGTGGCAGGAGTTTATGAGTTTATGGAGGTTTATGGGAAAATCTGTTCTTAAAAGAACATAGAAGCTCGGTTTGTTTCTTTAATCCCTGGCATCGTGTTCTTGCTGATATTACTTTGGCTTTGCAATGCTATTAGCTTTTTATGTTTTATATGTTTGTGTCCTTTTGCATGCAGCATTGTTGAGCCGATGGGTAGGTTGGAGTTATTTCACCAAAATAACTTGTACTTGTTTTGTGATATGAGAACCTGTTGGGGCAAGTGTGGAGTTGGTGCACCCTAGAACCTGGTTTAAACCCCCCAGTGGCAATTTGATTTGCCACTGACAGTTCCAAGGCGGTAACCCCTTATTAACCATGCTCTCTCTCTCTCTCTCTCTCTCTCTCTCTCTCTCTCTCTCTCTCTTCTTCTTCTTCTTCTTGACTGTGAGGGGAGGCTGTTCTTTCTGAATGTGGCAATTCCTGATATGCATATTTCAACTTTTACATTTTCTTAAATACTGTGACTGCAAAACGTTTTAATTTTAAAGAAATGGCGCAAATTATTAATTATAATTGCATTTCATTTAAGCGTGTGTCCTACGTTGGCAAAAAATATCCTACCTTAGTTTTAAACTCCTTTATTTTGTCTACGTAATCTTTCACTTTAATTTCCATTTCGTTAAATGCATGTTCGACATCCGATCGAACAGCTGAAAAAAAATAACAAGAAAGGTTTGTGTTGACCTGCTCGAAACAAAGTTTTGACCAAAGATTGGTCAAATGTGCTGTTAGAACGGGAACTATCGAATTCTTATGACACAAAGGGTATAAATTCTCGAAAATCATCCAACGGAGGCTAGAGTGGAAGCTCTTTAACAAACATGTTGGTAATTCTAGTCATTTGAATAAATCGATTTTATGCTATAACCGATTAACAGACAGACTGTACATGTCAGTCGTTTGAATCAATTTTATGCTCGGAAAATTGATGGGCAATGAGATTTTTATTAAACAGAACATATATATATATGCACTTGAACATCAAGAGTATCTTCTATTCTTCGAGCACCATAATTTATTTGTGTTTATCTGTTTGCACGCAGTTTCTGAGCTGGTTGGTAGGTGGGGTGGTAACTTGAACATACAACTTTGCGATACAAGTAATTGTTTCGTCTATTTATAATAAATGTTTTAGCCGTCGACTTCTCTAAACGTGTATTATAATCAAAATTATATAAAAAAAAACGACATGTACTGTATTAATATAAGTATGTGTCATGCTAATTTACAGAAATTATGTACATTATTTACTGGAAAAAGGGGTTGCCATGAAAAGGGGCGTTAACAGAAAACAAATCTGCGATACAAGAGCAATGTGGTAGCATCACATAACCTGATTCTCTTACACGAACTGGAATGTTTAGCAATGAACCTATCTTATTCAATAAACGCACAATATATTAGTCTTGTTATAAATTTAAAGTTTTGAATTCTATATATCTTCTTATACACTGTAGGTTGTGTTGATCGTGATATTTCCTGATATGTGTTTACCCCTCATACAGCTTATGAATTTGTGGTCTGGTTTTAGGAAAACCAGGCTTACTACATGTACATGTGTATTTTATTATCCAAATAGTTTTGCCTCTTATAAACTCCTTTCCACTTATAAGACAAGAGCAAAACTTCTAGAAGGCGGTTTTTGTCCCATCTTATTCACAGTTGCCAGTGTTTAACCTTTTTATAAAACATTTTCTTCATTTTCGTGGTATTTTACAAAATAAAGTATTGGTAAAACACAATACTTTTTAAGATATGAACACATATCTAAGATTTAAAATAACGTCTACAGTTCATAGCGGATACTTACTGTCTAAATCGGTAAGCTTACTTCCAACATTTTTCCCGATTTCCTTTTTAACCTGTTTCAAAATGCAAGGATAATTAAATGCAAAGTATCTTAATGTTTCTTTTTCACTCAACATTTTGATTGTAAAATAAATATCACTTGTTTGTAGTGGCGGGAGACGGCATGGGCTTTGCATGTACATGGCTCTCACTTCAAATAAAGTTAATCGAAGAGTATGCTTCGTTAGGATAAAAATTGCGGATATGACAAACTAAACACCTTATACATTGAATTGATATATTTTCCAATGTAAGTGTATTTTTACAATCTTTACTTTAAAGTAAACCTGCGCATGCTGCGACAAGATACCTAAAGTACCCTCGGCACTTGGTTTCATGGATGCTGATCTTATAATAAAAAAAGTTATTGAAGGTTTTATACATCTTGGGAATGTTCAAGAAGTTAAACACGCTACAAATATGCGACTTTGGTGTCAATCTTATGACAATTTAATACTACTAAATTGTAGGATTTACCATTTTAATAAATCAAAATTGCATATTTCGTCTGCTTGGCTCGTCCCCATTTAACCACCCTTTCATGCTCGAAAAAAGAGAATACGCAATCATCTCGCATTCGGCGTTCATTGTGATACTCTCTTTGAGGCATTATTAAGATGAATTAACTAAATGGCATTTTATGAAGTACACAGATTTGATTACAGCATAGGTCTGGGTATTAGCTACGAAAGTTCAAATATAGTTTTCTATATAATCTGTAAATTAAAATACAACTTTGTCCTTATGACACATGGAATAATCTCTTTTTTGTAAAGATAAAGAAAATCATGCTACGTTCTTTCATAAGCATTTGTAAAACCCATCAACCACCCTGAAATTAAGACCACCTCGCTAATAAGACCACTATTCCGATGTCCCATTTTACAATTGTGCATTTTGCTACCCCTATATAAAGACCGCCCTACTAATAAGATCACTTTTTTACCAGTCCCAATAGCGAGGTTTCACTGTTTCGCCCGAAAGATGACGTTATGTATAGATCATGCGTCGGTGGGCGTTCATGAAACAAAATATAGAGTACGATAGGCATTTGTAAAAAGAATACGCAGTTAGACTTCTAAAGATCGTACAAATGTTATCATCCGGCATTTTATACCAATTTTAAATATATTATTTATAATTTACAACTAAAATATAATAATGATAGTCCTCGCTTAACTTTCTTCGAATGCAGTGCCATGTCCAGCAGCCCTGAGTGTTGTACTATATAAATGCCAAAACGAAATGATATTACTCGTATAGTGATGACATAACAGACATCCAGTCTGTTACATGTATAGATACATTCTAGATAGATTGAGTTCGTGTTTTGTCTGCATAGGAAACATACAATAGTTTACAGAGAAATATGTACACTATAAAATAAATACTACTTACATAACAAATAATATATTGCGAAGCAAATATAACCATAGAATGCTTCAAATATCATGGATAACGCAACGAGTGGTTGCACTAACTTTCCGTTGCGGTCCTTCAATTGAGTTATGATTGAGTAATTAAATAAAACAATGGTTTTTGCCATATTTCATTTGAGATATATATTTTACATCAAAACTATAAATAACTTGTTAAAACACATTTTCGTAATATTTAAACTTTTTTTTTCTGTGGAATATTGCCGCTCATTGGTATACCTGTATAACTGGATCTTCTCCTTTGAATTTTTCGAAATCTTTGTCAGCTTGTGTTGGTAGCTAAAACATCAAAACTTAAGCATGGGAACACAATTTACAGTGACGTCATATTATGAATGTACATTAAAACTTAACTAAAATTGGCTTTAAACTTCGAACGTGACAAAATCAAAATCAATAGTTATTTTATAAAAATGCAAATAATTCTGCATAGGAATGTACACAAAATTTTAAATAATTGTCTTGTTCGGGGGCAATAGATGTAACCGTGATTCATTTTATGTACGAGAATTTAATGTATAAACAATTGATGATCTTGTTTTATATTGCCATTGCACCGTGATTCTGCGAATTTCCATCGTTTTATCAGAGTTTGGTCATTTAACAGATCTGCTGGGCGAAACAAGAAGTATAGAGAAAGAAGAGCAAGGGTAATAACGAGACAATGAGAATCCGATGGTTGCCTCCTTGGAACGGTCATTGGCAAAGAAATTAGACACTGTGGGTTAGAACCAGGTTCTAGGGTGCAACAACATCACGCTTGCCACAACAGGTTCTTGTCTTGGTGAAAAAGCTTCAACCCATCAATCAAATTGGTAATGGTGCATGCAAAAGCAAACAAACATATAAAACATAAGAAGCTAATAGAATTGTCAAGCAAAACAAATGGGGTACTCAGTGACCTTAGTGAGACCAGAGCCCATGGGGTCAAGTTTAAATGAAAACAGGGCTTCGTTTAATCATTACTAACCTTACCCAAAATATGACTAATCACACAATCTTTTAATAGCTCAACATAATATTAAGAATATCAATACTCACTATCGAGGATGTATTAAGTAGGCTAGAAGGGCAGCCAGTGGTGCACTTAGAAGCTGCGCTCGCCACATCTGCTATGCGCTGCTTTACATTATTGAAGGCTGCTACCGTATCCTTCATATCTTAACAATAACAAAAATTTTATATCAGCAAAAACAGCAATTTTGAGATAAAGCTATTTTTAAATGGCGAGTTTAATTTTTGTTAATGTTCTTCCTAGAAACAGGGTGTCTGCGCATACCCATAACTAAAATCGAATCGCAGAAATTGCACAAAATATGTATTTTGTCATATTTCAAATGGGGCACGTCACGGGAAAGGTGACACTTATTGACATTTAAGTTATTACTAACGTTATATTTGGAATAATCTTAACATTATCTTTTTAAGCCCTTATGGAACGTACGTCCGCCAAATCTTATGACATCAACTTCTGATTAACTATCAGGCATTTTTTTTTCAAACTTCCACAGATGATCAATTAGGATGTGTGAATGATCGGTAAGAAAAAACTTTTTTTTCCTGCGACCATTTGCAACAGAGTTATGACCCTTTGTTACAAATGTTGTTGTAGCAGTGGGGGCATCAGTGACCCGATGACAGAGTCTAGTTTCATAAAAAATTGGAGATTTTGTTACACATTTGACAATATAATGTTATTTTTACCGCGAAATGGAAAACAAGAAGTGTCGTCTGCAAAATTTTATGACGTCATTTTAAGAATTAGCGCGCGCTTCCCGTTACGCGCCCCAAAAAGTTTAAATGAACTTACGTTCTTGCATCTTGTCCAGTGCCCCATCAGCAATTTCATTAACAACAAATGCACTTATATCATCCTTCATTTCTGAAGAAATATGATTTAAAAAGTTATTTTCAAATTTGATACATAAATTATTATGTCATAACTACTTGTAATCAAACATCAATGTTGCCTCTATTGAATAAAAATAAACACTCAAGTATGAAGCAACAGTAACATTTTATGAATGTTTGCACCCTTCTAAGACACATCACATATACAAAGTTTACATTATTGTGTTATCAAAAATCATTGATTTGTACTTGAAGCATACAAACTTCATCAAACGTATGCAAAATATAAAAAAAATCTATAACCGAATATGATTAGAACATGTACACCCCCACCCAGAAGAGACATGAATACTGTGCCAAAACTACCTTCTATTAATGCCTGACGTGTGATATCTCCAGAATTTTCAAAATTTTCAACAATATCTAAAGTCTTTGTCTTACCAATATATACAATATAAGAAATTTGCTTGTATGTTTGACATTTATTTCATGGTCGAGAAAATGGATGATAAAAAATAAAGTTGTGAATTTCTCTCTTCATAATTCAAAGTTCTTTAAAAAGACCTTAGATATTGTTGTCAGTATCATTTTACTCATGTGGGCATTTGAACTGTTTTTTTTTCGGCGTTAGCTGTCTAAGCTCACTTTTGACCTAGTTTTTCGACCAATGAAATGTTGTAAATAATACTCGTATTCTCTTATTATGCAGAGGGAAAATGAAATAAACTATTTCGATTGGTAGCTATTTACACCAGAGAGGCATCTAGCAGGGTGGAGAGGTATCTAGTGGGATTTTTATTATTATGCAGCGGAAAAATCAAATAATTTATATGGAATATTCTTGGGTGTCAGGTAAACACTTGCATACAAGTTTACACAGTGTAAAACGAAAGAGAAGTGTAGATATTTCTAGTTCTTAATGGTTCCTTTCTAGTTCCTTTGATACTGATTGTTAATTTCAAGTACAAAAAAAACAAGTTCATTGTAGTGTAGTGGATGACACTCTCGCCTATCAAGCCGAGGCCCCGGGTTCAATACGCAGGACGGACACTTTTTTAAAGTAAATTTACGTAAAAGTTGGTAGATTTCGCTCTTGTAACTGGCTGTTTGTATTTATTTTTATTAAATTTCAAGGACATTTATTCATATTGAGTTCTTACTCTACAAGAGGTATTTTATTGAAACTGAATAAATGTAGATCAAGACTTAATGTAAGACATTGCTTCTACAATCTACTTGTTATCACTGTATGAAATTGTTGCAACAGCTTGAACATTTTTTTTGAAAGACACTTTCAATGAATTTATGAGTTGTCATGATTCGGTCGCTTAATCTCTAGGTCATACTAAGAAGGCAGGGAGGGTTCGTCAACAGCTATAACAAGTAAAATAAAATAACTAAACTGTGTTTGCTTCGCCTCTCTGTATTTCTTTCTTTCTTATATACGTGTATATATAAATATTTTCCATCAACGCCGTTTATCTTTTTTAAAGATATTTCTTGTTTGTGTTGCTTTGTTTTTGTGATTTTTTGCAAATTGTTATAGTTTGTTTAGGTCTAACTATGTATCTTCACTGTTCTAACTTTTCCTAATATATGTAAAAGAAACAAACGTGCAAAGTTTGATGAAACTGCATTCTGCTGTTTGGGAGATTTTATCGGTGACATAGCAATAACGAAAGTAGCAATGATTATACGTTATATTTCGAATTGGAAAGCAAATTTCTTAGAAGCAAATAAATCGTTAACTGTGCAGACAACGAGTAGGTTCTTTGTTATTCAAACATTTGAACAGTAATCGGTGCACACAAGTACATATACTCAACTTAAGTGTTACTTTTATTTTTACACTTTTTTTCATTTAAAGAAAATTAAAACAAACTTACTGGTCATGTTAATTTTATCCAAAATTGCCTCTTTTGTTATTTTGAAATTTTCTACTCCCAGTATTTGCGTTTGCTGAAATAAAGATGCAAAGGTAGTTAGACAATATTATTATGCCTTATGAAATAATGTCTAGAGCACCAGATACACGGTTCATTCGTTTGAAAATTGTCTCCAAACGAGTCAGTAAAAATCCTCATAAGGACAAACCTGAAATTCAGACCACCCCGCAAACAAGACCACTATTTCAAAGTCCTTTTTACATATTTTCATTATTTTCTTCCCCAAAATTACGACCACCCTACTATAAACACTTTAGTCAAGCCGCAGAAATGGTCGTTATAGCGGAGTTCAATATAGATTGAAAATAATTCATTAAAGGCAGTTTGTTCAATGTTTGTTCTTTAGCAGCTATCACGGGGCAAGCGTTAGACCTAAACCTTTTTGTACATCCTATAACTCGGTTTGAACCTAAAGTGAAAAATTGGTTTTGCCAGAAATCAATCCAGTACGGTGTATGTAATGCCATCGTTTTAAGAAATCATAAATAATGGTTACCACGATGTTTTTTTTAACATAAATCAATGGGCGCAGTGCAGGTGCGTCAGGAAGATATCAAAAACGTAAAAATGTAAGCTTTAAAAATATCACTTTAGATAAGTTTTGCATTTAGGCGATAATCGCAATGGCCGGTATAATAATAAAATGATCCGCTCTCACAGCTTAATGCTTACTCTGGGCCTGGCCCTTTTCAGCCGTATAAATTATTATCTTCAATGTATTTTACCAAAAATTAAACAGGTCTATAAAACAGAGTGCGGTTCGGAATGAAGTATATCTTACATTGACAGTATAGTCAAGGAATGTGTCTATGTCATCTAGGTTGCGATCCACAATGTCCCCAACCTTGCCAAGAGCTGTGGTCATCCGGTCATTGGACACGTACGTGCATATGTTGCCTACTCTGCAATAACGAAAAAATAATGCCAATTATTAAACTCCCTTAAGTAGTTGCGACTCCTTATTATTTTATTAAAACCCAACAACAACTACACCAACAGCAAAAAAGAGTTTGTTTAATATTATTTGAAGTTCTGTCACTAAGATTACGTCATATGTTAATGAAAAGATACATGTAACGGCGTTGTAGAAACTTAAAGCCTACAATTTTACTTAGAATGAATTGACCGTGAAATCGCACATGTCTTTCTTTTAGCATTTTAGTCAACTTATTTGTTTTGAATTTAAAAGAGTTTGCGAAACGGCTTTAATACACCGTACATGAAGTTATACATGTAGGTACATGTATGCATTAAATGTTAAAAGTTAATTATGTACAATGTAGATTCAAATGTCTTCCTTTTAGAGTTCTAAGACAATTGTACATACTCGTATAATGGATAATTTCAACATACTTTGACTACAAAATAAGAGTCAGTTTTTCTTTAATAGCTACATGTAGCTTCTTGAAGCTCAAATGTACCTACAGTGTGAACACAGTAGTCACAAAGACTATTCCGGCAAACACTCTGCGCGTGCAATGCATACTGTCTGACTGCTTCTGATGTCTGTTACCTCCACAGTTCCCGCAAAGGCGACAACAACAAAAGCACATGCCAACTAAAGGAACTATGATGACAAACAGAAGACCCACGGCGATCGCTGCTACGTAACCTTTAAACATTTGCAACAGCTGAAATAGAACCATTCGGAAAATCAGGACTAAAAGTACAGACGGAAAATCAAAGAACTGAAAGTACAAAACGGGAAATCAAAGAACTGATAGTGCAGAACGGAAACAAAAGAACTGAAAGTACGGAAAGGAAAATGAAAGGACTGAAAATACATATAGGTCTGTTATTATTAATTTGTTTTCAATATCTAATGAGGAAATTCCGAAGTGTAATAGATTTTACATGAAACATTTATGATATTATATTATAATAATAATATAGGAAACTCCTTACCTGCATTGGGTTTGAAATTAGCGAGCCTGGATCATCTATGGTTTCTAAAATAGAGTTAAAATAGATAAAAAGGGAATTTTAAAAGCCACCAAACACGAAAAATATGAAAATATTGAGCCTGTTAATGGGTAGTAATGGGCCGAAATGGAAATGCATATTACTGCCCGCGTCGCCTAGCCCCGGGTTGAGTGCAACTCAATATTTACAAAAGCAAACAGTACAATTTAGATCCTTCCCAAACGATTGCATGCATATGGCATTGAACATGGTAGATGTGGACCATTTTCGGTCTGGATTTCCCGGCGAATACATTTCGTAAGAATTATTTGCGATCACATACTGCGTGTTACGTGTAACAAAGCTTAGACAATTACCTGAGTTCGATGCCGATCATATCACAGTTTGTGTTTATTGAAAGCTACATATGACAAAGTCAATCACTGTTAGTATTTTCAATTTGAATTAAATAGGATATGTCATACTACAAAACTGAATATTCGATTTTTAAAAAAGTCGAAACATTTGGGTACAAATGACTAAGTTGGTTTAAATTACATTTCATATAGTTTTTAGTTTTTGAGTAAGTAATTCTACAAAAACTATCCGGCGGGGTTTTTGGACCAAGATCTAGTAGAGCTGGTGAAAAATAAGTGATTTTAAATGGAAGCAAATAAGGGAAAATTTTAGGATATACAATAACTGTGACTTGTGAAGTAATGGGTTAAGCTTAACGGATATATATTCAGCAGCGATAAGCTTATGCAGTGAGAAAAGGGATAAGTTATATGCCAGTTTTAGTGAGAATTTTTTAAGTTTTCAGCTTTTTGGAAATTAGGAAAATATGAAAAGATTAAGTTTGTCAACAAATAAAATTTTGGGACAAGCAAATATACGAAAAATCTTCTCCCTTTGCTGAGCAGAGGGAGAAATTCTGGAAATTTGGGAGACAATTTCTCCCAAGTCACCCTCTAAGCTTCTCCATGCGTAGAGACGGTTCGATGAGTAAAAGGAACGTGTGCACGTGAAAGTTCTCGCATTGCTTTACTAAAATATACACAAATGTATATTAATTACTGAGCAGAGGGAGAAGTTCAGTGCCCAAGGTTATAAAGCTGAGCATGGAAACCAGTCTCAAATCTCAAGCATCTGATTGGCTGAAATGGCGACTGGTCGCCATTTCAGCCAATCAGATGCTTGAGATTTGAGACTGGTTTCCAAACTCAGCTTTATAACCTTAAACCCAGGAAATTTAGGAGACTATTTCTCTCAAGTAATCCTCTGAGACATTTCATGTATAGAGACACTTTGATGAGTAAATTGAAAGTGTTTTTGTATTGCATCACTTAAATTATATATTAAAACTTAAAAAGAAATTCACGTCGGGTCCTCCTTGTCATTAATTTACAAAATGTACCAGAAAGTGGAAGGCACCGCCAACAGAACAAATTGACAAAACATGAATGCAAATCGAAGGCTTGGCGCAAAATCTGGACTATCGCCTTCAAAATTCATTATGAGTTAGACAATTATCGCAACAAGCCCTGGAAATGAGTAACTCGACGTGCCTGTACAAACTTGTGTACAAGGAAGAGAATATGATCAAGAAAAAACAAGATTTCATTTTGTTACCGACTCGTTATCGTAAAATGCTGACAAGGTAGAATTTGTTTCAATTGATAATTGCCATGCAAATAAAAAAGCGATCGCTTAGTCATGATTCTAATATAAATTAAATCTGCATATCCTCACTTTAGGGAGAAATACTTCAATGTCTCACATTTGGTAAATATTGATTATATAATTAAAGAAATTAGATACGCAACTTCTGTACATACAAAATATGTTTCGTGATTAGAGAAGTTGCGTTTTTAATTTATTTTACTTTATTATATGTACTTGAAGAAATAAGATACGCAACTTCTTTAAACATGAAATGTATTTCTTGTTTAAAGAAGTTGCGTTTCTAATTTCTTTAAGAATGTATTGTCTATAAATGACAGAAAAAAGAGAGAAATTCGCAGACATCTGTTACATGTATGTGTGAATTTTGCTGCGTTAATAACCCTTAAACAACATTGGCTTTAAATATATTCACTCGTACGTTGACTTGGTAAGAATATTATAATACAGTTGTTAAGGCAGTAGCGGATTTGGGGGTATAGCGGACAGCCCGCTTCTTTTCTTGGGCATTTTCTTTATTTATACATTTAGAATGATTAACTTTTATACCAAGAGAAAGAGTGAATTCTCCCCTTCACTTTAATGTAATTTGTTTTGATTTCAAATTTTGCATTGAGAGTTTATCATATTTGTAAGTAGAACGAGGCAATACCTACACCGTGATTTTAATTAATAATGAAAAGATCAATAAACATAAAGTTTTATATTTAAAGTCTGCACACTTTCTAAGAATATGGTCTGGTTTGGTGTATAAATTAACCTTTTATCACTCATAAAATACGTGTTCTTTAAACCTGCAAATTGTCACCAAACAGAGATATAAATAACTACCATGCACTCAGTCAGTAACGGATTGCATTAATATGTATGCTACTCAAGAGGATCGCCTCCAGATCAACTTGATCTGTCAAATCGCTGTATGATGTGTTGTGAAGATTAATAATTGAACTAATATAACGCAATTTAGTGAATATACTGTATTAACTGTAAATATTTATGTATCAATGTATTGTCGAGCCTGAGGAAATTCTGACAATGCTTTAAACAGAAACCTTATAAGAACACCAGAGTCAGGTGTGCTGATGGTTAGTTAAGTCATTGACTTCTCTCGGATTTCTTTTTTCAATTTGGCCATTTTTCGAATAGAATATGTTTCCACAGCCTTCCATTTTGGAGAAGTCTTTCATTTAGTTGTGCTATTCTTTTTGTTTGAGAACTCGCATACATGTACATAATGGATGAACTGTGTAAAAAATCATAGTTTTTAGTTATCGCCAGTAAATAAACATATTTTTACTAAGCATTTAATATGCTTTTTGATATAATAATATTGTATAATCAATTTGATTTCTCGGTGATTGGGTTTTAGTATTACCAAACCCAGTTTGTGATCAGTATTATTTTAAAATGCATTTCATTTATCTGTGTAACTTTCTTATGACCTATTGTATTATGATTTTCTTCCGTTACATTTTGCAGCAATTTCCAGGTTTAATTCAGTTCAAATGGTATCGAGTTTTATTTTATAAACCTCTGCACATGTTTAAGTAAATGTCATAATAAAAATACAATTTTTGGATTGGTTTGAGAAGCCCCATCAGTGACTTACACTAACTTTCCAGTACTCCCCGAAGCTATCCGCTACTGCCTCAATCCATGTATATCATATACAAAACCTCGAGCAGGAAAGTTATCATAAAATTTAAAAAAAAGAATGTCTTTAAGAGAAAACACTTTTGTCTGTTGAATGATATTGATAAGTTTGTAGAATTTCTACTTTTAAAGACCCGTAGAGCGGTAATCTGCTTAGCTATCCCCTTCTTCCTGAACAACTGTATTATTAATCAAGTGAATTCATATTGGCCTTGTTACTGGGCCGAGGGTATTCACATTAGCTCGAGGCCGAAGACCGAGGACTTATGAGACTGCCCGAGGCCCAATAAATTGGCCAATGTGAAATCACTTGATTAATTACAATTTTATTAATTAACATTCTAAAACCATCCAACTCATATGAAGACTAAACTGGTACAATACAGGAATAGCTGGGCCAATATGAGAATTGCTGGGCCAATATGAGATAGTTTATTAATAATTCGTCATACTAACTTTATTTACATGTCTATTCAAAAACACTAAATATTTTTCCTAATCCGTTACCATGCACCTTTAATATTTAATCCCATATTTTATCATTGATCTTATGAAGGCATGTGGCTTAAGTAAACTGAGACAGTAGTCCTCGCCGTCAATAAAGATACTGACTGTGTATTTTAGTCAGGCTAAAAAATAACGCAATCGACTCTCGGCTGCTGGGTAACAAAAACTTGCATCTGGCATGAAAAAAACTCATGCCATTTGTATCGATTTGCCTCGTGATTAATAATAAATAACAATTTAATTTAGTTTATATTAAATTAATTATATTTGAAAACTAGATCTCAAAGCAAGGTCTCCTACTGTTCAAATAATCGGAGATCGTTTAGTTGTCAGCGAGAATACCGTTATTGTCAATAAGAATTCTGTTATCTTAAATGATATCCTAAGCCGACTTATGCTGATACCGCAATGATAAAACTATTTCATAGGGAAGATCATTATAATCGAAAGGTGCTTAAGTTTGTCACATTATAGCATTGGATACACAGGTCGTTATCTGAAACGCTTGTACTTTTTGTAGATAACATTTTTCCAAGTGTTTTCCAGTGTTTGTACTTGATAAGCCTTAACAACGTGGCAGTTTGTAAATTAATATCGAAAAAGCATTTAATAAAACTGATAAACACTATTTAATTGTTTTTATTTTTCTACCTGTTTGTCTTTTGTTTTCTATTGTATTAAGGCATTTTTGTGTAACTTATTTTATCAGGGGAAGGCGGGCAGTAATGTTGTTAGAACTTGTGGTCTTATCCTTTTTTTCATCCACTGCTGTAAATTGTATGTGAAAATGTACTTATTTTAATGGAAATAAAATATGTTTACACATTAAATAAACTTCATTAAGGCTAGAATGGCGTATTTAAGAAAAGTTGTCGTTTTGTCCAACTAACACCATAGTTTGCATCAAATCCTGCTTCCTATATAAAATTTTCCCTTTACATATAGTTAAGATATTGTAAAAATAATTGCATAGTATGCGTATATAAATCGCCACCTTAAATACACAAACGGTATTGTTCCTTCTTAATTCAATGACAATGACTGGTTTTGGATTAACGTAACGAAAAGTACGTCGTGACAAAAATGACCAATTTTGATATTTTTCTTCTTTTATCTATGACATAGCAATGACGAAAGGAGCAATGCCTTAATACATTTGATTTTCGTTATTGTTTATTACTGTTTACTAAAATACCATCAAACATATTAATCTTTGTCCCAAAACCAATCAAAGATTTGGACTGATACAAATGTATGACTGCCTTAAATCCGGGATCTTGCACAGACAAGCAATTCATGTACAAAATGGAGTGATTTAAAAGCTTCCTGTTTTGCTCATTGCACCTATGGCTACAATATCATATACCCTACGAATTTAAAGCATTCTGATTGGTCGAGAGCTCTGTACTCGCGAGTCCGAAAAAAAGTGATAACTACCCCGGGAATTAATAACTACCTTTGCTATCATCATCATCATCATCATCATCATCATCATCATCATCATCATCATCATCAGAATGCTTTAAATTCATAGGGTATATGATATAACAAGTAAATACTAATGTTGAGGTCGATATGTAGTTTTGCGGACCTGGGTAGTGTGATATCGACCTCGGACTTCGTCCTCGGTCGATATCACACTACCCAGGTCCGCAAAACTACATATCAACCTCAACATTAGTATTTATTTGTATAATATCAACCGACTGCTTCGTTTGTTTGGTTACTACAACATCAGAGAGATAAATTTCTGATTGTAGATGGAGAGCAATTTGAGAAAAGATAAATTTGTATTCTGTGGGAATGCTTTAAATGATTGGTTTAAGCGTGTTTCTTGTATTAGTGTTAAGTAGTATTCAGCAATATAATAGAAGAATGGTAAGTACAAAAAGAAAAATGGCCGTCAATAACGTTGCCAGAACTTGTGGTCTGACCCTTTCCCATCAAATGCTGAAAATTGTATGTGATAAATATACTTATTTCAATGGAAAAATATGTTTATACTATAATCTGCATTAAGACTAGAATGGTAAATTTAATAAGTTGTCGTTTTGTCCAGTTTAAACCATAATTTACATTAAAACTTCCTTACAATATATAATTTGCCCAGTACATACAGGTTAAGACATTTTAAAGATAATTGTATACTAATCTATTTGTGCAAAGTTTGATGAAACTGCATTTTGCCGTTTGAGAGATTTTGATATTTTTCTGTTTTATCTCTGACATAGAAATGACGAAAGGAGCAACGCCTTAATACAATTGACTTTCGTTACTGTTTACTGAAATACATGTACCATCAAACATAGAAATCTTTATCACCAAACCAAGTCAAAGACTTTAACTGATATGATGGCCTTGCATCCGGGATCTTGCTCTGACAAGCAAAACATGTACAAAAAGGAGTGATTTTAATGCTTCCTGTTTTACTCATTGCTCGTTGGTTACTTTATCAATAGGCTGCTTTGTTTGTTTGGTTACTACAAAGTCAGAGAGATAAATTTCTGATTTTACCCGAGAACAGTTTGAGAAAAGATAGATTTGTATTCTGTTGGAATGTCGGCTTCTTAAAATGATGGGATCTTGCACTGACATGCAATACATACACAAAATGGAGTGATTTTAATGCTTCCTGTTTAGCTCATTGCTCATATGGTTACAATTACAATAGACCGCTTGTTGTGTTTGGTTACTACAACTGCAGAGAGATAAATTTCTGATTGAACGTGAAGTAACATTAGAGAAAAGATAATTACATGTATTTTATTTTGTGGGAATGTCGACCACTTTAAATGTTTGGTTTAAGAATGTTGCTCGTTCAAGTATTCAGTAAACTATAATAATATAGCAGACGAACGGTATATTTTTTGAAGGTGATTGTCCAAATAATAACGTTATCGTTCAAATGCTACGTGGTTGCACGACAGTGGAAGGGGTTTAAGAGTTTATGAAGGTTTATAGGGAAATCTTGCAAATAATTTATTCGGCTAAACTTCATATTAGATAAAGAAATCGATATATTTTCCGCTCGAGAAACGGTCTAGAGGCTAAGCAAACCACACTGTCGCAAAATTAAGATATAAATCTTACTAAAATAAGTTTAAATTAAAACTCAAATAATTTAGTTGAAAAAAGTGAAATTGGCAAAAACTGTCACAGTGTACTTCAATCGAAAATATAAGTCAATTTATCTTAACCTATATTATGATGTTTAAACAACTCGGACGATTCCATACTTTTCTAAAATAAGAAAAGTATATGGATATAACAATTAAAAGACCGACTTTATTTTCTTAGCTATAATGAAACTGACCTCAAGACATAAATAAACCATTTCGCCGAAATTATGCAACATGTATAAACATGCTACATGCTACGGGTCTAAAGTACTTTTAATTTTAATACAAAAGTGAGAGTCAGAGAGAACCCTGCCGGCTTTATTTGAAAAAGACACCGGATAAACATTAATAACAACTTCAAACCAGAATCTGGCCAAGTTTAGAGATCGAGCTGGAGCTCAAAGCTTTCTACTATTTTCTCAAATCATTGGTTTCGTTTCAAAAATCAATGTTACTCATCTTTGATATAATTTATTTTGTCCTTGGTGCGATTTCGGAAGGGTCATTGCTGCCTTTTCGTACTGCTTTATTAATGTGACCGTTCTAATCTTTCCCTGCCGTGAAACATGTAGAGATATTTTTAAAATTCCTTATTTTCTTTCGGCATCACGTTCGTTTTGAATCAATGTCCGCCCTCAAATCATAGAGTTCATTAAGTGAAGTTCTGTGGGATCACTTTGTGCAGCTTTTATAGCGCGTATTTTGCAAGCGAATAGGAGTGTTTATACTGTGTCTTAACAAAATTTAACATGGAACTATTTTTTTTATTTGCTTTAATGTATGCCTGCGCGAAATTAATATAGGCCCAAACGAGAAATAAGTCCCAAGAAATTAAACGATACCACAAAGTGCCTTTGTGCCAGCATGTAAATGACATGTTGTACGAAAATGATTTCTTTGGTCACATTGATCTCTTGGTATTCACTCCAGTGTAGTTATCAGGTTAAATTACCTCCCTTGATTGTAATATGTTAATTTCAAACCATGCAGAATGTAAATTATTGTCACAGTGAGTGGCAGTATATAGGCAGACTTGAACTACTCTTTTGGATATGGGGGCGTCCGTGGCCGAGTGGTTAAGGTTTCCGACTGACAATCACTTGCCCTTCACCGCTGTGAGTTCGAGACCTACCAGGGTTAAGATCTTTCATGTGAGGAAGCTAACCAGCTAGCTTGCGGAACGTCGGTGGTTCTACCCAGGTGCCCGGTCGAGCCTGAAAATTGCCCAGAGGGGCACCTGGGGTCTTCCTCCACCATGGTAAGCTGGTATGTCCACACCATAATGTCCTCGTTCAGAGGCGGGAGGGACATAAAACTGGGTAGTAACAACAACAACATCTTTTGGATATGGTATGTTGTGTGTCTGTCTCTTGCATGGTTGGCTGGCCCTGCCGCCGTTTTTATAGATCCTATATATGTAAATAGACAGATACATGTAATCTAGACAAGTCACTACCAAGATTCATGTGTTCCAGTCTCAGACAAATAAAACGTTACCAATAACTTAACTGTCATGTAACAGACAAGAAACTTTAAACACGATTGAGTGCAGTAGCGGATCAAGAGGGCGTACTATTTAACAGCAATATTTATTTTCACGAGGACTTTGCCAATAAGTTTGAATTTATTATGTACTAAACAAAGACTTCCTCCAAAATTAACATTTGTTATGAAAATCTTGCATCCCACACTGAAATAATGTTTGTTTTACAAATTTAACCCCTTTATTCTATGTATACGCGCTTAACGTTTGTGCAACCAGTTTAGATCCTGATCAGCCGGCCCATCCATGTTTTCTGATCTGGATCTGCACTGGTCGCATCTTGATCAGAAATAACCTTTAAATTTAAAAAGCGAATAGTTTAGATCCTAATCAAATGATACGGATGTTCGACCATTTTGTTTACCCACGCAATATAGGTGTTTCTATGTAGTATCGTTTTATTTCATATAGTTATTGGAATAAATTTTAACTCGCATGTATCTGCTTCAAGAGTAAACTGTCTATCACGTGGGGTCTACTAGTCCATATTCATGGCTAAATTCGATCGGCGCCTTAACTACTGTTTGTTTTACCTAATATCTGAAATAATGATCGTTATTTCGTGCAGTTGTTAAGGTGCTGTGGATACCTTTGACAAATGTTCTGACGTAACTCTTGATGTTTTTGCAATATTAACTTTAATATTTATTGCCTTAAATTACAGTCATTAATTTTTTTTCGTTAAGTCTGAAAATAGAAATGAAATTTCACAAAACTGAACAGCGTCCGTTGATATTTTTTTCTGTAGACATAAAGATTACTTGACAATTTAAAAACAAACGAAAACAACTACAAAATTCTTTGAGCTGATCTTTTTGACCCTTTTATATTTTGTTAAATAAAAATATGATTCCTTTAAGTTTAAGAAAAGCACTCTTAATTAGAATAAAGGATCAAATCAAAAATTTACATGTACTAAAATTATCCAGTGATGAAATCGTGGGTTTAATAGGAACAAGTAAAACTTTTCCAAAATATAGGTTTTTAATTCAATGTAAACTAGGTTATAAAAATAAAATATGTGGGTTGTAATATTCACAAGATTTTTTTTCCAAACTCCAGATTTCATTTCAAAATTAAATAGCCTGTACCATAAAAATGATTTGAAGCATTTTCGCTAAAAATAGTATTTTGAAATACTTTTTAATTTAAAATGCTTTTCTAAAATTTACTTTCTTTTATGAAACATGCGTGCAACAAATGCTAGTCGTTCTTTTAGGAAAATTGAAATACAGGATTGGATGCAAGATTCATAGAAAGGGGGTTTGTTTGGGGCTGTCTTGGGGTGTTTATATAATAATTTCCAACTTTTTGTCAAAAATCACCATAACAAATTAAATTTTACTCTCCCAAAATGGGGCTTCCATCAACCCCACTAAACCCACTCAGTATCCGTCCCTGCAACAAACAGATAACCTTGTCAACCCCTGCAATTACTGAATGCTGTATTTTGCTGAACAAGAAAATTATTTTCAAGTTTGTTATTGCATTTAACATGTTAAAGTACTAAAATAACATAAATCTTGCACTTTGGATAAATTAAACTCTTTCAGAGTTCGAAAAACAGATAAACATACACCTCTCTCAATGGGTTAGCCTGTTCGTCTACAATCTGATCAGGGTTTATAAAAACGACTTTCATTTGTTGCATGCTTCATCAAAGAAACTAACTTTACAAGCATATCTGATAAAAGGATGGTGTCCAGTCTTTTTTAAAAGATTATTATGCATGAATTTTAGTGAGGTTTTAAAGATTTCCAATATTAAATATCACATAACTGGCGATAATTTCATCTAACAGATTCCCGAACCATCCAAACAACTACATACATAATCAACTTGCATTGCACATATTTTCTGTCTGTGGAATTGTGTCGTTTATTTAAGCGAAATATCGTTCTCTCATAAGATAAATAAGTTCAAAAATCACAACAAGGACCGATACCCTAAACAGTGACTTTTGACCTTCGGTTACCGAATTCATTAGTTTATTTTACATTATAACGACCAGTTTTCAAGTCCTTTAAACTGCATTCAGTGTTTTGGGCTGGTTGGGGCCAGCTCATTTTAGACAAAATCCCAGGCAATTATAAGAAATGAATGAAATAAAAAACACAACCAAAAACACGAAATAGTGAAAAAAAAAAAAATCGCCAAGCGAAATAGTGAGGGGGCGGTACAGTACTGTGAACGTATAAGGTTACACAATAAGCGTTTATAATGCGTCCGTCTATCGTGTATCGTGCGTCTGCCAAACGTGTATCGTGCGTCCGTCTAATGTGTATCGTTCGTCCGTATACCGTGTATCGTGCTTCATGGGTCTTTTCATTTTATCGTGCAACGTGAATACGCTTCCCTGATATACTAATTTATATGATTTAATTTCTACCATTCATCTTATATTTTAATAGCATTTTAAATTTTTAGAAATCTCGTATACCAATTATATGAACCCGCAATATCGTGTATCGTCCGTCTATCGCGTATAGTGCGCCTGTCTATCGCGTATCGTGCGTTCGTCTATCGTGTTTCGTGCGTCCGTATATCGTGTATCGTGCGTTTCGTTTGTAACCTTAAACGTTCACAGTACTATAAAACGTAACATCGCACAAGAGAAAAAAAATGCGAAGCGAAAAGACGAAAGGCAAAATCATTAAATTCATTGTATCACTGAGCGAATTACACAAACTGTACCTTTAACGTGAAGCGAACATACGTTTCAAGCGAAATATCGAATGACGCTTGGCAAAAAAAAATGGCACGCGTCATGACTCCGAGCGAAAACAATGTTTTTTTTTTAAACCGGAAAGATCGCAAGGCAAACAGACGACTAGTGAAATAAAGCCTGTCAAAACAACGACAAGTAAAAAGAAACGGTAGTGTTTTGAAGTTAATATGCCTTCTTTAACATAAAAACTTTTCTTGCTTTTTTGTTTTATTAGAAACAGTATTTGTATGTGTTTTCGCGAATCTATTTGAAAATACATGTACATAAGTATTTCAAGTTTTCGCTACTCGTGTTTGGTTGCTTCGTTTTCGAGCTTGCTTTTACATGTATGTAAAATTTAGCTGCGAAATCACAAGAAAACGAGATAAGAGCAGTCAGTCACTATTACATTAAAATCTCAATCATCAAAATGAGCGACTGGGATAGGGTCAGTAAAATCTAGCTAAGTTTGGCTGAACAATTTCATACAGCACGCAATAAACGATTGTGACAAGATGTTTAGCTGGGCAATCATATGCATCACCAAATTGTAGACAGGAGTTACAGTAAGTCAGTTGAAGACATTATTCCATGTTTTAGGATAGTTTCAAGTTGTACTTACTTTTCATAAACTCAACGGGAAGACCTCCTGGTAGGGCAGTGTTAATAAAGCTCCTTGCAAAGTTAAACAGTGGTCCAAGACCCCCATCCTCGTATTTTACCCCTGCTGCCTTGTAGTCAGGAGTAGGTGGCAACGGTTGCAGCTTTTCACCACTGCATCTTGCTCGATTATGGAGTAAACACAAAATAGATAATATAGCTAGCACCAGTTTTATAAACATGACGCGGTTTTCCTTTTTTTCTGTTGAACAGTTAAATTGTTTCTTTTGTATAGAAATTGGTTCAGTTATTAAAATTAAAGTATTATCCTGTTCTCTCTGTTGAATAATTTTATTTTTTTTTAGAAATTGGTCCAATTATTAAAAATTAAAACACAAGTGTTAGGTAAAAAGTATTTATGTTCAGATGAAAGCAATCCTCAAACTGTCCCAACGTTAAGCTACGATATTATTAAATCACGGTTAAGATGCTTTGTATCAATATTCTTTTGGATATGAGATCCCTTGAACCTATTAAACGTATCTTAGTATTGAGGGCTTCTTATCGCAGAAGATTAACCCTGTCAAAAGGGATACGATATCCGATCGCTTGCACACATGTTACTCAAATATATTTTTAAAATCCACAAAAATTCCCTAAATCTAACATTGATCTGTAGCTCGCTGATTTTAAGGTTTACAAAGTTCAAACAAACAAAACACAAGCATTCCCAGAATTTGGTACGTCATCAAATATCGCGCGACCGCTTATCCTAGTAACATGTATTTCGAAACATATCGAGAACGAGTCCAATTGGTGAACTTACAAAATTGATAATAATTAGTAATATCTGAGTCATTTTCTTGACAAGTTTCAATCGCCGTGGGTCATTTACACGTAATGCGATCAAGTGCATCAAAGTACACCTTCCTTTGAAAAGTTTAGGTTGATATTTTAAATTTAAATTCTATTGAGTTTGAATAATTTAATGCCTCGTGTTAAAAAGGTCCGCCACCGACGGTGATTTCATATTTTGTAGGCAGGGAAAGAGTTTAACAGGATCAGGACCGACCGTTTTCATCAAATTTGCCAGTATTCAAATTCTGCTAGGAAGCCTGTCATTTTTTTGACGATTAACCAAATATAACTGATTATAAAAAAAAACTTATAAATAGGTCACGTGATAATTGGTTGTATAAACACATGGTTATGCAACTAAAATGGTCATTTGAGGTAGGGTCTGGTAAATCAGCTTAAAAAAGGTATTTTGCGGAGGTAAATTATATCGGTGACAATATACTTACTTTCCCAAAAATCTAGGATCAATTTGTCACAATACACAGGTTTTGTGCTGCGATTTACACCCGCGCACAGCGGGAGGCGCTAGGTGAAAACTCAAGGTATTAGTTGAGAACTACTACATGTATATATGCATCATTGTGAAAATTACACCTCAGATAATCTAGGGATTCTCACTGTAAATTCTGCAGAATCTGAACATTAAAATCTTTTTTTTTAAATCTGGAGTCCCTAGTTGAGAAAACCAAAGTTTACGGTTTTGACTTTATTGTTTATGCGCTTGCCATCATTACAGATTATTTATAAAGAGACAGTAATCTGACCAGGTATTCCACTTGCTCTAAATCTCAAAGGTCATTGAAATTATTTTAGCGGATTCTGCCAATTTATAGCAAAAACCTAAGTTAAGAAAAACTTTACCCTTCAAACTAAAATCATATGACATTTTTGATAAATTTTAAAAACAAAGGGTCACCTATGGCCTTTATGGTCAAATAGAACCCCTGGTACATATAGTACTGTGTAAAGAACGATCTCATGTTGATTAATACTCATCAAAAGAACATGGCAAAATCCAAATTCTTAAACTTTAATCTATTAGAAAACATTTTTAAAATTACCTCTCTGTCACGTGACTGTCTCGTTATCGATTACGTACTTTACTTTATTTATAAGTCACGTGACTGTCTAGTTATCGATAACGTACTACATTTGTATGATATTGCAAACATAGCAATAAGGAAATATCGGCCTCGCGGTGACTTGAAGATAGAGTAAAGAGATAAACTTTATTTGGGTCGGAAAGGTATAAATGATAACAATGTAAGCTTAATTGATTTAAAAAAAAGGATCGTTATTTAATAACACATAAAACGAGATCAAAACAACGGTATATATTGCAATACGAATACAAAATAATAAACAAATTCAAGAACTCGTAATAAGTATAGCCTATTATTAATTAACTAAAATAATATTGACACAATATGTACAATTCAGTCCACCTTATATGGCTTACACCCAATTCATATGAAAACTCAACTGGGCCAATACGAGATAACTTGGGCCAATACGGGTTTTACTGAGCCAATATGAAATCGCATGATTCTGATTGGATAATGAACTGGTCCAATATGAATTGAATCACTTCCTTTTAAAAATAAAAATGCCGCCATTTTGGAATTTCTAGTTCGAGTTTTTATTAATAAAAATGATAATAGATAGTGTGACTTTGGACACGAGATGCATTTAAGCAAAGCGACAGAGGATAAGTCTATGTTGCCGCTTTTGGCGATTTATTTCTTCGAGTTTATCTAACTCGCTAGTACAACAACAACGCGGATGTCTGCAGCAAGAATTCTTGAAACTAAAAGACAGTGAATTTTAAGGGATAACTCTTCATTTAAGCAAGTCTATTGAGCGTGACTTTGCAAAAAGGATCAAAACTTAGTTTGGATAGCTTACAGACATGTTAAATTCAGTATTTTCATGTGGAAGTCGTGGATGGAATGTGCCAGAAAGTGAACTTATTTTGGATATTTGGATAAATACTAAATTCAGACTGGATGAACAAGAGACATGGCTGCCACAGTGTGTAGTAATGTTCAGGCTGTTTATGTATTCAAAACAAAACAACCTTTTTATCTGCATCTCCTTGGTAGCTTATACCAGCCGGGTCACTATCGTAGATTGAAGATTAAACATTTAAATCAGAGCTGACACTTCATGATCATCTCTTCAGACCGGTAAATTAGTAATTTTAATGTCTAGAACCATGGATATTTTGTTAATTAATAAAATTGTCATTAATCAAGTGAATTCATATTGGCATTGTTATTGGGCCTCGGGCAGTCATATTAGCCCTCGGCCTGCGGCCTCGGGCCAATATGACTACCCTTGGCCCAATAACAATGCCAATATGAATTCACTTGATTAATAACATTATAATACAGGTTACATAATTATTATAACTGCATTTTAATGATTAATAACAAATCACATGCCACCTTACTGTAGTTTATAATACCGACAATATAAAACTTTGAAAATAACATTTTCATATTTTCACTGCTATCAGACTATTTCTAAGGATATTTATAGATATTTAATCAATTTATAAAACCATATTTTTTAATATTCTTTCTCATTTAATACTTTATTCTCCTACAATATACACATTTTACAAAGCATGCTTTGGATATTGAACTGGTTACTTTAAAGTTAGGTCCGGCATGTACCGCATACCCTTCCTTACCCCGTATTGCCGTACTGCCAAGTTAATAGACCCCGTTACTGATAGTCTCATTCATTCAGACGCTTTGATTTTGCCAAGGCATTCAGTACGTTTGAAGACTTTGTTCGTTTCAAAAATAGACCCTTCCATACGAGGCTCGTCGTTAGGATATTAGTATGGAACGCCGTTGCTGTCTCATGATAATTGTTTTGCTGAAAATCGAAAAGACATATCTTAAGGCGACACTTACTTTTTTACTCCCTGTGTATTATTGCGCACAAAGGCGTATTCAAGTAAGCTGGGTTCTGTGGTGACCACGAGATCTGATTTTTTTCGTTAGAGAGATTTTGATAATTTTTTTTTATAGATGACAGTGCAATGACAACTGCCATAGCACCAACATATATATACGTGACAGTCTAAAAACTATTATCACGAGGCAGCAACGGCGTTTCATATATATTTGCATTCACTTATGGGAAAGGAAGTTAGTTACTCAAACGCCTTTTTGCTATAAACCATTTACAAGATTTTATAGCTTAGATATTATATTATCTAAATTTTACATTGCCCTGTGCGGAAAAAATACGTCTGAAGCACTGTTAACTAATTTCATTACAAATCGCGATTGCTTTGTATTTTTTAACTTGTATTTTCTTGCAAAAGCGCCACCTGCTGGTCAGACGATTTTTAATGTATATATACGGAGGTACACAAATGTCATGTTCCGGCATTTTGTAACGTTGATTTAGATAATTATACAAAATAGTTAACATGTATTTCGTTTGTGTTAGATATTTATACTAAACGTGTATTTATTAAAGAAATTTCTACAAGCGGTGCTACATAAACTTTATAATCGGGCAGATATTCCACGGATTGATCATAATTCACATTCCTTTCTCGGGAAAACAGCCGTAATCCGTATTCGTGCATTCTTCTCAAAACTCCCAGTTTATTTGCGCGGACTACTTTCTGATGCGCAATAAGTCTCTGCAAATAGATCCGTTCGATGTCCGCACGTGATAATCCTCGTGTATCCACCTCAGTATGAAAGGCATTGTCATAAAAATGAAGTTCAACTTGCAATTGTTTAACTTTATCAAATGACCCGCTCTGTAACATTTGGTCGAAAGTATCCCATTCCATTCCTTCTATGTCTATTTTTAGAATGTCAATTGTACTCTGAAAGAAACAACAATATGAAAACTTTTGCATACACAAATGCATTTGTGAAGTTAAGAGTCCCCATCTGGAGCACGTAATTGGTCATAAAAATAATTTAACAAATAATCCCCCTTCGCTTATATAAAAATTTAAGATGACTTTAAGCCTGGTAAGCTCAATAGGTAGCGAAATTGGCATTTCATGGCTAGGCGCTGTCGCCGCACGGGTTCACGCCCCAATAGGGGCAACATTATTTTAAATTAAAAGCAGACACTTCCGCTCTGCGAATTTATGACAAAAGGTTACAGTTCAATATTAATTACTACATACTTAAGAAATATATAAATATATATTTCTAGCTTAATAAAATAAAAACTAGGTCATACGTTTATAAAGATTGCGTGATGACGTTTATACAACGGCGTTTGTTCTTATTTCACGGTCGTGTTAGAATTGACCTGTACCGAATTCTGAGTGCCCTTTGATAGTTCTCAAAATAACAGGTATGTGCTTTGTTTGGTGTTGTTTTTATTTGTTGTTTTTGTTTGCTTTTTTTGTTTTCAATCTTGTCCACATACTGCTCTGAATAGACGTGCCTGTATAGTTGGTAAATTTGATGAAAATAATTTTAGGTTCATCTTGCTTACTTTTTGACTAGCGTGACCGTTTAACACTGTAATTGGTAATTAAAGGTATGCATAAATAATTTCCAATAAAATGATATTAAAATCTTCCAAAGGTATTGAAAATATAAAAAATCTACTTACATCAAAATGGCCGAGAAGTTTACGTGTAGTGTCAAAAGTTTGTATCTTCCAGTTGTTTTCATTAACGAAATTCTTGTCACCAAGACCCACTGATAAGAATTCACAACCATCGGGTTTAGTTATGTTCACTTGCTGCAAGCTGGAAGCAATTTCATTAAAGGAGAATGTCAGACAATTTGAAATATATTAGATTACAAAGATCTCCAATAACAATTCTACAATTGAGGGAAATAATTTTTAAAATCAGATAAAAATACCTTAATTATGGCTCTCTGAAATTGAAAATTTAATGTCTTTGAAGGCCGCCATTTTTGAATGGTGACCATTGACATCATCAGTTGTTGTGCAGAAATATTATTAATTAATTAAGATAATCTCATTATAGCGGAATGTTATAGATGGAAAAATATTGGAAATTCATTATAAATGTGATTCAATTGTGAATTTCTTTAAGAAATTTATTTCGTTATAAAACATATTTAAAAATCAACGTGTGCACAAGTAATGATGTCAATGGTTAACTCAGACAGGCATACATACTAGCATAAATAAGACTCGATATTTGAATGACATAATCTCAGCAACCAGTTGACCGATTGTGATAATCTCTTCAGTTCTTTGCTTACTTTACTTTGCAATGATATCCTTAAACTATATTCCGGACTACCTCTTTAAGGATGTTTGATATATTCTGGATTAAACTCTTTAAGGATGTTTGATATGTTCAGATTTAAACTCTTTAAGGATGTTTGATATTTTCAGGATTAAACTCTTTAAGGATGTTTCATATGTTCAGGATTAAACTCTTTAAGGATGTTTGATACGTTCAGGATTAAACTCTTTAAAGATGTTTGATATGTTCAGGATTTAAAATGTTCGTTTGCTGCAGTCTGTAAACATAGTTACAGAAGACTATCAAGGGTTTTGTTAGTCCAAACACCCTCAAATCAAAGTGCTTTTTAGTATTAGTATTTATTCATTGACAGAGCTTGTATAATCACTAACCTGGGATCAAACGTGTATACTTTGCAACCGAAATGCTTCAATACACCATCTTCAAACGTAAAATCATTGGCTGATCTGAAATAAAAGGATTTTTTTATACTCTTTGAAATTAATTTTTTTAGAAAAAATATTACATCATGCATATAACTGTAAGAATATATGCACACATATTTTTCTGCTTTTTTAGTTATTTTAGTAAGTGCATAATTGATACTAATTCTTAACACAAGTCGTCAAACCTATTTTAAGCAAACACCAAAGGGAGCGCCAAATAGTGGCTGCTAAACACAGATGTCTGTGTAAGACAAGTAAAACTAAGAACAAAAGGTCAAATTATGACATATTCAAGTTGGCTGTTTAAGGCAGGTGGTTGATAAAGGCAGGTTCAACTGTACTTTCATTGACCTTTTATTGGTATTTGTATGCAATGCTTGCGTCGCTCATTGTATTTTTACCTATGTCTGTAAATATTTAATATTTGAAAAACCAAAAAACGTGCACTTCATACTATTATTTCATATAAATTTCGTTGTTGCTTTTTGAAATTTAACCACCAGTTAATTTAACTGTATATATTGTTAAAAAAGTTGGACATGCGATAAAATAAAACATGTTTGCGCCGCATCCGATAGCATGCATACACATAGGGGTCCTATTGTCCGGAGGCGGAGGCGTAGTCATCAGTTCCCCAAACTTACTACAACTTCAACTACAACTGAACTATTACATTAAACGTGATTGTCCTATTCACTCAATACTTGGGATATATCATCTGCATGAACAAATTCATCGTTGATAACATGAGTGATAACTCCTTTTTCATTGCATTTTGAGTTATGCCCCTCTCCAATGCAATTTGTAGTGTTTTATTCACAAAACAAACGAGATGAAAGAAGTGAAAATATGCAATACTCACCCGAACGAATATACGATACAATTTTGGCTTGGCTTTATTGCTTTATCAACACAGACATCTTTTCCGCCGTCCCCTAGGTTACCGATTCTTCGTTGGTTATGACACAAATAATGAAAAGAATTAGTGTATCTGAAAGAAAAAAGTGTTTTCACGTTCTGTTTTCATCACGCATCGGCGACAGAGGCGTTCATATATGTCAAATTATCTTGTATCAGACTACAATCGAAATCTCTCATCCGCCAACACAATTTTAATTATTAAATTGGAGTGCAAACATTGTAAAAACAACAACTACCTAATGAATCTAATAGCGAACAGTGAAGATCAGATCAGATGTTCAATCTGACGTGCAGGCTACTCTTAATCTACACTGTTACCCTTAAAAGTCGTATCCATGTTGTCAATGCAATTTTAAGAACTGCATCCCGTCTTTCTTGCAAACATTGTAAAAACAACAACTACCTAATGAATCTAATAGCGAACAGTGAAGATCAGATCAGATGTTCAATCTGACGTGCAGGCTACTCTTAATCTACACTGTTACCCTTAAAAGTCGTATCCATGTTGTCAATGCAATTTTAAGAACTGCATCCCGTCTTTCTTGAAAACAGCACAAAGTTAATCAAAGCAAGAAATTTACCTATCGAATATGTACATGAGGTCATCTTTGGACAACATTTTAAGTTCGTCATCTTGAGGAATTGTGAAAATGTCATCTGTTTGATCAACTATTGTCGTTTGAGAATGAGGTAAATTTCTCAAAATGTTCGAGTGCTTGTTTTCAGTTTCCGAATGTTGTGACGTCATATTCACTGCAGGATTAGTGTCCCTGGGTAGATCCGCCATGGTTGCCGCATCAAAACAGTAAAGATTGGCACTTCTTGGGGTTGTCATGTACATCCAAAATATTATATCTGTTCGAAAAGTATATCAGTTGTTAATAAATGAAACTGATTTGTAACAAAATTATATACTTTTTAGTCTGTGGTGTTGTTTTGAAATAAATAAGTTTCTGACATATCTACGTTTAAGAAACAGAAAATTCCATTTTCCTTATGATGAGTTTCATTTTTTTTTATTTTTTTTTCTAACTAAGAGAGTTTAAAATGAAATTAATGTCTCGAAATATGTAATTAATGTTTTATACTGAAATCTTGAATTTGCTTACTGATCTTAAGTTTATTAAGAAAACCATTTTAATTAGTAGTTATAACCAAGTATGATTGTTTACCTATCACTTATTTATTTAATATTTTCTATCAATTTTTCAATAAATTATCATAATTTATTTTTATTATCAATACAGGTTTATAATTATATACTAGTCTAAAAATGGGTGACATGAATGTGGAAAATTAAACATATTGATAACACCAGTGTTAACAAGAAATGTAAAACGTAGGCTTAAATTATATTCCTAATGTAAAAAAGAAGAATCTACCAAAATGTTGTTGTTCTGTCGCGTAATCAGAAGTCAGTAATTTGATGGCTATTGAATCAGATCGATTGTCGATTATAATCGACGGTTATCAAACAACAAATTGTCGAGCACAATCGATGGTTATCAAACAACATATTATCGATTGTTGTCGATGCTTATCGAACAACAAATTGTCGATCATATTCGATTATGTATCGAATGGTCAATTATAACTGATGATGATCAAACGACAAATTGTCGATGATTATCAAAGAACAATAGATCTTTGTGGAAATACTTTTAATAATGACCCATAAATAATAATAATCATTATAAATTTCGGCAAAAATAATTAATAATAAAAAAAAGATCGAGCAGAAAAAAAACGTATAAGTTATATGTAATTTACATTAAGCTAGTAACATTTTTAGAAGTTCTTTATTGTTTTTATTAAGCTTTCAGTTGTTAATCAATTAAGAAATCAGTTGTTAATAAGTTATTTAACATGTCAGTATAATGACATTGTAAGTTCTGTATTAACTAATTAGCATTTACAAAATTTAATCGGTCTTGCGCGGCGCATTAGACACTAACTGACTTAGTGGTTGATATTATATTAAGTACATCTATTCAATCATTGGCTTAATCATTCAATGACGCCTAACTTTTTTTTCTTTTTTTTTGTAAATTAATTTATTTACTGGTTGAACCCTTCAATGATGTCCATGAACTGATAAATGGTTATAACTTTCCCAACAATTTGAAAAAAAAATACTGCAATTGTATTGAACAAACTATAATTTCCACAAAATATTCTAGTCGTTGATGGTCAACATTTTAACAAAGAAAAGAAAAACGCAGATCTTACTTGTTGGAACTAAAATTCCAATCATGCCACAACGAATAAATGAAGATGATGTTTTCATGTTTTAATTGTTTTCTTCGTTTTCCTTCAAAACAATTAATATTTTTATTGAAGGTAAAGTGCAGAAATGAACATCCGGAAGTGATTGACATGACATGTCATGACATCTGCTCGAGGGCCATTATTGACCTTCATCTGTAGCCTCTTGCTTGCAAAAGTGCATTTCTATGGCAAGCGGTTTGCACAATTTATCCAAATATATCGGTCGGAAAAACATAGAAAACTATGGTTTTCACGAAAGGCTATAGTAACAGTCGTTTTCGCCAATAATTATCAGGCCGACATCTATAGTTATTGGTCGATACATGTCGAACAAGATATATTTCGGATAATTTGTGCAAACAGCTTGCCATTTCTATAAACAAATTAATGTATGTGATTTAGTAAGAAGAAGTTGAGCGTAGAGTTAAGAAGTGTTGCGGAGTAAATTTTCGCTATATTTGCGATTTCTGTTCAACCGCGAATTCAAAATTCCGCGATTTATTTAATCATTGTATATGTATCAGTGCATACACGTGTTTGGGTTAGATCTTTCCTTTCCTGAATAGCGCGAACATAAACACTGCGAATCAAACTTTTGGTCTAATCGCGAAATTTTTGCCATGCGAAAATGCATGTTACCCACCGCGCGGTTCCTTTACCAATAAAATGAGGCACAAAAACGAACCACCATTCACATTGCTCAAGATGTCTTTACCAACACTGTATTGCCTCTTTTAAAAAAGAACTTAAAGGCATTTCTTGTAGTATATTAGTTATTTTTCAAACCTAATATGAACAAGACAGTTGAAGACCCACTGTGTCGATAGGTTTAACTGCACTGACAGCGTCCTTTCTGAAATGCAGGGGCGGTTCCAAATAGGATTCAGTAGGGTTGCCAGAACACCTTCTTTGGGCAGCGCTATTTAATTTTCATTGGGATTCTTGCCAACACGTTGGAAATTATCGTGGAACTACCATAAGATATTTAAGTGTACTTTTATTTGGAAATACATGTGTGCCGCTTGGCTATAACGACTTACATGTACTTAATCAAAGACTCTTTATAAGCGGTAACCCTAACATGTTCTCTTGTTCGTAAATTTCCTATGAAGTTTTAATTGAACTTTATAATTTTATAATCACATGCTCTCATTACCTCTCATTTTTTTGGCAGTAATGGAGAGCTGTGGTTTCTGAGCGAGGATATTTCTGATCTGCATGTTTCACGTTTTCTTCTACATTTTACATAGTACTTACATTGTAAATAATCACATTTGTGATCTTATTTATTCCGTTGCTTTTCATACAATATTATTTTCCTTAGGTTTCGAAACTGTTATATGATTTCCTCTTGCAAATTCTGCCGGCGGATAGTCGGGAGTCTTAAAAGAGAAATTTTATTAGTTTTGATTTGATAAATACTGACCACGCTGCGAGTTATGGAAAAGAATAAGTATGCTGGTTATGTAAGGGTATTAATCTGCTGGTTATGTAATGGTATTAATCTGCTGGTTATGTAAGGGTATTAATCTGCTGGTTATGGAAGGGTATTAATCTGCTGGTTATGTAAGGGTATTAATCTGCAGGTTATGGAAAGGTATTAATCTGCTGGTTATGGAAGGTATTAATATGCTGGCGATGGAATGGTATTAATCTGTCGGTTATGGAAATGTATTAATCTGCTGGTTATGGAAACGTATCAATCTGTAGGTTATGGGAATGAATTAATCTGCTGGCGATGGAAATGTATTAATCTGCTGGTTATGGAAGGGTATTAATCTGCCGGTTATGGAAGGGTATTAATCTGCCGGTTATGGAAGGGTGTATTAATCTGCCGGTTATGGAAGGGTATTAATCTTCCGGTTATGGAAGGGTATTAATCTGCTGGTTATGGAAGGGTATTAATCTGCTTGTTATGGAAGGATATTAATCTGCCGGTTATGGAAATGTATTAATCTGCTGGTTATGGAAGGATATTAATCTGCTGGTTATGGAAATGTATTAATCTGCTGGTTATCGAAGGTTTTATGCATTCGATAATTTTAAATTTAAACATGTAACCTGATTAAGACGTCAAAATCGTTTATTAAGATTTTGCAATATTTATATTTTTAATAATAATGAATTCTACATAGAAGGCTTATAATTATATTTGCAATTACTTTAATAAATTTATCAACTTTACATGTAATAGATAGCACAACTTTAACCAGTAATAATAATACATATGTACTCCGATGTCAATACTCGGTCGTTGAAAACCAGGTTTAGTCGCAATGCCGCGCTTCTTGTCTTAAAGTTTTACTCGTTTAATATTTTATGTTGGATAGATGGAAAAAGGAATTTGAAAGCCACCGAACACGGCAAATATCAAAACATTGCGAACTCGGTTTGATTGAGCGTTCCATGGGGAGTAATGGAGATGCATATAATTACTGTCCTCGCAGCCAAATCACGGATTGAGCGCACATAAATATTATCACAAATATAATAATGTTTTGTGCCAAACTGCCCCCAAATATGGTAAATGATACCAGTACTGACTGAATGTACGGGGCCATTTTTAACTGACAACTTATGTTAAATCCTGTATGTAATATATTAGTTTATTTAAAACACATTAAATGGTTAAACTACAGCTTTTTAATTCCTGCTTTTCTTTAACATAAAACACTTAAACAAAACAGGGGTGGATCCAAAGAGGTTCAGCTCCCATCGTTTTTGGGCAGCAATATCTGATTATCATGGGGATTTCGGTCAGAGAGTTGGAAATTATCATGTAACTACCATAAGACTGCCGCAAACAATTTCCCTTTCTAAAATGTTGTATCCGACCCTGAAAATTAGGGAACCACATTTAACCCATATTTAATTTATCACAATTCTCTCACTGAAACTAATTTTTGGTTGGCAAATCCCAAATATTTTTTTTCTAAAGACAACGTCTCATAGAAGACCAATATACTTTAATTTCAGTTCTATCTTAAAAATTGTAATCGTGCCAATATTAAACCTGCCATAATGTAGGATTAGTACAAATCTCAAAGAGAAGATAACGAAAGTAAACAAAAAGCAACATGTTTGAAAAGAAAAGAATCTACTTCATAATCCTTGTAACAAATCTTCACGTGAGCCATGCATACAGACCAATTCTTGAGACAGAAGCTCGTTCAAACAAAACTTAAGTTTCATATTTGCATTCTTTTCTTTCTTGCTTTTTGTCTATGTGGGAAGGCTGAATGTTGATATCCTTGAAATGAATAATTTACTTGAAAACTACGTTATCTTCGTTTTCTAATTTCAAGCAGCTTATAGTCGGCAAGCAATGTTCGGTTGATTAAATATCCAAGTTTTCAATATTACCAATTCTTTTAAGGGTCCACTACACTCCTCCTTGCACGTTTATCGATAAAAAAGAAAATTAAAATTATCAAAAGCTCAAAAACGGCAAAATACCGTTCAGTGAAACTTCGAACAAATGAATGTTACTAATGTATCTTTATTTTGCAAATGGTAAGTCACGTTAGAACAATAAAGAATTTTTCTTTATTGTTCTAAGGTGACCTGCCATTTGCTCACAGGTACTTGAAACAAACTATTTTTAATGTTCTTTATGGGCTATATACTGTAATAAGACTAAAGGTTAACAATGGCTACTATGCATGTTCATACAATTTGCTGAGCACAATTTTAACTCCACAGAATGTGCCATCAAAAACAAAGTTTTTCACATAGATCATGTATCATTCTTATAGGAAATATCATCCAAAGTCTTCCTATATAGCACAATGGTTCGAAAAATCCAAAAGTTTCCTCAAAAATAACCACAATCTTTCAACTTGTCAAAATCGACGTCCAAAAATCTCACTATGAAAATCGCTAACCCCTCGTGTTTCTGGGTAAATGATCACATTTCGCGCTGATTTTTTATGATTGGCAATTGCTTAACACAAATAAGTTTCGGATAAAAGACATCTGACAAACATATTCCCTAAAATTCTATTTACGCAAATTCACAAAAACTAAGCAATACAAAGCATTATTTCCAATTCCCACATGAGTGATACTGACAAGAAAATGTTGGGTACTTTGTAAAAAACTTTCAACTACGAAAAGAGAAATCAAAGTTTGTCACCCGTTTAAGCGACCGGGAAATTGAAGGTCAAACACACTTTTACTAATATCATATATAGTTTACATATGTAAGTCATAAGGACACAAGATATTGTTGTCAGTATGGTATGGTCATGTGGTCATTTGAAATGATGTTTAGTATTGTTTAGTTTTTGTGAATTTATGTAACTAGAAGTTTAGGCAATGTTTAGAACTCGTTATTTTTCTTTACTGTTTTAACGTGTCTTACCATATGCAAAATAAATATACATTAATAACATTCACGTGTGCAAAATTTCATCGAACGGCATTTTGCCATCATTGAGATTTTGATAATTTTCATTTTTATCCATAAACGTACAAGAGTAGTGTAGTGGACCCTCAAATTTACCTTTAAAATACAACTTTATTTATGATTATTGATAAGGGTTTATAGCTTGAAGATAACAAACTACTGGAGTTATAGATTTTACGGGCAATAAATTGGTTAATAATATTGTTCAAAATATAAAAGTTACATTTACAAGGAATATGCAATGGCATGTTGTTTCAATAGTTTAGCAATCATTGTTGTAAACTGACGTAGCTTTGCTAGGAGGAATATAGAGAAAAAAAATGGAAGATCAACCTTTAGTGGATGCCGTCATGGCTGACGATATACTGAAGATACAAGAGGCATTACGGAGTTGTCCTGATACAGCAAGAGCGTTACACACAGCAATACGTAATACCAACATTGCCATAGTGAACTTGTCACTGAAAAATGGAGCTGATCCTAATGCTAAAGACTTATACGGACAGTCACCGCTGAATATTGCAGTGGGTCATAAAAACAGAGATGAAATGTTTCAGATGTTACTTGAGAGTGGTGCAGATGTTAACCAACCTGAACCGAACGGACGTCCTGACAAATCGGTACTTAAGTGGCTATCCTTTTGTTCTCCCCATTGTTCTTTTTAGCCACATAAACCGAAATAGCCTCATAAACCCATTACGGAATGAATGACATCAAAGAAAATGTACAGTTACCTATTGTCCCTACAGCCACCTAAGTACCAATTTATCCGGTCGGGCAAACGGGCTTTCATTTGATCATGGAACAGGGAGCTTTGTCGTACAGCATCGTACTAAGCTTGCTCGATACTGTAACAAACATTCATGAACTTGACGTTGTGACTGGTGAAAGTCTCCTCCACTTGGCTAGAAACAGAGAAAGTGACAGCTATACAAAACAGTTGATACAGCAGTTGATCATGAAAGGAATTTCAGTAAATATACAAGACCATGAAGGAGATACTCCTCTTCACAACTTAGCATCTGTTTCAAACGTTGAAGGCATTAGTGCTCTTATTTCTTATGGAGCAGACGTAAATATCCAAAACAACAAAGGGCAATCACCAATACATAGATTGGGAACGAGTGGTTGTTCGAAAGACAATGTATCAGAAGCTTTGAAGCTCTTAATCGAGCAAGGACTCAGTATAAATGCCTTAGATTGTTTTGGTAGAACGGCTCTGCATCTCGCAGTAATAGCAGATAAAGATAATGCTATAATAGAAACACTCATCAGCTGTGGAATTCGAACCAATGTTTCTGACAAATTGGGAAGGAATGAAATATACTACGCCGCTATGAAATTTGTCCCTACATCCAGCGAAACTGAAATCAGAAATCGTCTTGATATAATTGAGCTTCTAGCAACCACTGGCGTTAGTATAGACCAACGGGACATATTTGGACTTGCCCCTATACACATTGCAGCGTTCAAAACTCAAGAACAACTTCTTCAGAAACTTCTAATTTTGCATGCAGATATTAATGTTTCGACAAACACAATGGCTGTAGCACTACACTGGACATGCTCTAGAGTCTTCTTAGCTTTTCCAATGATAGAATACTATGTGAAAAATGGCCTAAACCTGAAAATAAGAGATGCATATGGATCGACGCCACTACATTGGGCTGTGTGGTTCCGAGATCACACAGTCATTAAAATGCTTCTTCAGAATGGATCTGATGTTCGAATTCGGGATAATCGTGGTCTTACCGCTGGAGAGTTAGCAACCAAATTAAAGTTCGAAGAATTTTACGATTTATGCGATAGAATCGACGAATTGGACAAAGTGAATGACATCAACGAAATTCACTTTGACTATCACGGCACTGACCCGTTCGAAGTATGTCCATTTCTTACTTTCATTAAAATTAGGGGCAATGAATTAGACATAGAAGACTGGCAGACTCACTTCGAGTACCACAAAGAACCTGCTGGCAAATTTATAACGCATATTCTAAAGTCGCCCTTCATGGGTTATTACCACGATATGGAAGACAATGTGTCGGTAACTGAACTTATAGGCAAATTTATTAACACAGTTCACCAAAAGGTCGCAGAGAAGATGCCTATTTTTAAAAGCATAATTCGTCTTGCTGGAGGAATGGATGAACTAACTAAAGTCGATCACCCTAATGAATTTGACATATGGAGTTTTACAGAATTTCACAAAGTATTTGAGCCCTTTAGCTGTGACGATTGTCCGGATGGGTTTTTGAAACTAAAAATAAGAGATCTCCCGGGAACATGCGCGTTTTCTGAATTTATTGATGAGCATGGGTTTCTTGTTGGCAGAAACCTATGCCGCCGTTTTTATCGCGCAGTTAACGACGCAATAATTGATATTTTCAAAGACGACACAACCAAAATTGATTTCAACAAATTAGCTATAAAATCCTTATTTGAGGAAGATCTTGGGGGTATTGCTGATATTCTGTGTTCTTATCAGGGACCGGAAATTAAATTATCGTTTATTAGTATAGACCTTGTGCCAGCCGTAAGTTTTGGTTCCTGGGGACCCCCTAACTTCAGTCGTGAAAGTTTGAAACTCGTAAAATGCTTCGTGTCAGAGCCACAGTTTTCTATTGTTATGAAATCACCTGACAACAGTTTTGTCCGAAGTTCGGAAGTGTTATTTCGCACATCCTATGCGTCGTTGGAGAATGAAATCATCCGGGGCACCCAGTCCTCTGTCAGGAAAGGTTATATAATCACGAAGGCGCTACAACAATCTAAATATATGCCGATGACAATACCTACAAATGAGGAGACCGAAGTCCTAAATTTCCCTACAACATATCAGCTGAAGAATTGTTTTTTACATGAGCTTGAATGTGCACTAGAAAGCGGTGAAATTGATATAAGTGGTGACAGTGATGTTCCGAATAGTGAAATATCTATTTATTGGGCTAAGAAAATTATCAACTGTCTTAGCAAATGTGTAGAAAATAGAAACCTGCCCTTTGAACCAAATAAGAATCATGCTTGCCATAGAAGGAACATCTCTTGTCTTTAGAGAACCAGTTCTTCAAGGGTTTGTAACAATATTAAAGAGTTTGGTGGAGACGGCAAAAATTTAATCTATGACAAAAATGGTAACTGGGACGTGTCACGGGAAAATTGTGCTTTGTTCAGCATTTATTTTAATTTTATTATATACAGGTCATTGAATTTTGTAATGGGTCGGCATGTATCTACAAGATTGATACGAATCAGATTAGCAAATCCGTATCACACAGCGTGGTTTTCCTTTTCCGTAATCGACAGTTGTCTGTGCTCTATGCGACGTCCGAGTTTGGGAAAAGTGGGGGTTGGAGTTTTTTCACCGAAACAACTTGTACTTGTTTTGTGATACGAGAACCTGTTGGGGCAAGTGTGAGGTTGGTGCACCCTAGAACCTGGTTTAAACCCCCAGTGGCAATTTGTTTTGCCACTGACCGTTCCAAGGCGGTATCCCCAAAGGTTCTCTTCTTCGTTAATTGTTTGTGGCGTCTTATTTGAATTGACATACTTATAAAAAAACGTGCTCTCTCTCTCTTTCTCTCTTCTTTTTCGCTGCGTGGGGAGGCTGCATATATTACTTTTTATATGGGTCGCGTCACGAGAATAGGTACATTAGGACAGTTGACATCAATCCTTGAAATGACGTCATACAGTTGAGCAGACGACATTTATTAATATGCAATTAGCGGGAAAATACCATTTTATTAACAAAAGGTGTAACAAAATTTTTAGTTATAAGAAAATAATATATTATTGTAAGTTTTTTCTGAATATAGTAACCACGAAAAAGTCACAAAATATGACCGAAGGTACCTTTTCTTTTGACGTGCCTCATAATTATAGTCTAACTTGTGCTAAAGACCACCTGTTAACATAGACTACATGGGGATAAAGACCTTTCACAAAGACCGCTTGTGGATAAAAACCACATGTTTTGTCTACTGACTGATTTAAAGAACAAATTGACATTTGAAAAATGAGCACCTGCCTTCAAACACCACTTCTCGGTTTTCATCAGGTTCGCCTTTGAAGACAGGTTTGAACGTATTTTGGGGCTTTTACTGTGGTAACATTACATTTCGCGCGGATTTAAATTTCGCGTACTTCACGCTATGGGCGATGTGCAAATTTAAATTCCGGCAAATAAATATATCAGGTAAGAAAGTGTGTAAAAAATTCAATCGTACGAATTATGCCTGAGCAAGTATCATTTGCAGCTTTTGCGTGAAAATTCCAGACGAAAAACATATATACATAGTTTCGCTACCGTGAATAACAGTTGAATATTACTATATCAATGCAGTGGGGCGAATGTCGCGAGGATTTCTTTAGCCTTTTTATGTCCTGAATCCATATCCTATAAAATATAACATTTCCTTCTGCCAGAAGAAATCGATAGACTCGCATTCATCATGTCGATAAATCAAATGTCAGAAGAACAATTCGACCGCTATCCGTCTGTAGAATATCTGATCGCCTTTTATACATGTACTATTAGAAACTATATTTCATACACCTTCATGGTCAGTCGCATACACTTAGAAAACACAAATATAGTCACTTAATTGCAGCATATTTATTTGGCACAGTTACTGTTTGAGAACGTGTCAATTTATATCTTTTGTTGACTTGTACTCAATGAATGATCTAGTTACTGTTTTCTGACTACTGTTTCACATTTAGTTTGTTCAGCAACAACTGATAAACCTTTTATCTACGGATTCCGTTAGAACAATCGCCATTTTGTGACTTCGTGTTTTCGCGGAATCTTAATTTCGTGTTTTTGCGACTTCGTGTTTTCGCGTTTTCGTGATCGTACTCAAGCGTGTTCGTCATCGTGTTTTCGCATCTTCGTCATCGTGTTTTTAGGTTAACGTGTTTTTTCGGACAACTATTTCACATTTTGTTTGTTGAGTAACAACTGAAAAACCTTATATCTACGGGATTCCGTTAAAACCATCGCCATTTTGTGACTTCGTGTTTTCGCGGTTTCTTGATTTCGTGTTTTTGCTACTTCGTGTTTCGCGTTTTCGTGGTCGTACTTTAGCGTTTTCGTCATCATCTTTTCGCATCTTCGTCATCGTGTTTTCGCGATGAAATTCCGTAGATATCACGACGAAGGCGTGAGCCAAGACGTTGATACAGTCAATACAATACAAACTTAAATCGTGTTTGGTTTCTAAACATTCATTTTTTAATCATTAAAATATCCGAAAGGATATAGGATATAAATATAAAACACAGTTGCTTTTATATAACGTTTCGGCCTAACGGCCTTAATCAAATCGAACAAATCGCTTTAGCTTTTACTTTTTGACAGCATGTAAACTATCTCCGGAAATAAAAGAGTGAAAGCAACTGTTTTTCATTTTTTTTATTCAACTAACATTCATTTTTTATTTAACTTCAACATTTATTTTCAAAACGTTATTTAACAAGTATGACTGTAAGATGCAGTATACAGTAAAACCCCTCATAGTGACCAGCATAGATCCACCATTTCCATGTCTCTTTTTAACAGTTTTTCACTACTTTCTATTCCGGAATGAGGATCACCCCCACTATTAAGACCATTCTTATCCTGTCGCGGAGGTGGTCTTGTTAGAGACGTTTCCCTAGGTTTGTATTGTATATTGAACTTAACAATCAGTAATAAATAAATATAATATGCATTCTTGATTAACAAGCACTAGTAGCTGTACAACTATCAAACATCATTTTTTACCAAAATTAATATTAATAAAAGACAGTTCTTTATGGGTAGCGACATTGGCTCTGTATTTTGGTACTGGCACGAAGCAAATTGAACAAAACACATTAGGTTCAACCCTGAATGACCGTAAGCCATACTCATACAGCCTCCGGAGCACACCGAGGCGTTCAACACGAAGAGTATGTTGATATTCCGTCTTTTTCCGTTCATATACGACTTTTATTCCTTCCACTGGACCGCTATAGCGTTCAAATTTGGTTTCAAAATTGTAGTCCCAATAATGCAGTTCAACTAGAATTTGCTTGACGTTTTTTAAACTTCCGGTCTTGACCATTTGATCAAAAGTACTCCACTCACTGCCTTCAATGTCAATCTTCAACAAGTCAATGACTTCCTGTAGAGAAAGAAGAAAGTCATTGTTTATAACAACGAACAAATAAAGATTTACTATATATTAACATATGCAATAACTTTCCTCTGAAATGTTTATTGATTTTCACAAACAATTTCGAAAATACGATCAGTTTTACCGCTATGTCGTTATACATACGCGTACCACAAACTGATTAAAATAATCTCCTGAAAACCGCTACGCTATCAGGATCTGACGACGAGTTACTAAAACGTGCTTTTATCAATAACCGTTTGAACCAATCAGATTGTTGCCTACAAGTACAATATCGCAAAAGTGAAAGTAAGCATAGTATTTCAAACCATGGAAAGTGCTGACAGTCTGAGTAAGACATATTTTACTTAAGATATTTATGCGTTTATGTAGTATTGCATTCATTTCTAAATAATTGACATCTTCAGATCATTTTGCGAACGTTATAAATCATGCTTCCTGTGTTGACAATTTCTAAAAGTAGTTATCGGGGAAAACCGCTATAACTTATGTACGGTATCTGCGGGCCGTCATCAGATCTAACATTTTGTTATATCTGACTTTAGTGAGATTGGCGCGTACCCCAACTGACCGTTTGTACGGTAGGTTCACATGATGTTCGAAACCGTTAATATCTAGAACTACGCGCAATAATAATGTAGTCCTGGCGGGATTGCCCAATTACTACTTCTCAGACAGTATTAATACAAAAAAATTCTACTATCTCTAAAATGGAAAATACTTTAAATCATGTGACTTTTAGAACAATCATTGCAAACAAATAACAAAACTAGAAACTACTGAAAAAAATCTATCAAACATTGCACTTTTTTTCCCCATTTTTGCTTTCGGACAAATTGACGTTTCGATTAAAGACACATAAACATGTACAGTTTTATTGAATAATATGTATAGTAATATATACAGATTAATCCGTGTAGCAAAATGTCACAAAATTCTAGCATAGATGCAATCAAATCTGTCTTTGGGAAGTCTTTGAAATTTTTAGTGAATTATGATTTAGCACATTGAAAAAGTGAACAAAAAACTTACATTGGAATGATTGAGTGTAGATAGAATGGTGTCAAAGGTATTCATTTTCCAGCCCTGTTTGTTGACAAAATTTTTATCACCAAGTCCAATTGGCAGATACTGGCATCCATCAGGCTTTGTATTCTTGCCCTTCATACTTTCTTCTGTGCTGTATTTGAAAAAGGGACATCGTTATCTTGATGGTAACTGAAAAGGTTCCTTTAATAACCTTGCAATAAATGCAAAGGGAATTTTGAAAGCCACCGAACTAAACAAATATGAAAATACTGCAGGCTCCGTTTGATTGAGCCTATTTTTGGACATTAATGAAAATGCATATTACTACCCGCGCAGCTTAGCCCCGGGTTGAGAGCAACTCAGTATTTACACCAATAAACTGTTCTGTTTCGATTCATCCCAAACGATGGTATGCATATGACGGTGACATGATACCTTCGATGCGGTATTTCATATTAATACCATTCCATATTCAGCGGCGTATTGACCCCACATAAAAGAATGGGTTTGCACTAAACAAGAAAACAACTGGCGGAACTAAACAGAATAGAATTTTGACAGGGGATCTGAAAATATAAATCCTGCATATCACAGAGAACGCCAAAGAAAAATTCAAAAACAGGAGATATACCTTTCGTGTGACAGAACAATATCCAAATCTATAATAGCTGGGATATTGAAACCGCCCATTTTTAAAACTGGCCGAAATATTAAAACAATTATAGAACAATTGAAGTAATTTTAGAAGTTCTATTAACATAGTATTTAAGGATTGAATCGATATTTGATGGTTTTCATTTGGGTATGAAAAACAGTTGGATTGTTTAAAGTACGCGTGAAGCCCGAACAATCCAACTGTTTTTCATACCCAAATGAAAACCATCAAATATCGATTCAATCCTTATATTTACACACATAAATACTCTCATTAATACAGAAATTATTAGAAGAATTCGTTATATAACGGCTTTTTCTTATGGCTGTTAGAACGTGGCTAACAGCCACGTTCACGACAAAGTGAATGACGGCACGCTTTTCCGCAACATTGCGCAACGTCCAATGAACTGTGAACGGTTCTTCAGGAGCCACGCCTTTTAAACTATTACGGCATACTGTTAACCATTAGAAACTATGATTCGTTAGGTGAATAAGACTTCATCGTAGACAATGAAGTTGAAGTGTAAATAAATAAGTATGGTGCTCAACGCCCTTCATTGAAATCTTGCATCCGACCCTGAGCATCCATGATATCTACGTTTTGCTTGAGATACAATTTGTCATTCTCTTTACAGAAATAATTTGTCTCGTACAATGCATTCAAAGAGAAGAGGTTTAGACATGACTGCGGTATCATTATATACAGCGCAGGTTTATTTTTTCATTTTTTCACGCTAGGAAAAGTGCGTGAAATCAATCAAGCGAAATAAAGTCATGTTTTCACTCATTGCATGAGAACTTTACAACTTCTCGAACTTATACTTTCGCAAAAAAAAATGTCATTTGTCATCCTCTATGCGAAATTTTATCCGCGCAAAATAAAATGGTACCACAGTAATTCATGTTTTAAGTTGTTTTTATACTTACCTAGGATCGAATGTAAACACTTGACACTTATAGGTGCTGATGATGTCTTCTTCAAAACTAAAATCGTTGTTGGACCTGAATCATAAATAAATCACAATAAAAAAATATTTTAAAATGAATGTGAGTTAGAACTCTATTTAAACATTTTACTCTTTAATTTCGAATTTTCGAACGCTTGTTCTTTTTCAAGAAAAATACAAACATGTCTGTACTTTTCTTGAAAAAGAACAAGCGTTTGAAAATCAGAAATTTAAGAGTGAAATTTTAAATAGAGTCATTAAAATCATTTATCAAAGCGTTAAATACAAATGTGGTTGGGTCCGTTTTTTCACAACGCTATGAATTTTACGCGTTCGCCATTCTCATGGCACAGTCAAAATTGTTGAATAGAGACCAACATTAGTAAATTCAAAATACTACGAGTTTCGATGTCAATTAAATTTTGACCCAGCGAGCAACCTCCGTATACACTTCACAAGACACCCACCACGTCTTTTTTTCATGCGACGACTGTTAGAACTGCCGCTCCAAAGATGCTGTAGTTGACTTCCAAATAAGATTTTGCTGTCAATCAAATTTTTGTCGGTGTTTGTTCATTCCCCTTGCGGATGTCGAACCAATACGAAAAGGTGAGGCTTAAAGTAAAGCAACCTGAAGGGGTGATTAACGATGAACAACGTTCTGTCAATTATACTTTCCCGCGCTAATTCTCAACGAAAAATATTTGATTTTGATGAAAAAAGTTAACCAAAATATTCGGGGAAAAATAGTTGTTCTGGTTACCCGAAGGAATAGACGATACAATTTGCTCTCGGTCGAAGTCTTTCGTCCACACACATAAACTTCCTACCATCATCTTTGCCCATGCGCACTTGGTTTCGGCATGTCGTTTGCAATGCCTTCGTATACCTAAAATATAGAACATTTTCAGATGCTGTGTTTAACGTCGAGAAAACCGTGTTACATTTTGTAATTAACAAATTAACATTGGCCATAAAATTCTCGTATTGGCCCAGCAATTCTCGTATTGGCCTCAAAGTTTATTCTTCAAGTGAACTCAATGTTTTGCATTTTGTTAATTAATAAAATTGCCATTATTAAAGTGAACTCACATTGACCATTTTATTGGGCCGCGGGCTGTTGTTGAGGTACGAAGCTAGCCACTATCTGGGGAAATGTGTAAGCGACCTGGATAGCTAAGTCAAGAGAGCACTCGCCCTGTAAGCGAGGTGTCCCGGGTTCGAGCCCTGATCTAGCTGCACAATCTTTCGCTCTGTGACTTAGTCATATTAGCCATCGGCCTTAAGCTTCGGGCCAATATGACTACCCTTGGCCCAAAAACACGGCCAATATAAATTTACCTGATTATTAAAATTACAGTATTGATCAGCTTACCAGCTGAAGAAAGGCACAATTTAACTCATTATGGAACACTAGACGAACACGTGATACTCGTCTAACAAGCAGCTGATAATCTGGCCATATTTTGAAAAGCAGAAATCCACTTACATATCGAATGTGTACATAAGATCATCGTTAGACATCTTTTGGAGGTCTTCGTCATGTGGAATCGAGATTATTTCCTCTGTTTTATTATGCATTCCCATATAATGATGTAGATACGGAGGGTAGTTTTCTGAATGTTCATACGTACTGTTGGACGGATGAGTCAGATACAGCCACAAAAATATATCTGTTCAAAAGAAAAACATTGAAAACATTTTTGAGGGATAAACAAAAACAATTTACATGATGCAATATAAGACTTTTTTGGAAGGCTGAACAAAAACAAATAACAAGATCCATTATAATACATTGTTTGGAAATATTAACAATAAATACCTAGATGCAATAGGTGACTTTTTGGAGGGATAAACAAAACCAAATTACCTGATGCAATATAAAACATTTTGGAAGGATAAATAAAAACAAATTACCTGATGCAATATAAAACATTTTTGGAAGGATGAACAAAAAACAACTAACTTGATGCAATAGAAGGCATTGTTTGGAAAGATGAACAAAAACAACTAACTTGATGCAATAAAAGAATTATTTTGAAGGATGAACAAAAACTACTAACTTTACGCAGTTGTTTGGAAAGACAACAAACAAAAACACCTTAATTGATGCATTCGGAAACATTCTTTGGAAAGGTGAAAAAAAATTAAAAGATCATTTACTCAAGTGAAGTCAAGTTAAGTCAAAAACCCTTTATTCTCTCGTGCCAATTATGACAAAATGGGGTTATACATTATTGATATTTTCGAGGCTCACAAACTGACAAACTATATTTACATTAAGAGAAACTTGCATGAGATTATTAGTTACAAATATACGGAGAGTTAGATACTAATAGATGTACTTGATGCATTAGAAATCTATGTTTAGAGAGATACACAAACACAACTTACTTGATGCAATTAAAGTCCCAAACAAGCCACACCGAATCCTTAAATTGCCCATTTTAATATGATGTATTTACATTCAGAAAACTTTTTCGAATTGTTCTGTAAAAGAAAACAATTTGTTAATTTGTGTCAAATGATGTTGAAGTATAAAATACACGGAAGTTAATGACAGATTTTGCCCTAAGGCGGATACTGCTCCTCAACACACGTTGCTGTCTATGTTATATGTACCCGCGCGCTCAATTTTAATTTTAAACTAAAAGGAAAGGTAAAGCTGTTTCAATTTTTTTATAAATCTAAATATACGTTTTGCTTAAGTTTGCGTTTTTTGTTTTTAAAATGTTACAATTAGTCGAAAATCTTTTTTTCCTCAAACAACCCTTACTGTTCATGTAGTTATCTCTAGTCAATATCTGAATATTTTTCTAGAACAATGATAATGGTGTACATTTGTTTCATAATAATAGTGATATAATGGGGCGGGATGTCCGCTAATATTAAAAAAACAACTTAAAGCCAAACCAAGTTTGCTCGCAATACTGTGTAAACCAAATTCATTGTTTCAAAGTTTCAATGTTAAATGATATAGATACTCTACTAGAGTGCTATTATTAAAAACAATAATATACGATTAAACTATTTTATCCCTTTCCTCTATAGATACACCTTTATTGCTAGGGCGAACAGTTTAGATCCAGATCAGCCGGCACATCTGTTCGCTTTTAGGTTCATTAGGTTATTTCTGACCAAAATGCGACCAGTGCAGATCCTGATCAGATGGCACGGATGTGCCGGCTGATCTGGATCTACACTGGTCGCTCATGCGTAAAAATGCGTATATATCCAGGAAAGGGTTATATACACGCGTTCTATTTGTATCTGTACTAAAAAACGGTTCATCTAGCCATTATTCACAAGGCATGTTATTCTGAGGTCCATCTGATTCTTAAACGACATGCCTGTATAAACGCAGCAAAATTATATTTTCACCATCACTGTTCACAAAATATCGAAAATAATTGCTGTTTAAATTATTATAAATAAATGTGACAATAATATTATATTATTATTGTTTTAAATACGCGTTCACTTGTAAACTCATAATTACAAATACCGTCGGACCTCGATTGAAACATTTCAGTGAATACAGTTACCGCTGTTTTGCAGTAACATTGTACTCGTCTTGCTTTCCTAATGCCTCAACCCCCACATTGCGTCGATCGTTAACCGAAATGTTTTAACATATATGAGTACATTTACAAAGAGATAATACTGTTATGCTCAATTGTATTATCCGTGCGCTGGATATTTTCATGTAAATGGAATTAAAGTAATAACTGACTAATTTTATTTAGACCACAGCTACCGTTCACTGGCCAATCAGTGGCCAGTGTAGCCCAGTTGAGATTTTATTCATTTAAGAGAGATAATTCAGTTTGTATTAAGTTTTACCATTTTTGAAGTTATCTCCCTTTCATTACCATTGTAATTAGTCAAGCGTTTAATTTCCCTCCAAAGTAAGGGTCATGTGAGGTTAATTTTTGTCAGAACGTTTTGGTCAGCCATTGTGTAATGTTGCACATTGGGCATTTTTGTACTTTGTAATAAAATCAGTAAATTAGGAAACTGGATAATTCATGGTTAGTTACTTTTTATTGTTTTAATGATGCAATTGCTAACCTTTATTGTAATTGTTTTATAAAGTACAGTTTTGGAGAGTTTTATTAGTTTATTTGGAGTTTCTTTCTTGAGTGTTGGAATTCAAGATGGCAGCATATTTTCTATACTGCAGTTATTATTAATAATCACTGTCTTCTATTGTGCACTGATTTGTAACTTTCAGTAACCCCGAGTAACCAGCTAACAGTCACAGAGAGTAGAGAGTAGATGAGAGAGAAGAGTGGGAGGAAAAGTCCAATCCACAATTGGTATGTAACTTGGTATATTGTTATCTGTACTTTATCATGTGTTATTGTTTCCATTGTTTTAACTGGTATAATGTTAATGGCCACTAGGTACTGTTAAAAAGGCATACAGATCTTTTAGTAAACAATTTGACATTAATATAATCAGTGATCAAGTACCATTATTTACAATTATTATTATATTTATAATATCTACATAATACCATTGTACTTAAGGTTCTTTAACATTTCTGTATTTTCAGGGCTTGTTACATTAGTTGCCAATCGCCTTAGTTGGTAAACTGCACTTGTGTTGCCAATTGCCGTTTGACAATTGCCATAGTGTTCCACTACATATTAAACACTGAACCTTACCTACCCTTGGATTTGTTGTTTATTGAATAGTAAAAACTCAATAGTGGTGTCTAAATCCCGTAGACAACTCTTTGGCGTTGTCTACGAAGGTCAGTGAAGCACGTGCATCTCGTGTACTATCTCATTTTAATAAGTGGACGGCGATAGCTAAGTCTCATACTGTGCTATCGATACATGTTTGTGATAATTCTAATAGTACACAGTGGACGTCTAAGCAAACAAACTAAATAAACACACAACGTGTATTTGGTTTCAATTATAAGGGCCGTCGTCAGTCCTTATTGCACTGACAGCCGTAAAAAAAATTAAAAAAAAATCAAAATCTATGTAACGGCAAACTGCTATTCAATAAAATTTTGCCCAAATAATCGGTATTAAGGTATCTTTATTTGCAGTTAGAACAGTAAAGAAAAAAAGCTTTCTTTAACATCATGTCAGTATCATATTGCTCAAGTTGGCAATTAAAATGATGTTTGGTGTTTTTTTTAGGTTTTGTGAATTTATGTTAATAGAGTTTTAGGAAATGTTTAGATCTCGTTATTTTCTTTACTGTTCTAACTTGTCTTACCATATGCAAAATAAAGACACATTAGTAACATTTATTTGTGCAAAGTTTCATTGAACGGCATTTTGCCGTTATTGAGAATTTTCTTTTTATCGAGGACTGTGGATGGCCCTTAATACATGGTAACAAGATTGCAACATTTAATATCAACAAGGCTTAGCACTGCAAAAAGGAAATATTTACTGTATATTTAGCAGTTCCCGACTAACTTACAGATATTATTATTATTATTATTATTATTATTATTATTGTTGTTGTTGTTGTTGTTGTTGATGTTTGTTGTTGTTGTTGATGATCAGGATGTTGTTGTTGTTGTTGTTGTTGTTGTTGTTGTTGTTGTTGTTGTTGTTGTTGTTGTTAGCAAAACGAACTATCATATTGACTGTTGAAAGGGTAATTAATTAAATTCATTAAAACACACAAACATTTGATACTTTCATGAATGACAAAAATATTTCACTTACTTTAAAACTACTCAAGTTTTAACATGATTGAATGACTGACTAAAATAACAACAAAATTACTCACTAAATAGATGCGACTCCTTTTAAACACGAATTGTAAATGACAGAAGTTTGTGCGATTCATTGCTTTGCGCACGAGAATTTCGGGGTTTTGCAGTCATGTGGTCTAAGTCGGATAGACACCTCGTGCAGTGGCTATGAAAAATAGACGCTCGCTGCGCTCGCGTCTATTTTTCATAGACCACTCCACTCATTGTCTATCCTATACTTAGCTCCAAGATGCTTACAGTCCCATAATGTCAATACAAGCTAAGAAGTCTGACAGCGGATAAATGCTTATAAAATATGGCAAGCGGTTTGCACATTAGTCCGAAAATTGGTTTTCGATATTTACTAAAATCGTAATTGGTCAGTAATTCGATTTATAGACAGTTATGGTTTTTTGTACCGATATCTATAGTTATCTGGTCGATAACTATAGATTTTAAATTATTTGTGCAAACAGCTTGCAATACAAAATGCTTTCTCAACAAATATCCGTATTTTTCTAACAACTTTTTACTGTCCGATTTATGATAAGATCTATTAATTTTAATTAAACATATTCGTACGAAAAGTCTTATTCATTATGAAAATAAACTTTTCGTGACTCATAATATGACTGAATAGTTACAGAAGGACCGTCAACAATCATCATTGCGCGTTCATTGACAAAAAATCAAAATCTCAATAACGGCAACATGCCGTTCAATGAAACTTTGCACAAATAAATGTTAATACTGTGTTCTTTATTTGAATATGGTACATGTAAGACACGTTAGAACAGTTAAGAAAACTAACTAGTTCTAAAAGTTTTCTAAACTTCTATTCACATTAATTCACAAAATCACAAACCATCATTGTAAATGCCCATATGATAGACATGATACTGACAACAAAATATTGTGTCCTCTTGATTTAACTATGTAAACTAAATAATATATTTGTAAAAGTGTGTTTGACCTTTAATCTACCGGTCGTTTCCTGGTCGCGTAAATAAGTGACAAACGTTGATTTCTCTTTTCATAATTGGAAGTACTTTAAACAAATATGACACGACATTTTCTTGTCGGGATCATTATTCTCATGCGGGCATTTAAAATAGCGGTATTGTTTCGTATCGCTTATTTACTTATGTAAATAGAAAACTAAAGAAATTAAAGGTCTAGCGTTTTTTCTTTTCTGTTCTAACTTTTCTTAATACATGTATATGTAAAAATAAAGATACACTTCTAACGACTATTTTAGCAAAGTTTTATTGAACTGCATAGATTTTGATATTCTTTAACGCTGTCAATGGACGGCCCATAAATAAATTCGTAAGAACCTAATGTTATGTCTAACAACAAAATAATTAAAATATAACATGAAAAAGGAGAGAAAACTGACTAAAATGAAATAAAATTGTTTTTTTGTTGTTTTTCGTTAGTAGGAATATGAACGTATACCGTAAAATAATTGTTTAAATGTAAATTGAAATCGTAAAAACATAATGTATTTTCGAATAACACGATACATGTAACTGAATAAAATGAAAACACGTGATTTGTGTCTCCAACAATACGTTCAGTACCGTCTGTGTGATTTCTTTAATGTTGAATATATATAATTTTAGTTGCATTCATTCACAAAACTGAAGATCAGATAGCAAAAGTAGCAAGTGCAAAAGCTGATTTATTTTTCCAATTACAATATGTAGTTGAGATAATGCTAAATGATTAAAAAGCCAACATTAAATAATTCGAGGGAGAGTCCCATCATATCTACTTTCGCTTTCAAAGAATAACAGTCTGCTGTATCTGAAAATCTGACATAATTTGATTAATAATATGAACTAAGGCACTGCCTCAATGCGAGCTCTAGTGCAAAACTATTTTATTCAAGAAAACTTTTTAGCTTGCTGCTTCTGAATGACTTGAAACATCTTGAACTACAATTTAATAAACCAAAATGTAACAAAAAGCTTTTATTTGGGTTGTTACACTTTAGCAACAAGCAATGCATTTTACTGTCTTTATTCTGATTATAACACTTCAAAAGTTAAACTGTAACAGTTGTAGATTTCCTTCAGGCGGCCTTGGTAGCTGACAGATCATCACTATCAAGTCCTGGTCAAGGCTATACCCAAAACTGCCACATAAATATTAATATGTAAACAAAATAGTCCCTCCTGCTTTCACACTCGGGGCTTGGGACCCGACGATGGTGCAGTTGCCTATTTTGTTTTGGTTCTTCTTTTATGTACAAGCCTAAAGCTAATATCGAAATGCTGATAATAGCACCATTGCTTACACAGAATAACACGTGATAATAATCTAATTTTACTGATATACTGGAAACATAAAAAAAAAAATAGTATTATTAAAAAATATTTGCATTAAGGTTCCCATTTCAGGCATTACTGCATCAAAATAGGCATATGTTACTGACAAAATGCACGATAGACAATATAATGGATGCACACAGATACAAGATAAACTATAGTTAACTATAGGACGCACAATACCGTTGCACAAAATGCAGTAAATGTTTCTGGCATATGAAAAAGGTATAATCAAACCTGTCTTAAGCAGCCACCTGCAAATAGCAACCACCTGTCTTAAACAGCCAGTTTGAAGATGTCCTAATAAACTGACACATTGTTCTAATTTTCACCTGTCTTAAGCAGGTATCTGTCTTAAACAGCCACTTTTTGTCACTCCCTTGGGTGACTGCTTAAGACAGGTTTGACTGTAATTATTAAAAAAACATAACGCTAATGATGATTTTAGAAGCACCACAATCTAACATGTGATTCCTCGTGTTTATAAATCCATTGTACAATGAGGGTATAAAAATATGTCTGTAATTTTCTTAAATAATAGATTGTACTGCGCTTTGCAAGAGTGATTAAGAAATTAAAATCAGTTTGACTTCCCCGCTCTGTTTCAATCGCGATGACGTCACGCGTTGCCTCAGAAAATGGAGATCAATACAGTAACTGTAAATAATGGCAGCATGCCATAGGAAATTTAAATTTTGCGATTTTAAGCTTGATATCTGTTTGAAAGAAAAATCCAGGAATTTGCAGAATTAGTTTTTAGATTTGTTAAGAAATCGCCTCTTTTAGTTTGTCACAAATGAGCTGGGACAAACTATAATAATGTATGATATTTTTGACATTATGGTGTGGAATGCTATTGAGCTGTAGAAATCTATATGATAAAAAGTCACCATCTTCTGGAATATCATGAACAGCAAATTTCTTATTGTTTATGTGCAAAAAATCTTTTGTTCAGTTGTTTTTGCCAACACTTTTCCATTTTGTATTTTGCCTTTTTTGGCCACCTCAGTCTGAGGAAAATGAAAGTTAACTCAATCTTATTGTTATTAAAATGTCAAAATGCATATTTTTGTTTCTCAGTGACCAGGAAAATTAGAATTAATTACACTTATTTTATCGAATAAATCAAACTTTTGTGATCATGACTTCAGCATGTGGCGAATCTTTACGGGGCGAATCGCATATTCATGTAAACAAAATGCTAATGCACTGCAGATAGGAAAGTGAGAAACAATGGGTCGACGTTTCGCATATATTTGACCAACACATGTACAAACATAATGAAATCTACCTCAAAACATTCAAAAAGATCTGTCAGGAAGCCTGAAACGCTAAATTTACTGGCGCGGACGTAAAGGTTGATGGTGTTTTGACAGCCTCGGTCTGATTTGATAGTTGAGCGCGCGAGATTGCTCTCCGACATTACGTCATATGTATATTTTTATTTAAAAATAAAAAAAAACTATAAAAATGATTGTATATTTTGTGTTATAAATGCATTATGTTGACTATTCTTCTTATTAAAAATAAGAAAAAAAACCAACTGTTTAATAAAAAATTGAAACCAAGTGGGGCATAACTCTAATTAACCGCTGCCTGGTTCCGGTCGTTTAGCTAACAGTAGTGTTAAGGGCAGGTAGTCCAGACAAAACACCGGTGTCAAGTCACCCAACTTCCTGTAGTTCTGTTTCCAATACTCAAAAAGGTTTGGAGTTTCGGATACATACGCATGTTACCGTAAAGCTCGCCCGCTCGCGAGCCCCCTTCGGGGGCTCGCTCGCTAGAGCTCGCCTATTAATCACAATAAAATAAAATAATTATAATTATAGTTCTTGTCATATTTTATAGTACGTTCAAAAAAATAGTAATAACATTGTTCGAAACTAATATCCGGCGTATAGTTTGACTGTCATTTTTTCATTTTTTGTGAATCAAATCTTTTTTCGTAGTGTAATGTAAGAGTACATTACTGCGTTATCCTTGCAACGTAACATGCAGCGGATTTATCTCCCCTTACATTTCTATCGTAACGAATGTATCCGTTGGGCGCTTCCGAAATCAATGTTTTACCAAAACGATTTTGTTTATTCGTTTGTGGTTACGAATAGTCACATCCATTTATCAAAATACGTGTCTGATTCCTTATGCAATAGTTCTCCGTTTAAAGAAACTTGAATTCATGCAATTCTTTTCCGCTTTCCGTTCTCGTTTTAGATTTCATTCCTTACATACTACGACACTCGTAAAAATATCAGTTTTTGGTGTTTACGAATGAAATTACATTTAATCAACTAATTCAATGAAACAAACACTTTTTATTGTACCCGGACTTCGAAGAAGATGGAGGTTATCTTTTTAATGTTATGTTTACTTTTCAAATATTCTGAAAAAAAGTTGTAAAGGGAGGTAATAAGTGAAAAGCAGTTGGTAAAAAACAGTGAAAATAAGAATGATATTCTACAGTTTCAAAACAGTGAATATACAAAAACTGCATAATATATTGGAAAACATTAAATAACTCACTTCATGTTCGCAATCATGAAGTTCTGGATAAATGTATTGGTTGGAGAAAAACTGAATAATATATCGAAAAATAAGATTTTTTATCAATTATTGTTATACTTACTTAAACTACGTTTTATGTAATGGCTCATTTTTTATAACCTCTTCTACTAAACATTTGGCAAACCATTCATTTTTTCAGGCCCCATTCTCACTCAGGGAAACCCCACTTATTTTTATGATGCCCCCACAAAATGGGAGGCATATAGAGTTGCACTCGTCCGTCCGTCCGTACGTCTCCAAATCTTGTGGCATCATTTCCTCCTAAACTATAAAGCGGATTTCTTTCAAACTTGCATAGATGATCAAGCAGGATGTGTAGATGATCGTAAAGAAAGGATTTTTTTCATGTGACCATTTTTACCAGAGTTATGGCCCTCTGTTAGTACAAATTTTGTTGTAGCAGTGGGGGCATCAGTGTCCGAGGACACATTCTAGTTTTATTTATTTCTACAGATTTCAAAATCTACAGATGTCACAATGAAAAAACATACATATGCAGCATAAACAAATGTTTATCAAACAATTATGTTCATCACATGATAAAAATATTCTAATTTCGTAAAATGTAATGAGAACACCATTATAAAAAGTATTGTTTTATAAATTTAAATACATGTATTTGTGTTAAGGGTCCCTGTTTTTAATATAAAGTAAACATATAATAAAATGAGTGATAACAAGGTTAAAAAATAGAAAAAAAAGGACGCAAACTGAGCTTTCGCTATTTAAACGATTTTACTGCGGATATTTTTTTAATTATTTTTTTGTTTATAAGTAGAAAATAATATTAATAATGTTAGATATAAGGAAAATTTTCTGAGTTTGTTTAAAGCCCCAGCCCTAAACTTAAGTAAGAATATACTTTTGAAAACTCATATTTGTCAATATAGACTCCAATATATAAACTCTCTAACAGAACACAAAAGGTCCGATCGAATTCTTTCTTATAGACGGGATTTTCAATGATGTTGTTAAATTATCGTTAACGAACTTTTAAGAAGCTAAATATAATGGAGCTATATTTAGCACTTACGAAGAGACCACTTCATGCGCGATCTCGATTTCTGAGACGTTTCGGAAATTCTACTTTCGCTTTTAGTCGCGCGGACACAATTTATTTTGGTAAATTAAAATTTTATTAGCCCGAACTAATGCTGAAAATTTGTGCCTATAGTTCCAAATACATGTAATATTTCATACAAGAGCGGGATAAATTGAAGTAATGCCGCTTTAAACTATTCTTAGAATAACTGCCAAATGGAACCAGTGCATTTTAACTGGCCATGCTAAGTATTGTGAATGCACTTATATTCGAGCAATAAAATTTCGTACTTTCTATTTATAAGGCACAGTTATGCCGAATCTTACTTACTTTTATTTTGGTCTGTCAAGTTTGTTTAAACATGTTTCGTATTATAAAATCAATTGTAATTTTTTTTCAATGTTTTATACTAAATGAAATTGTTTTTTTTGTTCTCATGAAATATAAAGTTTGGAACTTTTAAATCTTGTTAAAATTAAAAATGATTCTGGCACTTTTATGCCACGGTAGAAAAACAACGATTGAGCAGAGTCTGTGAAAAGCCATTAATCAAACAAGAAGTTATAATAAAATTATGTATTCTGTTTTGTCGTCAGTACATGTACATGTAATAAATACTGTATAAACAATGAAACGTGCATACAAACATAAAACTCTGAGACAAAACTTATTATCATGATAATGATTATTTAAATAATTTTACGACTAGTTATTTTTGTCAACCCCATGACAACAGAAGTCTACGTGTGCTTTGAGTTATCAGATGAAATATGATTACAAATAGGCAATGAAAAGAAGTAATTCGAGTCACGAAGCCGGATTTGTCTCAAGTAGCTATCGTATGAGACGCGTGCGTGAAGTACGAGTAAAAGAGAAAGAGATGGACATATGACCTGCTCTATCGATTAGTTTTATTTATATCCTTTTTATAACACTTTGATAATATTAATTTTGGAAGCTTAATATAACAGTATTCGTTACGTAATGTCTTTTTTTTAAAATTAACGTTTACACCTGTGCAGATGCATCACGGCGTACGAGCACTAGATTTCAATTTAAACGAATAATGCCGTCAAGAAAATCGATAGTTGCACGCAAGAATGATGTAATTCCTAATTTACTACGATGTAGTTATGACAATCTTGCGTGTAACCCTGAGTAAATTCCGGTAAATTTTCGATCACAATATACCTTGTTTAGTACATTTTAGAGACAAAGGTACAACTTCAGATTCCCAAAAACAGACAAATATAAAGGCACAATAAACCTTTCAGGTTACAAATAAATTGGTCAACACAATGAACCTACAACTGACACCAAAGATACCATGGAAACGAATTTTACAAGAGAAGCTGACCGCCTTGATATAGTAAGTGGCAGTTTAAAATATGCCGTCCTGGATTTCAAAACGCTTTATAACGTTTATCGTACTCAAAATGTCAACTTATAAACCAGTTTGACTCTAGTGAGAGTTAGTACTCAAAACATAGAATGGAAAAATGCTAAAGAAACCCGAATTGCACAAAACAATATTTATCAATAACATAATCAAACCAACCAAAAAACACATGTATTACGCACGCTATCAATAAATTACATGAGCAGTAACATGAATATTTTAATAATAAGAAGAAAAAAAAGCGTTATTTACAAATAACGTACTTGGCATAAACGACAATCAAATCATACTCTGACTAATATTAGCACCTACTCTTCCCCTGTCCTCTACAAAAATGATTAAAACCTTGTTTTGGCCCGCAGTGCCAAAAGGTTTTTCCACTGACATCTCTGGGGTGGTAACCTTTTGGGCTCTAGGTTTAGTCGTTGTTTATTAACCCATGCTATCAGTCATCATCTGCTTATCTCTTTTGGCTGTATGGGTAGGATGAATCTTCTGGATGTCGACATTCATGGTAAGCATTATTTCACCTTTTCTAGCATTTCAATAACCTTGTATGGAAGGAAGTTGTTGGCAAATAGTCATAGATACTTATTAAATGAAAACACAATTCACACTTTCTTGCCCAGATGCATTTCAGTGTCGTGGGTAATCCCTTTTTAAATGTAGTTATCTTTAATTTCAGTTAAATAGCATTGCAAACAAGAATTAATTTATCCACATTATACATCGTCTTGAATCAGCTACCGCATCACGGCTTTTCTAACTATTTTGTGGTTTATTATAAAAGAGCTATTTCACTTTCTTTTAATTGTTCAACTATCGTGTTCGTTTTTGCTGATTTCGTCACCAAGTACCTTTTTTCTTCCATTACCAGCGCCCTTGCATCATGTTCATTACTGCCGATGGTTCATTGTTAAAGACTTGCAGAAGTTGCTTGTTGTTGCAGGTACATGTAATACTTTAAGGTGGGTCGGTCTTAATTTGTTTTGTCTACCCTCACTCAAAGTTTAATTTGGTCATTTTGTCTATAATTTTTTTAGAATGACATTGGCTTTTATCAAAAATGGAGTTCATGCAGTTAATGGTCAAGTAACCAGAAAGCTATCTTGGATTATTTGTTCTGTTAAAAACCTCAGGAAAAATAATAATACCTTATTAATCAACATCATTTTTGGTAATAAATTAGTTTTAAAGTATCCAATTTTATAATTACATCTCTTTCAATTTAAGTCTGTACTGTTCTAATTTTCAGCCTGCAGTAAATCAATTTAAGAAACCAATATATAAAGATTTAAAAAACATTTAATAAATCATCCTTTGAGAAAACTGTTATTTTTAAACCATCTCCAGACATAGGAACGACATACGACATAATATTGGGCGCCGGGTTGTCTGTCCGTCCGTCAGTCCGTACGTCCCGCATTCGTGTCCAGCCCATAACTTTTTTATTTGAAGAAATGTTTTATTTAAAAATTCACCTCAATAGTTATACAACTAACTGTTGGGGATAAAGTACCCATTCTTTGACGGTCTCTTATCTGATAGGGCACTTGAATTACAATTATTTGCAATTATAAAACAGCTGGTAGAACGACTTGTAATAGTTTTAAACTTGTTCTATGTTAAAAGTATACAGTACATGCAGTGCTCTAGATATATTTTCGTTTTTGACACAAAACCATTATAATTATTACACCCTGGCTAACCTGGTACGCTTCGCGGACGGCATTACGCCGCGATCACGGCATATACAACGCTTTTTACCGGCATAACCGGTTTCAATGTAGGAGATTTTGTGGGGTAAGGTTGGAAAATCGCCGAGTTTTTGGTAAGATATTTAAATAACACTCAAACCAATATGCCTATACGGCTTTCAGATCATGGCTATTTATGATTCTAGTCTTCTCTGTGTACAGAATACAGTAGTATGCTCAATCATTCGTGAAAATGGACCTCTCTGTGCTGCAAAAGTTGTAAATTTTCTGTTCAAATGCATTTTTCTTGAGCTAAACTGAAGTCTAGTGAAAAATTATGACTGCATAAAAATGTTTGTATTGGAAAACACTGCAGTGTAAAATTTGTATGTGTTTTATCTATACTTTACTTATTGTTTTGCCAAAAAATGAGAGGCCACGCACCGTGCACCGGCACTTGATTTTTGCTACGCTGCGTATCGCGGCATTTAATTCGATGCTGGTATAAAACTATACTTTGGTTGTCAAAATCTTTTACTGTTTACATTTAATTGAGCTGTAGTTTGTTGTGTTGGTGTACATTGCAAAAAAGATTTTGATGTTCTTAAAAATTCTTCCATCAACAAGCAGGAGCTAATTCTGAGGGTATTCTTTGGGGTTGCTCAAGCCCCCTTTTGACGCATCAGTATTTCGTTTTAACGGTGATTATGGCCTGAAAGTTGGAATTATAAAATAACTGCCCTGTGACTGACACAAACGAACTTCTTTTGTGGAAATCTTTGATTCGACCATGAACAAAGCTAGCAGAGTATTTCACGCAATACCCGAGTCCGTAACCGATGAAACCCCCAATCAATAATTTGTGAAAGATAGATTTATCTGACGTTGATTGTTTCAATAAAAGTTAAATTGAATATAAAAATCTACCCCTTGTTAAGAAGCAGTAGGGTGTGGGTGGGGCAAATCAACATTAAGCATTGTTTCAAACTTTGTCTATTACATGTAAAATGTAATATATTAATGTTTAAGAAACTTAATATTTATTGACAAAAATCATTTATAGAAGTCGGATGAAAGACTAGATTTTTATACGCCCGTTTTTAAAACGGGACGTATTATGGGAACACCTGCGGCGGGCGGGCAGGCGGGCGGGCGGCGTCCACAGGGTTCCCGCTCTCTAAATCAAAGAGTTTTCATCCGGTCTTAATCAAACTTGGTGAATATGTTGGTGGGCATAATATCTCGACCAAGTTCTATAACCAGCCAAATCCCCCAGGCACTCCTGAATTATGGCCCTTGTATTGTCAAAAATTACTGTTTCCGATCTCTAAGTCAAAGATTTTTCATCCGGTCTTTATCAAACTTGGTGAATATGTTGGTGGGCATAATAACTCGACCATGTTTTATAACCAGCCAAATCCCCCCAGGCACTCCTGAATTATGGTCCTTGAATTGTCCAAAATTACTGTTTCCGCTCTCTAAGTCAAAGAGTTTTCATCCGGCCTTTGTCAAACTTGGTGAATATGTTGGTGGGCATAATATCTCGACCAAGTTCTATAACCAGCCAAATCCCCCCAGGCACTCCTGAATTGTGGCTCTTGAATTGTCCAAAATTTGGGTTTCCGCTCTCTAAGTCAAAGAGATTTTGTCCTGTCTTTATCAAACTTGGTGAATAAGTTGGTGGGCATAATATCTCGACCAAGTTCTATAACCAGCCAAATCCCCCATGCACTCCTGAATTATGGCCCTTGAATTGTCCAAAATTTGGGTTTCCGCTCTCTAAGTCAAAGAGTTTTCATCCGGTCTTTATCAAACTTGGTGAATATGTTGGTGGGCATAATATCTCGACCAAGTTCTGTAACCAGCCTAATCCCCCTAGGCACTCCTGAATTATGGCCCTTGAATTGTCCAAAATTACTGTTTCCGCTCTCTAAGAGTTTTCATCCGGTCTTTATCAAACTTGGTGAATATGTTGGTGGGCATTATATCTCGACCAAGTTCTATAAACTGCCAAATCCCCCAGGCTTTCCTGAATTATGGCCCTTGATTTGTCCAAAAACTGAATTAGCGCTATCTGCTCATCGGATCGTTACGCAACTTTGATGATCAGCATTTTGACGGGCGTATTTTGTGTCAGTTTGGCACTCTTGTTAAAGATCGTTTTGAAAAGAATGCGTTTTACAAAAAGAAATTGATTTATGTTATATTTTTGCGTTCAACTTGTCTTATTTTTAAAATACTAATTAAGGGAGTATCCGTGGTCCGATTTTGTCCAATTTTGGATATGTTGTTGTTTATACTAAATGTGACGGGTATTGAACATTTAATTTATTTTGCAATTTTGAATAGGTTTGACGTATTTTTTCGTAATGTGACTGTGCTAATTATGTTTATTGCAAGTAATTGACTTGATCTTTGACATGTGGTGAAAAAATGAAATGTCGTACATTATGCTGTAATCACTTTAATCTGTGTACCAAGTGCATGATATGCAGGATCATTTTTCACCAAAGGTCTAAGGCCAGGTACACATAAATAAGAAAAAAAAACTTTTATAACTTCAGAAGAAGTCATGAGCATTCATTTAAATGGCAATACGAAAATTATGCACGGCCTTTTATTTTCACCAATGGTCTACGGTAGGTGTCTGTTATTAAAATAGAGAAAACTTAATATTTCAATAACTCATAAAGTAAAAGGAACAAGATACAGTGATGACACTTGGTATACATATTTGATGTTAAGTGGTTACAGCATTATGTACATTATTTCATTTTTAACCAGAGGCCAAAAGTCAAGTCAGTTATTTAAAATAAACATAAACTATCTTTCACAAATTATTGATTTGCGTGCAATACTCTGATAGCCTTGTTCAGAGTTGGATGAAGCATTTTCGAAAGAAAGGGGTTCGATTTTGTCAGCCTTATGGTAGTTATGTGATAATTCTAACTCTCTGGCCATAATCCCCATGAAAATATTAATATAATTGCTATTAAGTAAACATAACCACAAAACGTTCACAAATTATTGATTGGGGTTTTCATCGGTAGCGGACTCCTGCATTGCGTGAAATACTCTCAGACTGATAGCTTTGTTCAGGGCTGGATCAAAGATTTCCACAAAAGAAGTTCGTTTGGGTCGGTCTTAAGGTAGTTGTGTGATAATTCCAGCTTTCTAGCCATAATTACCATGAAATCTAAATATTGATGCGCCAAAAGGGGGTGTGAGCAATCCGAAAAATACCCTCCGGATTCGCTCCTGTTTGTTGATGGAAGAATTTTTAAGTATGTCAAACAATGTTTTATAATGTACACCAACACAACAATCTACAACTATATTAGATGTGAAGAAACAGTTCAATATTTCGACAACTAAAGCATATTTTAATACCAGCATCGCATAAAATGCCGTGATACGCAGCGTAGCATAAATCAAGTGCCGGTGCACGGTGCGTGGCCTCTCATTTTTTGCAAAAAGCAGGTTCAATATAGATAAAACACACTCAAATTTTACACTGCAGTGTCCTCCAGTCCAAAAAAATTTATGCAGTCATAATTCTTCACAAGACTTCAGATTAGATCAAGAAAAAATACGTTTGAACAGGAAATTTACAACTTTTGCAGCACAGAGAGGTCCATTTTCACGAATGATTGAGCAAACTACTGTATTCTGGACACAGAGAAGACTAGAATCATAAATAGCCATGATCTGACAGCCGTATAGGCCTATTGGTTTGAGTATTATTTAAATATCTAACCAAAAACTCGGCGATTTTCCAACCTTACCCCACAAAATCTCCTACATTGACACCGGTTATGCCGGTTAAAAGCGTTGCATATGCCGTGATCGCGGCGTAGTGCCGTTCGCGAAGCGTACCAGGTTAGCCAGGGTGTTTTATAGGAATAATTATTATAAACTCAGTTCATCAAACTATGTTTCGTCCATGTAATAAGTACTTTTTGTAATAATGTAATGTAGTTTTAATTGCAAAAAAATGTAATTTTTTAAACTTCGTTTTAAAAGTGAATACAATATACTGCAATAACGATAATACATGTAATAAACATGTTGTGCTGCATGTGCAGTATAAAGCGCTAAACAAAAAAGGAAACTATATAAGATCGATGCCAAAATACTTATTAATATGTACGATTCAAATTTCAAAAGCTCTTACATTTGAATATGGCTGACACTTCTTATTAATAATTAATGATGATTAACTATAATATATTAATTATAATAAATAATTGATTAATATTTTCCCAAAATAAGTGCATTTACCGTTTTAAGGAATGATTTGTCTAAAACAATTAGGGAAACTTAACAGAATAGAATTTTGAAAGGGGATCTAAGTACACGAACACGAACACGATCGTATTCATTTTTACGTAACGCTAACAAATATACAAAGTGAAATGACGCTTTTATAATTATGTTGCTAAACAGTTTAAATATTTGACATGAAGATAATGCGAATTAAAAAAACTGTTAATACTTTCAAATTAACATGTTGTAAGAAAATTTAAACATTGACCGTGATTTAAAAGAAAACAGGCTATAAATCATTTATGCCAGAAAATAATTCCTCTCTTGTAGAAAATGCATTTATTAATTAATTTATTGTTTTCTTCGTGCATGATGATGGGGTTATAAATTACGAATACTTAAATACCCCAAGAAATCATGAGATGCGAATCTATCCGATAATGTTGCGAGTAAAATACCCACTAACACGAATAGAAAAAAAAAGAAGAATTGTCTCTTTTTCGCCCAGGATACGTCCATTTAAATGACAATAGATTGGAACAAAGAAACAATATCTAAACGTTGTAATATTTAATAATTATTTTCTAAAAAGGACAATGAAAGAACTAAATACATATAACACTCTATATTCTCACTAAACCTTGTTGCCGATACCGGGAATCGAACACCTTTATCGCACGACAACAGCGCCTTCATACTAACTCGCTACCGACTGAGGTAGCCGGCACGACACCTCCACTTGCCAACACAAGCCCCCAACCTCCCCCCCCCCCAAAAAAAAAAAATAAAAAATAAATAGAAGCGAAACATTACCATACGATGACAGCGCCTAGCAATACTAATACGAACACGCTACTGACTGAGCTAGCTGGCACCTCCCTCCTTTTTCCTCTCCCTACCATAGTTTTGGTTCACCCTTTAACCAGTGAGTAAGTGTAATAGACTTACTTTTCTTTCCACCTGAGCAAATCTATTTAACCCCCGCCCCTAACCCCCAACCCCCACAACCCCTCCCCTTCAAAAAATGTTGCGCGGCTAACCTTGATAACTCTGATTAACGTGCTCAGCACCATTTTATGTTATTATAGGTCATTCTTATAAGGCCTTGATGTATTTACTACTGTTACACTTTCGGTCATTAAACTGAACATGTATATGACATTTATATATTCAAAAAAGTGTAGTAAATACTTATCTCCGACAATATAAATAATATTAGTGAGATGATATTGTAGATTAAGCATTTACAACTTAGTACTTGTCTAACCCCGATGATTTCACGCGAACTGAATGAACCTTGTTTACACTGGTCATCTTTTTCGGGTCAACGTTTTAGTAGATGTAAATGACATTTGTATTTAACAACACAATTTGGTAAGTCAAGTAAAATGATAACATACAAACAAAACTGTTACCGGATGAAACTTGTGATGACTGTCTGATACACACGTAATGGTAGATGAAGATCAAATTACGACTTTACATGGTCCGGTGATGACCTAAAGTGATTTCTAGATGCATATGAAAACTTTTCTGATTGACTTGCGAAAAGTGTAGACCCTGGCCTGACTGCACATATGTGCAGTTTGTTCAGAGCATACATTGCGCGCAAAGACCTTAAGTTCTATTTCGTCTTGTTGCGTAACATACAATTATGCATTTGTAATTTTTTCAATTGTGCCATTGAATGTTTTAGTTTGATTTGGTCATTAGAATTGACTAGATGTTATTATAAAAACGGTTGTCAACTCAAATGACCAGGCCAAACCTAAATCCAAATGCCTTTTAATTTTAAAGACATAACGGTATCTTTTCTTTAGCGAACTTCAGGATTTCCCTTACCCGTTAAAACATACGAAAACATCTTCAAAACAGATAGGATTTGGCTGGTCTTATCGTTATGATAGAATTTCAAAGTTGAAAATTTGACTCTAATTCTTGCTTTCCGTTAAGTCTTTTGGTAAGTGCATATATTTGATTATATATAGAGTTTATGCATGTGCCTTTCCGCAAATCTGTGGCGTTTACTATTTGATTCTAGTCCTTATCGGTTCCGTTACTAAAGAAGGACCAAAGATACCTGTAAGAAAAAACCCACAACATTTTTTGTATCACGGTTCAAACCTTGAAAACAACCAGGTCGATAAACAAACCAGACATCCATCGAAATAAATACGCTTCATTACCCCCTGGATTCTTATTTGTTAATTGTTTGTGTTGTCTGTTGAAATTGATCATTGTATATACCCACGCTCTCTTTTATTCTCTAATTTTTGACTGTAAAGGGAGGCTGTGTCTTTTGGATGTGGCCATTCCAAACATCTATATTCCAATATTTCATGAAAAGTCATCATATCTACAGCCACTTACTGTCTCCTATTAATTTCTACGTTATTAATTAGTCTTTAGCATTGTAGCATTGATTGTCAGGCTGCAGTATTTCCTTAACAGATTTATGACAGCCTGCAGTTTAGAGGCTTTCACCGTTGCTAGTGCCCATCTAGTCTAGATAAACGTTTTATTTTATTTGCATGGACACTTGCAGTATATCATTTCAAGATGTGTGTAACTAATTATACTAATGATGGCTAATGTCATATGATTGGCGAGGTGTACAACTTTACTTAACATTATCGCATATTTTATTCCACTTATGACATCCGTGTTCATTAGTAAATGAGAATCTGCAGTTTTGATAGAGTCTCCATTGAATTCTAATTAGATCACTTTGGACATCATATTTATTTAAGTCAAGAAGTTGTTTTAAATGATATAATAAACTACTAATTAGTGTCAAAATGTCTAAAGTAAAACATAACTCAATTCTAATCAGAGCATAATAGATGTGAATTGGTACATTTAGGCGGTCAGATTTATTCTTTTGACATAATTTCCTTTAATTGTTAAAGAACAATTAATTAAAACAAATGTTTAATACTGTAACATTAACTAGTATTGCCCTTTCTGTTTTTAGTTGATATTAATTGTCGAAGTACAAATGAGTGCAATGTTAATATCATGAAGCATTCTTTGTGTGAGTAGCCATCTTTGTGTAAGATTAAGTACTTAAAGGTAAGCGAGGGGGTTTTGTTGTGGATCCACGGGTTTCACTAGGGGAGGCAAATCCTACCTAACCCTAGGGAAAAATACCGTTCCCATGACTTGCCCCTAATATAAATGAAGATCCGTGGCCCAAGATCACAAAACTAATATTGAACACCAGTCACAAATCTCAAGCATCTGATTTGCTAAAATGGCAACCAGTCGCCTTTTTAGCCAATCAGATACTTGAGATTTGTGACTGGTCTCAAGCTTTAGTTTTATTATCTTTCTTCAGTCCTTCTTGAGTTTGTGTAGCAAAAACAAAAAGGAAAGGCATGACAGCGCTTTGTAGAATTCCTAATAAAATGTAAGGATCTCTGTGACTAGGACATTTTATATTTAATAGACCTCTCCTAGTTATAAGGCTTAGAACACAAAACCTACTTGAAAGAAGTCACTTTAATTTTTAATTTAAAATAATCATCCAAACAAAGCAAAGAATAATCTCGACACAGCCTCGTTCTGTTACGGTGATATTGTTTTTATCTTCACCTCACACTTTTGCAAACAACTTAAAATGAACAAAGCGTGTTGAAAAGCAGCGAATTATCTATTTGAAATTTATCGATTTTTTTTGGTCTACAGGCGTTTGATTATTTTATTTACACTATTGTTTCTATCATTATTTGTTGAATTACATGTATGTTTATTGTTTCTGTTATGAAAGAATAAGTTTTATTCACACTCCTAAAATGTATCATGTTTTAGATGTATATATATATATCTAAAAAGCGAAACTGGTAGATGTTATGTATAGTGTGCGTTCACAATAAACTTTTTTTTTCAAAACCTTTGCTGTTACTTTAATACTTCAAAATTGGAACCTGTCGATTGATAGCATTAATAACCTGAAAAATTAGGGGCGGATCTACAGAGTAGACAGTGGGTTGCTCCAATTCCCCTCTTGCGAAGCGATATTTAATTTTCATGGGTAATTAGGCAACAGAGTTGGAAATTATTATGTAACTACCCTAAGACAGCCCTAATGGAATCCCCTTTCTGGATATCTTGCATCCGACCCTGAATAAACGGGGGTATACAAGATGGACAATGCATATGTTAAACTAGATACAGCCGGCAATTGTTGCATATTTAATACAATCGCTTTTGTCATTTGTCTTCGATTGCGAAAGTAAACAAGAAGCGAATATCTGGATAATACTTTTGCAAACCATTTTTTTAAATATGCTAAGGCTCAGCTACGGCCTGGTAAGGTCCTGGTTTTAAATCGATGGGATCAATTTTTGTCTTCGTCATTCTTTTTTATGTTTACCAGCTTCCATTACCGTCTTCTTAACGCCTCTACTTAATTATTAAAATTGGTCATAAAACTTGTACCGATGGCCTTTCATTGTGTTTACATATATTGCTCATAATTTAAAAGTCACATCGTAAAATCAGTTCTAAAAGCTGTCAAGGCTGAAGATGATATTCACATATGAGCTGTGTGGTCCATTGCCGCTTCAATTTCCTTATGATTTACTACTAGGTCGCTGACACTATGCTTTGTGATTTCTCCTGGGGTATACTTTACCTCCACCGTTTCTTGATACAAGAATGGTTATTTATGATAGAGGAATCTCATTAGCTATCCACTATCAGTGTTTGATACGTAAAAATATGGTTGAAAAACGTTGTAATAAAACCATAATAGAATTAAAATAGTATAGTTAAGATTTTATCAAACCATTTTCTTCAGTGGGTTATTTGGTTAAAATTTAATGTAGTTAAATATTGTGAAAGTAAATGGGTTTTCAACATCATAATTCATTCTTGTTGTTTTCTCTAAGTCATTTAATACCATTTCACTAAATTTAAATTGTTACCACCGGGTTTTTTTACAATATATAGAGTACTTGTTTTCAGTTCTGGTAGAGAAACATCAGATCTTTTGACACAACCACATTAGTTTTGAATATTAAAGCTAAACATCCTTTTTCAGGCCCTTTTTAAGGATAACCCCTTTTATTTTGCAAATTGTTATTTAACATACATGTAATACAACAAAACTGTACCAGTATATTTTACAAATAACACAAATATCAAAAAGGAATCTTTAAAAAAATAAACGACAAAACGTACTAGTTGTTGATACATTACAACCTTTCAGCATCTTAGCTAAGTCATTTTACAGTGCTTAAAAAGATAAAAGCCTTAATGGTTTCGCAATGCTTTTTGCCTCTTTAGCATCGAAAAATATTAAGTTCCGCTGATAGGATCTGCCAGTTTCAAGCGATCCTGCCACAGCCAATAAACGGGGTCAACCAAACCGAGCGTGAACCATTTTTGTAATTGTGTCACGTAGGTGACATTCAAAGTTTTCAATTTACTAACTAAACTTAAGCAAAACAAAACCTTTTCCATCAATCATTCTCATTTTGGAGTCTATGACATTAAAATGGCATGAGGAAAAAAATAAGAAAGCATCTTGTAATTACAACAAGTTGATTAACCCCGATTCTGTAATATAATTGTTTTGCAGTACTGTAATTTAAATATGAAATAAAAACATTCACAACGAAACTATTCAAAGCCAGTTTTATGTATTTTTAAGAAATTAAATAAATTCACTACATAAAGTTCATAATAGTTTTGATATTCAGGAGAACATAGTAATAAAAAAGTAAAAACCTTTTATACCTAACCAAAGAAAATACACGTGCGTGTTAATTAATTAAATCTACCTACCATATAAATATGAAATTAAAAATGTTCATTACCCAAAATAAACAGCAGAGTTATTAACATTCATTGAACACACAGTTAAATCATCATTATTATATAATTGAAAGCACATAATGTTACTTTTATTGTACATAACAACAATAACATCAACAACAATGAAATATCATCATCATCATCAACAACGACAATAACAATTTAACAACAAACTTTATCAGCAACTCCACATACATGTTTTGGGCTAATGCACAGTAAAGCGTTTTTTTTACACAATTTTTTATGTGGATATGTATCCATTAAAAACAAATAATTGTTATTGTTAATAATTGTTATTGTTATTTATGGTAATACAGTAAAGAAATATTAATAAATTATTGTTACTAATAAGACTAGCTTTTCCCCAAAAATATTAATTCCTAAATTAGGTTCTTTCCTTTTTGTGAACATGTGAGTTTTCGAATTTTCTAATGCCTGTAATTAACAAAAAACTAAATAAAAATTTTATCAAAGATGTATTGTTTTATTTAATTTAATGTTTTTAACAAAATGTGCACCATCTTCGGATGCAAGATCTTCAGAAAGTGGAATCGTTTTGTTTTGTTTGTTGTTGTTGTTTTGTTGTTTTGTTGTTTTTGTTTTGTTTTTTTTTTGGGGGGGGGAGCGTTCTTAGGATTGTAAAATGATAATTAATAACCTTCAGTCCATAAAAAACAACGTGGCTTCAAGTGAACCCCTTCCCGTTTTACCCTCTGGATTCAACCCTTTGTTGCATATACTTTAGAAACTTCAGAAACCTCTGGAGTTAGATTAGTTGAGATAAGATTTAGAAACAATATATATTGTGTGTCTTCATTTTTTATAAATTAAAAAAAGAGAAAATGATAGCTTAAACCGATAAAATTAACACTCACGTTTGAAATATTTTCAATTTGATTTCAATTAAGTGCATTTCGTTCAATATAAGCCGCAAATATTAGATTTTTGTAAAGTGCTCTTTTACATTGACAGGGATTTTTCAGCCCACCCACCAGAAATGTTGTTAACGTTATGCATTAATAAACAAAAAATCAATGCTATCTCTTAAATGTGCTCATAAACATTGTGTAATGATAAAAGCGACAATATAATTACGTATTCAAATGAATTACCTCCACGCATGGACAAGCGACTACTGTTTTCTTATTGAAGTTACCTCATTGGCTCTTTAAATTTTAAACTCAGCCTACCGCTAAAATTTGGTTGATTTATTTAATTTGACGGCGCAGGTTATATTTTCTCAACGAAATTCTTACAATTGTATACAATTTTGTTGGAAACTTAACACAAATTCAATTTTCTATTGGGACTTAGTATGATCGTTACCATTTAACTGCAAATGACTCTTATTAATACATTGTTAACGGATGACTTCGGTCAAATGTCTAAATAGTGAACGACCAAACTTTAAATTTTGTGAATTTTAAAAAGTATTGTTAAATATTTATTTATTTGAAACGAGATCATTCAAATTTTGGATATTTAAGTTGGTTTTTTCTTCAATAACCTAAATGTATTTTCACAGTGAACAAATATTTCATTCGCTGCATTTTGTTAATGCCCGACGGATGTTGGAATTTCAACAATATCAGCTTTTTATGGAAAAACAAAACCATTTGTCTTCGTTTGATCCTTTTGAACCTATCCGAAGACTTGCGATGGTCGAGGGACCTAAACTACGCGAAAAGAGCCTGACATCTTTCCGAATAAATGATATTTTAGCAGACAATAGCGACACGGAATCGTCAGAAAACATTAGCAGAAATAGTTCATGTGATCCAAGAAAACCATCTGAACGAGACTCTCAGAAACCCAGCGAAGAATCCAGGATTTGTTCCTCAGGACAATTGACAAAAGAATGCATAGAACACAATCAGTGTCGAAGCAGGGAAAGAAATGTTGTGCGGCCTTGGAGTACTTTGGACAAGTTGAAACCTATATCCAATGCGGCGGAACAAGAAGAAAACCATTCTGCTAACAGGAATTACCTCCTTAAACTATGCAATAAATCTAGAAGATGTGAATACACATCTGATGATGAGGAAGAAATTGATGTAGAAGGCTGCGATGAAGACGACAGTGAAGGCTCACTAATTTGCTCAGAAAAAGACCTGTCGCCGCTTGATGCACTTGTCGCAATGTCAAGCAAAACTTTCGTCGGCCTGGAGAATTATGGTAATGAATACTTTGCTGCCGAGCTAATGGGCCACAAAGCAATTTATCTATCAATTTCATCTACAATTTAACGTATATTTATTTCAATATTTTAACAAAAATATATTTAACTGATATAATCTCATAATCAAAAACAATCTCGTTAAACTGATTTAATAATATTATTATTAATATTATTTTATATTCTTTTTGTTATTATCTTTTAGATCTTTTCTAGTTGTCACTTTTTTCTCTATTTTTTTCTTAAAATAATAATAATAATAATAATAATAATAATAATAATAATAATAATAATAATAATAATAATAATAATTCATATAAATAAATAATAGATAAAAATAAAATTATTGAATAAGTAAACATATAGAAAATAAGTATTACACGAATTATATTTCGCAACGCGGACAACCTTTAACTACATGTACCAAAGTATAATATTTGTGTTTCATTTTGTTTAAAAAAATGACACTATTTTAAATAGGCTTCATTCTTATTTTATATTTGAGTTATTTACAAATTAATTAAAACTGATCAAAATAAATATAAATGCTACTTCATTTATCGAAAAATATAGATAAAATGGTATTTGTATTTTTTAAAGAATATTATTTGTTTAAATGATAAATATTTTTAATAATAACAATATTTTCTTTAATATTTCCGATGGTAAAATTCATCCGACGCGCACACCTGAAAAACAAAACAAAATCTAAAAATCTTTACTGAATGAACCAACTATTATTATGAGTGTGAATATTGACCTCTTGACCAAAGTTCATGGACCTTTTTAAGTCTCACTGGATTATTAAGTACATATGCGCGAAAATGTAATTTGTTTATTTTTCCGTAAGTATAATTAAAAAATATATTTTTTATAAATGACACCAAAAATATCCAATATCAGCGAATAATATTTTTACTTGAACAAAAGACTTTAATTTCTTCTTTGTTTATTTCGTCTTTGAATTATATTATTTGTTGCGTAAAAGTATTTAATTTAATGGACAAACATAACGCTTAACTTTATAAATCTAATAGATACGACGTATACTGAGTCAACGAGTACTGTATATTCAAACTATTTGACAGTTAAATTTAAATTAAATAACGAACGATGTCAGTAAATTTGCATTCTTAGGTTATTCGATGCATTTCTTTTAACAAGAGCATGAGTAATGTTCTTTACAAGCCGGGTTGGTGAATAGATCAAGTTAATTGATTGATTCATTAACAAGTGTATGGTCTCTTGATCTCGTTTGTCTTTCATTCTTGACGGGTTTGTCACAGTAAAATCAAAGGAAATTAAAATTTATTTCGACAATTTTTAAATTTTCAAGCAGAAGCAAGAACTTTTAGGCTGTAACTTTTATCTTTAAAATGTGAAATTAAAATAAATTAATTAATTAATTGTTTTATTAATTTATTAATTAATAAATTAATAAATATATTATTTAAATAAATAATTTATTATGAAAATGATAAATATTATGATGATTATTATAATTATAATAATTAATAATAATAATAATAATAATAATAATATTATTATTATTAGTATTATTATTATTAATATTTATTATTATTATTATAATCATCATCATCATCATCATCATCATCATCAACATCATCATCATTATTATAAAATGATATGGTTCTTTTAAATCAAATTTTAAAAAATGATATTTTTCTTTACATTTATCAGTTGTTTTATTAGCCGAATTAAATTAATTAATCTCAACATACTTTTATATGAACAAATGTTTCAAAGGTCCTTTTATTTTTATTAATATCTCGTGGCATGGAGACATTAAATAATCATTTTTGTTTCGCATTGGCTAGGTTCAAATATTTTCTTTCCTGGCTTTTAATAAACTTTTATTAAATTTGCTTTTGAATTTTCGATCACCTTTTATTTAGGCTGTTCAAACTCTAAAATTTCTAAAACCTATCGCACAAATTTAGCATATTCTTAAGTATATAGTATAATTATATACAGTTTAAGTATATATAGATAAACACTATGCTAATATCAAAGGTGTATTGGTTTACATCGCTGCGAACATGCGAACATGTCTTATGTTAATTTTGTATGGCATGCGTAAAAAGGTGAATGATCTACATGTACTGACTGATCGTTACATGCGCTTTGTTTGCGACTTGACCATTGCGATGTTTTACATGTATAGTTATGCTACTTGTGTTTTCAGTATTTAATGATTAGACGATTGACTGTAACACTGTGCACGGATAATATTCTTTTTTATTTTTATTCTCGTATTACATTTGTTTTGTTAAGTTTTCAACAAAGGCCGTAGGAATTTTATATATACAGCTGTCTATTCAAAGATCAGGGTGGATTTCTTCAAAGTCTCTGATTTTTTAATGAATATTAATATGTACTGCTGCTTAATGCCTATCAAATGACTGGAAAAGGAACAAATTTCTCCGAAATTCTGGTCTAATCAGTAAATGTTTGGATCTGTTGCGAGTAAATTTTACTGCGTGAGTAATGCTATTACAACCTTGGCTTAAAATATATTAACATATATGTTGATTGTGTAAATATATATACATAACATTAACTTTGTTAACAGGTCTTCTAAAGTTTATATTAATAAAAAGTTGTATGGAAAACCACACAAGGATTTTTGAAAAACAGTTTTATAAAAATTTTGATATTTAAAAACACTTATATTTTTGTCCCTGATACGTGTCCACCTTTCAAGTTAATCATACTGATGCTGAATGTGTTTAATAGGTGCAAACACATAGCTGTCAAAAACGTACTTGAAATCTTGTTAATGTCACTTTTAAAAGTCGCTGGCCTTTGATAGTCTATTATAAATGGGTCAAGTAAAGTGGACAAACCATGTCATGAAACTACAAAATAACTATCCACCGACGATAAAATCACATTAATCAACAATAAAATTCACACTCACGAACCTCGACGTGTTCTTATCTAAATTGTAGCTAAAGTGTAACCATGCAACACTGCGCTTCAAATATATGAAGGTAATAACCTTGTCATCATTGTATAATGGGTGTTGACAGAATTTTTAAAAATGTGAAATTTATTCCATGTTAAAGTATGTCGCATTTAGGTATATCATTTACTAGTAAATGGGAAAACAGAATTAAAGAGAGAACTTCTTTTAAATAACCCGTAATGTGGAATAAAATTTATTCCATGTTAAAGAATGTCACATTTAGGTTGAAGAGTGTATCATTTAACAGTAAATTAGAAACTAGATTTAAAGAGAACTTTTTTAAATAACCGATGACGCCAAATGTAATTTATTCCATGTTAAAGATTGGCGTTTTTTAAGGTTGTAGAGTGTATAATTTACAAGTAAATAAGAATACTAGATTAAAATAGAACCCCCGATTCCAAATATTTGTAATATTTGTAATTGAACGTTCTAAACTTTTCTTGTATAGTGGTATCACTTTTGGGAAGGCAGTGTTTTCTGAATATTTCTATTTATTTACAAGGAAATAAGAAAACTAGATTTAAACAGAACTATTTTAAAATAACCCTTGATGCAAAACTGAAATCACTTTTTGGGAAGGCAGTATTTTCTGAATATTACTATAAACTAAAATAGGTTTATAAATATCACACTTACGGTGTAGAATACGCATAAAGCATTAAATATAAGACATAGTATGGTGTGAGAGTATGTAAATCTCTATGATATGTGATTTTCACTTTATGCATTAATTTGTCGCGAAAACCCATAACAAGAAAAATAATTGTCGAAAAGTTTTGAATTTAAAAGTGATAGACTGCCACCGGAAATCGATCAATCACCAGCACGGGCACATAAATCCGAATATGATAATAAAGATATTTTCCTTTGAAATTCTTTGTTGGATTTAGCAAGTATAACTTAATTATATAACTATAAATCAAGTTCATAAAAGGCATAGGTTCGCGAAGGCCTAATATTGCCTAAAAAACCTAACATTTTTATTTTTGATGCATATTTTATCTAATAATTTAGATTCTTCGAATTAGCCTAAAATGAGAAAATTATGCATTATAGTCACACTTCTCGACCCGACCAAAATCAAGTTTGAACCACGTTTTAAACATATATTAAAACAAATTAAATCGTTTGGATTATTTTTTCTCGACGACTTTGCCCCATTTAAAAACCACCATTAGTGATAATTGCCAAAGAATGCATACATTATACTGAACGAAAATTGAAAGTATCTACTATATATGCTGATATTCTCATTAACATATCTTCATTTAATCAGAAACACTTTGAATGTTCATCTCAGACTTCTCATTTATTTTTAATTTTAATTGTTCAGGAACCTAATCTTAAACACCAAGACCAGAGCAAATGCCAATTGGATAACAATTAATAATGAATAACAAAACCCAACAAATTCAATTTGAAGGGAGGTAATTAGAAATGGTTCGGATATCTAGCTAATCTAGTTGTTTATCGATGGTTATTTGTTTTATTAATGAATGTTTTATGACTCTATTGACATCAACAACTGGAGAAACTGATAAAATTCCAATAGATGTGAATATTGCTTGGAATAACTTACTTCTTCCTAAAACCCTAATTATAGCAAAGGAAAAGATAACTAAGTTGTGACTGCAGATTTTCAAGAACATTTTATTTCTGTTTAATTATCACAGAAATGCATATTTGTTAAAAGAAAACATCTTAATTTTTCTTTTCCTTATTTTTACAAAATTAGTAAAGTGGATTTATTTTATTTTTGCTGAGTATATAGTGCCATATTTTATATTTTAAAACACATTTGGCCTTCTAAGTTTGGTTATTAAGTTCATCTTTATTTTTATATTTTAGATAATACAACACGTATAGATTACAGAAAAGAAATTTTTTCACCATTTAAATGTCATTCGAAAATTTGAGATAATTAGAGGCCACTTTTGTGCCCTCGTATATCTAAACACTTTGAATGTACATACATTTCGGAATATTATTCATCCCATGACCGGCGGTTATCTGCCTCAACGTAGAACAATTGAATACCAATTTGAGAAAACAATTTTCGCATATTATTCAATCAGGTAGATGAAGAGTTTCAAAATAAGTTCATTATTCTGAAAATACCATATTGAAGGTGCCATGATCTATGCCATATGCATACCATACTTTGGAATGGATCAAAAGTGTACTGTGTATTGGTGTAAATATTGAGTTGCGCTGTCGGTTCATTATCTTTCGGTTTTAAAAAAGAAAGATGGTACAAAATTACGTGGTTGTGGAAAATTAAGCGTTGGATTTTGCTCTTACTTTAATTAAAAGGGAGGTAATTTGCCAAAACGGATATTAAAGTAATTGCAGCTTATTTCTTTTCATCAGTGGGCTTAAAAGATTGTGTTTTTCCTTCTCTAAATGCCATAAACTTCTAAATTTGACAGTCAAATTATCTGTTTGAGACTTTTATGTTAAAAATTATCGATCTCATCATTATTTAGGAAAGAGGTGATAACCTTGACCTCTGTGTAAAAATAAAAATATCTTCCCGCTTTATCAAATGTCCAGATATTTACGAATACCACAAATTAAATGAAAAATAGAATATGTCATCACTCAACCAAATATTTGAATTTAAAAACTGGTAGGTTTTCATTTTTGTTCAGTATATTTTTATAATGTATTATTCATTAACATCTAAAACTATGGCAAGCCAAGCCAGCACTGTCTTTCGTAGTTCTTAAATTTTATTTTAATTGTTTAATTTCATTAATTCCCAACGTTTTATCACTTTGTGTTCAACTTTTGATACTATGTCATTACTCATATTGTGTGCACATTTAATCAGATTATTTCCACTTATTATATTGTTTAGGAAATTGTTTTCTTTTCTTTTGTATTAGCGTTATTATATCTCGTGCAAGCGTTTTTAATGTAGCGGTAACGTTATTAATTTAAATGATAGTAGTGGGTTTTCACCGGATGATAATCTAACTTGACACCGCGTGTAACTCGGAGTATGGAAATAGCATTTGTGAAATAAACCCAGTGAAAGCATTCAAAATGTAAAGAAAAAGCAATAAATATGACATTTATCCTTCTTAGAATAATTGTATAGAAAAAACATGAGGAAGTACAAAATATAAACAATCAAAATCATAAATATAATAAAGTATGGACACAATATAATAATGTGTGCACACAATAAATGTAAAATAAAGTTTGGAAATATTATAATAAGTTATTCAAATACCGTTATACTATGCCTACATAAACAGATGTATCTTTAACTTAAAAATAATTAACGTCATGATAAGTGGATAACGACAACATATAACGGTATAATGGCGTAACATAAATATGTTTTCACAACATGCTGAGCACTTTAGGTAATATTCTTAAACTTAGAATAATAATCAAATTTTAGGTTATAATTAAACTTAGAATAATAATCAAATTTTTGGTAATAATCTAAAACTTAGAATAATAATCAAGTTTCAGGTAAAATTCTTAAAATTAGAATAATAATCAAATTTTAGGTTATAATTAAACTTAGAATAATAATCAAATTTTTGGTTATAATCTAAAACTTAGAATAATAATCAAATTTTTGGTTATAATCTAAAACTTAGAATAATAATCAAATTTTAGGTTATAATTAAACTTTGAATAATAATCAAATTTTAGGTAATAATCTTAAACTTAGAATAATAATCAAGTTTCAGGTAAAACTCTTAAACTTAGAATAATAATCAAGTTTTAGGTTATAATCTAAAACTTAGAATAATAATCAATTTTCAGGTAAAACTCTTCAACTTAGAATAATAATCAAGTTTTAGGTAATAATCCTTAACTTAGAATTATAATCAAGTTTTAGGTAATAATCTTAAACTTAGAATAATAAACAAGAAATATCTTTAAAAAAGATAAACGGCGTTGATGGAAAAGATTTATATATACATGTATATAAGAAAGAAAGAATTACAGAGAGGCGAAGCAGACACAGTTTAGTTAGTTTATTTTACTTGTTATAGCTGTTGACGAACCCTCCTGCCTTCTTAGCATGACCAAGAGATTAAGCGACCGAATCATGACAACTTATAAATTCATTTAAAGTGTCTTTCAAAAAAATGTTGAAGCTGTTGCAACAATTTCATACAGTGATAACAAGTCGATTAAAGAAGCAATGTATTACATTAAGTCTTGATCTACATTTATTCAGTTTCAATAAAATACCTCTTGTAGAGTTAGTACTCAAGATGAATAAATGTCATTGAAATTTAATATAAATAAATAAAAACATCCTGTTACAAGAGCGAAATCTACCAACTTTTACGTAAATTAACTTTAAAAAAAGTGTCAGTACTGAGTATTGAACCCGGGGCCTCACGCTTGCGAGGCGAGAGTGTTAGCCACTACCCTACAATGAACTTGTATTTTGAACTTGAAATTAACAATCAGTATCAAAAGAACTAGAAAGGAACCAGTAAGAACTAGAAATATCTACACTTCCTTTTCGTTTACACTGTGTACTGTACGCAAGTTTTTACCTGACACCCAAGAATATTCCATATAAAATTGTATTTAAGCCATCAATATTGACTTAACTGGTTATTTAAATCGTAAATATGTTTTTCTCCAATACAACACCCACTAACAACCAATCGAAATAATCTATTTGATTTTTCCGCTGCATAATAATAAAAATCCCACTAGATACCTCTCCACCCTGCTAGATGCCTCTCTGGTGTAAATAGCTACCAATCGAAATAGTTTATTTCATTTTCCCTCTGCATAATAATAGAATACGAGTATTATTTACAACATTTCATTGGTCGAAAAACTAGGTCAAAAGTGAGCTTAGACAGCTAACGCCGAAAAAGGTTTTAAGTAATACTCTTAAACTTAGAATAATAATCTAGTTTTAGATAAATATCTTAAACTTAGAATAATAATCAAGTTTTAGGTTATTATCTTAAACTAAGAATAATAATCATGTTTTAGGTAATAATCTTAAACTTAGAATAATAATCAAGTTTTAGATAATAATCTTATACTTTTATAATAATCAAGTTAAAGGTAATAATCTTAAACTAAGAATAATAATCAAGTTTTAGTGAAAAATCTAAAACTTAGAATAATAATAAAGTTTTAGGTAATACTCTTAAACTTAGAATAATAATCGAGTTTAGGTAATAATCTTAAACTTAGACATTCAATTAATAATAATCTAGTTTTAGGTAATAATCTTAAACTTATAATAATAATCAAGTTTTAGATAATAGTCTTTTACATAGAATAATAATCAAGTTTTAGATTATAATCTTATACTTAGAGTAATAATCAAGTTTCAGGACTACGAATGACAGTGACAACGTTCTATATAGAAAAACGATTTCATTCTTCCATAAAAATCAACGCTTTAATCAAGTACCCTTCGTATTCTTACCTTTCTTGTAATAGTACTCGATTGTATGTATATTAAAAATAGATTGGATTAAATAAATTAAATATGGCAATCAAATATGACAGAAATGAACATTTTGTATGCTCGGTGTAGTTGAATCTGATTATGGACACTAATTCAAATGCATATTAAAATGCTTAAGCCACCAAATCGCGAGTTTAACGCATCTCATGTAAACTTGGCTGCGTCGGCTGGATTTGGCCATTCTTTATGTGCATTTTTCACTTTTTTACATTGTTACCTCACTGGTTAATTAATTTTAAACTCTGTATAATGCTTAATGAAATATTTCATTTAAAGGAGCTGGCTACATTTTCACGTTCAAAAAACTCATTCAGTTTCTCATTGTAGCAAGTTTTCATAACTAATTTAATTTAAAATATGTACAGTTGCAAGTATATGTAATGTTACATGCATGACAATGTTAAAACTCCGTTTGTCTAATAGTTTATTTGTAAGAATGTGAGATATTCATATCAGAAGTAAGAATTTAAGATATTCATATCAGAAGTAAGAATGTGAGATATTCATATCAGAAGTAAGATTGTGAGATATTCATATCAGAAGTAAGAATGTGAGATATTCATATCAGAAGTAAGAATGTGAGATATTCATATCAGAATTAAGAATGTGAGATATTCATATCAGAAGTAAGAATGTGAGATATTCATATCAGAAGTAAGAATGTGAGATATTCATATCAGAAGTAAGAATGTGAGATATTCATATCAGAAGTAAGAATGTGAGATATTCATATCAGAATTAAGAATGTGAGATATTCATATCAGAAGTAAGATTGTGAGATATTCATATCAGAAGTAAGAATGTGAGATATTCATATCAGAAGTAAGAATGTGAGATATTCATATCAGAAGTAAGAATGTGAGATATTCATATCAGAAGTAAGAATGTGAGATATTCATATCAGAAATCGTCATATTCAGACAACACAGCATCTCCTAGCAGCCAAAAATTGAGAGGAAAGGATTGCATAAGTTTATAAAAATATCAATTTAAAATAAGACACAACGAACAATTAATGAAAAAGAGAAGCTTTGGGGTAACCGTTTCCGAATATATGTTTGACTGTTCTGTTTTAACTTCTTTCATGTGTGTCAAGGTGCATACAATATAATATGTATGTGGGTTGTTGCGTTCCATCTATGAACATTTCTCATTAATTTGCTAAAATGTCATAATTATTGTCTAAAACACCTTAAAATGTCTTGTCGTTTTAAGATATGTACTTGCTTACCTTTATCGAAAGAGATGAAAAATGTCATTTTGAAAGCCACCGAAAACGACAAATATGAAAATATTGCGGGCTCGAATTGACTGAGCCTGTTCATGGGCATCATGGGCATGCATACTGCTGTCCTCACTGCATAGTCCCGGGTTGAGCGCTACTCAATATTCACAAAAACTTATGAGTCGTGTTCAACGACCTTCAAAGTTGGTACATTTTTACAGTACGCATTGAATGTAAGCTAGTTAAAGCTGCCACACGGCATACGCAACGCTTTTGTGATTTTTAAATAGATGGAAAAGGTACATTGAAAGCTACCGAACGCGAAAAATATCAAAACATGCTGACTCGAGTTGATTAAGCCATTTCATGGTCAGTAATGGGAACGCATATTACTGTCCGCGCGGTCTAGCATCGGGATGAGCGCTACTCAATATTTACCCGAAAAAATAAGTATTTTCATATTGTTGTGTTCGGTGGCTTTCAAAGTTCCCTTTTCATCTATTTCAATATCACAGTAGCGTTGTTGCGTTGTTTGTGACGTGTGGCGGCTGTAAAAAATCTTCCCGTACATTCAATCACTGCTGTTATCAGTTACGTCGTTTGAAGGTCGTTGAGCACGATATTTTGTACTATGTCAATAGTACTTCTAAAATTGCTTTTTTAAATATTTCGGCCTGTTTATAGATCATAGGTGATTTCAATATCCCAGCCAATATAGATTTGGATATTGTTCAATCACCCTAAGGATATACTTGAAGTTCCTGCTTTTTAAATTTTGCCTTTGGCGTTGTCTGTGATATGCAGGATTTATATTCTCAGATCCCCTGACAAAATTCTATTTTGTTAGTTCCGCCCATTGTTTTCTCGTTTAGGGCAAACCCATTCTTTTATCTGGGGACCATACGCCGCTGAACATGGAATGGTATTAATCTGAAAAAAAAAAGCATTGAAGGTTCCATGTTCACCGTCATATGCATACCATCGTTTGGGATGGATCAAAATTGTACTGTTTATTGATGTAAATATTGAGTTGCGCTTAACCTGGGGCTAGGCGGCGTTGGCAGTAATATGCATTTCCATTTCTATTACTGCCCGTGAACAGGCTCAATCAAACCGAGCCTGCAATATTTTCATAAATGTATTTGTTGTGCCCGGTGGATTTCAAAGTTCCCTTTTCATCTATTTCAAAGTTGGTAAATGATATCCGTTCTGACTGAATGTACGGGGAAACTTTTTACAGCCGCCACACGGCCTTAAAACGCTACTGTGATTTTTATAGAGAGTGAAAAGGAACTATGAATGCCATCGAACACGACAAATATCAAAATATTAATACATGTGTACTCTGTTTGACTAAGCCTGTTCATGAGCAGTAATTAGAATGCATATTACTGTCCACGCTGTCTAGTCCTGATTTGAGCGCAACGCAATATCTGCACAATTGAAAAGTACACAGTTTTTATCATTACATATGCTGGTATACATATGAAGGTGCTCATTGAAACATTAAGGAAGTATTTTCAGACTTAAACTTTTCCGAAATTAGAGGAATATGGTCACAAGATAGAGGTGCGTTAGAAAACGGATAAAATATTAAATGTTGTAGACGTTATAGATACTCATTGACTCCCACTTTACGTTTAAATTAAATAAGAGTGCATCAACGTTGCTATTTTAATAATCTCTAGATTATGCAATTACTATACAATCTATTCAATTGAAGCCTACACATCACCTATTGTCCAAGCTTTTCCTGTGTCAGTACATCCAAAAGAGAAGACATCTTGTTGGCATAGTCTGGACGAGACAATTCAGTCTCCTAAAAATGGATCAAACTACATTTACCTGTTCTTATTGGTTATATTTTGTCTAGAATTTTGTATAAGATGGACAATGATTTCAGTCTTTCAATTATTGACTGGAGCAGTCCAATGGGAGTTAACCTCAATTTTTGCTAAAAGCATTTAATACAATCAAACGTTAAGAGAACATAAAATTACCTGAATCTTTAGTTTTATTTGAACATGCACCCTTTTTTGATGATGAACTAACAGTCACATTAATCAACGGAATTTTTCTTCTTGTTAATCTGTTATTTATCAGCAACTTTTATCATTTTCTTCCTTTCAATTAAAGACTGTTCTAATTCTAAGCATGTGGTGAACGTAAATTGTACTAAATAAATAAGGAAACGATCGATAAACATTAAACTACAATTAATAATTGACTTCAAAGTAATCCAGTTCATTTTAAACACTCTCTTGACATATAGAAGAAACAAAAGTACCATGCATGGTAAAGGTATGCACTTAATGATCAATTAGAATTTGGGTAAGTGTTTGAGATAAAAGTAATATATCTTTGTTAACTAGTTTTACGTTTCATATTAACACAGAACGCATACCTGTAGTGTTGAAAAATGCCAAAATATAATTGAAAATCTTTCGAATAATCATTTTGTAAAATAAATAATCACATGTTTATTACGTGTAATGAAAATTTATTACGTGATATAAAACAGAACTGCTTCCTCCCATTTTCAGTAACACTGGGAACTCTAGAAAATTGAACTGATACAAAGACTGGATATAGATGTAGAAAATACATTTTGCAACATTTGTGGTTAACTTTGTGTCCCATTTGCGGAAAAATTTTGGAACGGTCATTATTAAGTTGGGATTTAATAAATTATGTCTTAGCGAGCTTACATTTTGTAGCCTGAACAGACATCGAATAGAAAATCTATGTTTACATAATATTTTTGTAAACTTATTAACAATTATAAAAGATATAAAAAATCAACATTATTATTCTTCTGTCATATTTATCCACGACTAGGAAATTCCAGGTCAAATACTGTTTTACAAATACACGTGTAGGCACTTTAATCGATGTTTTGTATTGTTTAGTTTTGCGTTTGTATGTAATTATAGTTTTGGGAAATTTTAGATCTAACTTTTTTCTTTACTGTTCTATCATTTTTAATGTTAAAGTAAAGATTAACTTTAAACTTTTATGTGTGCAAAGTTTTAGTAAAATGCATTAAGTCATATGGGATTTAGAATTTTTTCTTTTTTATCGATTAAGTGCAATGATGACTTAAGACGGTCCTTAAAACCGACAGTGTGTGACGGCTGTAAAATGTCTCCCAGTACATCCAATCAGTGCTGTTATAAATTATGCACTTTGAAAACCGATGACATACAATAAACAAAAAAGTATTTTTTACCTATTGTAATTTTGTAAACTTAGACAACGAAAATTCGCAATTCGTATTGTACAAATTTGTTTACTGTAATCATAGCAAAGAAATAAATTGTTTTAAAAATCTGCACTCTCAACTTAATTATACTTTTTTGTTAAAATTTTGGTTTCAGAAAGAAATTATAAGAAATGCTCACATTTATTGGAATTTAATCAATTTTTCCTGTTTATGTAATCAAAAAAAATCAGAAAACATTAATTTGAAAAAAAAATAGTTAGAGATAAACAACGCTAGAAATTCAAGTTATTTGCATTAACCCCCTTTCAATTGATAATGTAGTGTTTTAAAATCTTTATTAATTGTTATTCGATGGGCATTTGCTCAGGTCTTGCTGTGGTTCATGATTATGTCCATGAGCAATTTAACATAACAAACAACTGAAATTGACAAATAAAACTACATTCAAAACGTTCCTCATTAAATGAAATAATGAGAATTTTAGTATAAAAATGGAAACTTTATATTGTTAATATAAAGTTGTGGTAAACTCGAGCTAGGCACCGTTTACACGGCATTTCCGTTTTTGGCCATGAACAAGCTTAGACAAAGTGAGCCTGCAATATTTTAAATAATTGTCATGTTCGGTGGCTTTCAAAATTTCTCTTTTCATCTAATAATTGAATATAACATTAAAATTACTTAGATGATTAATCCATTGAAACCATATTGTCTTAAACAAATTGTCAAATACATTGGATACGGGTTTTTCATACATTTTTCAAGTATACTATATTGATAATAAAAAAATATTTTCTTCTTCCCTTAAAACATCCTTAATTATTTTTTGTTATTTTCCAAATATATACTACTACGTATATAATCAAAATCTCATCAAACAACCTAGGAAGTGTAAATATATCGCGTATTATTATGACTAAATTTGCATATCAAACTTACCCGTATGGCCATTACCTTAAGTTAGCAACTCATAAATTCTATATTTTAAGAAGTGAATTATTTCTGGGTTCTCAACCCAGTTATGAACAAAAAACAAAAATCATTTTGCTTATCAAATTGTGATAAATTTTTAATTTGTTTTGACATTTGTAATGCATTGCTTTATATCGTGTTATCAGATATCTAAAATTTAATTTGACATAGATTAAAGACATCTTTTACCTTCAAAACAACAAAAGTTAGTTTTGTAACCACTTGCTTCGTTGCTTTATTCAGAATGATAATTTTCGCATGTTCTTTGTGAGGGTCACCTTATTCCCAGACTGCCAGAATATCAGTTTTCTGTGTGAGGCCAATTAACAATTCAATATATAAATGTGCAAACATTTAAATGCTTGGCTACATTAAGAAAGACAAAGAACACCTTTGTGTTGTTCATGGAGAAAGTTATCTACTTTCTAGCGTTGAAGCTAGTTTTTTTTGTAGAAATATTATTTGTCTGATTAATTCGCTCTTTCTATGCAATGAAGGTTTTATTTAATGAAGGTTTATAGCTTAAAATTCGGGGGATCGTGTCTCATTTTAAATTCATTTTTACAAAATTAATGAATGCATTTGGTTTTTTAGTTGTGACAGTTAATTTTTGAAAACCCACATTATGTCTTTATATGCTGAAAAACGTGTTTTCCATGGTCTAGTCCAACGGTATGGCAAGCCCAACATTTATTGGCTTTACTAGCAAAGCAAAAAAAAAAACACCAGGTCTTAATTTAATTTTTAATAGGAGTCGGAAAATTATCAGGTACCAGGGGCCGTTTGTTCTAAATTTTACTGCGGGTTAAACTTACCTATGGTAAAACTAAGAACAAGACATTTTTACTGCGGGTAAAACTAACCTATGGTTTAACCAATGATTTTTACCCATTAAATGATTTCTCTATTTTATTTTGCGCATGTATATCTTGTTATTGTTTAGAGAGAGAGAGAGAGAGAGAGAGAGAGAGAGAGAGAGGGAGAGAGAGAGAGAGAGAGGGAGAGAGAGAGAGAGAGAGAGAGAGAGAGAGAGAGAGAGAGAACTAAGACTAAAATCACTACTGCAACAAGGTATTTCTAAACAAGTGTTTTATATAGAATTGATTTATCAATTAAAGCATATAAAACGTAACATTCAATTCTTTCATTCTTCGTAAAAACATCTGAAAATTCAAAATAAAGCCACCAGCATGATATTCTACAACCTCAGGCATAATTTTTCTTACTCTTACTCTTTGTTTGCACGACGGTTGCAGGAGTTAAATATTTTATTAAAGTTTCTAGCAACAATCTTGAAAAAAAAACTTACTTGAACATAACACTTTGTTTTGTTTAATTTGTTCTGGCAATTTTTCTTGCATATTTTACTCCATGCGATCTGGTATTGGTAAGATCATTCTACCACTCTTCGCACTTGGCTATGCAATTATATTACAGTTATATTTGTGTGCATTTGTCCAGTTGATGGGTGGGTTGGAGCTTATTCACATAGACAACGTGTTTGTCGTTAATTATTCCATGACATAATAAAATTGAACAACTTTTAATTTTATAACTTTCATCCACATGTAAACTTTTAAACTTTCAACAGAGATTAACTCCACGTAATTTCTTTTAGAGTAATAAAATAACTATCCATTCAATCAGTCATGGTCTCTTCTATAGTAAACTTTACCGCCAAAAGTTAATGTTCATCTTTCTCTCACAAAAAGCATGCAAAGCAAGACTTTTCCCGTCAATAGTTTAACAATTATACGGAGCAAAGTATGTACACAATAATGTGGAGCAATATGGAGCGTATACATACAGTTATAAGGAGCAAAGTATGTAAATAATAATATGTGGAGCAATGTGGAGTAAAGTAACATACATTCGCAATTCGCGACAGTGTTCTTGTTTGTTCAGAGGAAAGATGAGAACCTTTTAGGGCTGGTGTGAGGTTAGTGCACCCTAGAACGGGGCTTAACACCAATTGGCCATGTTTTGCCACTGACATTTACGAGGCTGTAAAATTCTTTCTTGTTCAAATGTTCGTTAATTGTTTGTCGTGTCCCCTTTAAAATTGATTATAATATACTCAACAAAAATGTTTTGCAACTTTTGCATTTTTTAACAGTTAAAAACAACTAAAGTTAACAAGTGATACAAAACCATCCTAATATGAAAGAACTATTGTCCCAGCATAATATCCTTTATGCAAATTGAAGCTTTTATCAATAATGATTGAAAAAGAATGACGAAAATGATTGGATATAGGCTGTAATTTTTTCACAAATCAGCTTTCTTAGGATGAGAGAAATTCAAGTAGAAATTATGTGAAATTCCAAGGACGGCGTACGAACATTCTAATTTGTCAAAAACACATTACAATATCTGTCTTACTACATAATTTTATGTTTACATTGTGTATCTGTTACGGATAATCCATGCTTTTTCCTCTTTGGTCGTGTTTGGAGGCTGTGTGTCTTTTGAATATGTCTATTTCCGATATGAGTGTTTCATTGTTTCTTATAATTTTAGAGTTGTCTACGAAAATTGTGCATGTTGGTCTGTATAAAATGAGTGCATGCCATTTAAAAAAAGTATGATAGGTTTTAATAATGAGCATTCTATGTCAATATTTGATAATTATTTTTACATAAACATGGTATTACGTAAACTTACCAATGTTTTAAACAATCTTCTAAAGCTCGAGACCAGCATGCTTAATTGGTAACAACATTACACAATTACATGAACGCTAAAGAGATAGTTGTCTTTATGCCACCCACCCATTTTTTTAGAAAAATATATGCTTTATGGAGAGTATTTACTTTTACGACACATGTATCGAAACAATACCAGTTATTTATGTGAAGCCAATGAATATTTAGATAAAATGTCATAACGTATACTTCCGGCGAAATCCAATCCAAACACATGTTTTCCGGAATGCAACGACCGTCCAATAATTGACAATTGGGACAGGGCTAAAGCTTTACTTTTTATAATGATTGAATCATAGTAAAATGTGTGAGATGTTTTTTGAAAAAGGTTTGTCATTTGTCAAAATTGCATTACAATTAACATAGATCTTAACCATACCACGTGTGAGATGGTATTTGAAAATATTTTGTCATTTGTCAAACTAACATTCAAAATTGACATAGATCTTAACCATAAATCATCATGTTGTTGGTGAGAAATGATTTCAATACAGCAAATATTTAACTGAATATTTTTTAAATGTAAAAGTAAACTTGTGTATTTAAAAGTCTTAATTTACAGTATTACTGGTAAAGCCACATTCAGCCGCTTAACACGGACAAGTCGAATACCTTAAGATAGATGAAAAGGGGTTTTTGAACATTGTCGAGGTAATGGTTTTGGTTGGAGTTTATTCCCTAAGACAACTTATTTGTTTGTATTAGAACATATTCGGGCAAATGTGAGGTAGGTGCATCCTAGAAACTGATTAAAACCCCAGCGGACTGAACGTTCCAAGACTGAACGTTCCAAGACGGTAACTCGTGTATGAAAAACAGGCCAACGTTTTATTAGATAAGGATCGTGCTCAAGAAACACATGTAATGAATGAAAATAAAATTGAGCAATCAACTAGTGAGAGTAATACTTTACAACAAGACAATTAAAAACAAACACACAACAATACACCAAAAATAATTTACAAAATATCGTAGGTGGGTGTGTCGCCATGGAAAGGTCGGTGAAAAATTTTGACATTTGGTGTTTAAAGGAGGTTCTTGGCAGCACCATCTTAATATACTTCCTGCTATTTGAATTTTGCCATTAGTGTTGCCTTTGGCGTTGTATGTAATATGCAGGATTTATAGTTTCAGATTCGAGTTCTATTCCGTTTAGTTTCGCACATTGTTTTCTCGTTAAGGGCCAACCCATTCTTTAACAAAATATTGAGTTGCGCCAAGCCCCGGGATAGGACAGTAATATGAATTTCAATTACTGCTCATAAATAAGCTCAATCAAACCGAGTCTGCAATTTATTCACATGTGTCGTGTTTGATGGTTTTCAAAGTTCTCTTTTCGTCTGTGGCTCATTACTGGACAAGCATCTACAAGGTACCTTTTTAAGTTCTCAGCCTACTAGACATTTAACCTACTTGACAAGATTGGTGAAAAACAAAAATGAAAACAAACACCACAAGGGAATCTAATGACGATATTTAGGCGAAATGCAAAATCACTTATTATTGCATACCAGATCAGGTCATCCGGTGTTTTCACCCGTGTAGGAAATTTCGATCCTACACCCCCCCCCATGTAGAATGAGTCACGTGAGTGACGTCACGTCTTCAAATATCTGACGTAATATATTCAAGTTAGTGACGTCATTTATAAAAAAGATTGCTTTAACGTCAATATTTCAGCAAAATGAAAATAAATAAGTTTGTATACTTACACAAAAATGTTATAAATATAAAAGGTATGCAAGAAAAAGTATCTTGCATGAGAAATTCGGTAAAGATAGAAAAATCTGTCACCTCGGGTGAACTGTTATGGCGGGAACGAGGCTCCCGCAAAACAGTTAACCCTCGGTGACAGATTTTTCCATCTTCACCTCACACTCATGCATGATACTTATAATGATTTGTTTGAAGTCAGAGATCCTGGTGGAATAAAAAGGTGAAGTATGCATATCCGGAATCGTCATACTCAGAAAGCACAGCCTCTCACGCAGCCAAAAAGTAGAAAATAAAAGGGAGCATTGGTTTATAAGAATATCAATTTTAAATAAGACACCACAAACAATTAACGAAAAATAGGACCTTTTGAGTTATCGCACTGGAATGGTCAGTAGCAAAACAATTTACCACTCCCTCCACTTGCCCAAACAGGTTTACATATGAACAAACAAGTACAAATTATCGAAACAATTGATTGGATTGAAATATCCTTTCCATATTGTTGTTGGATATACAACATCATTTTATAAAAATATATATATACAGGTTCCAACGATTTATAAAAGTTATATGTTTGCGATTTACACACAATAAACCAACTGAAACAAGTTTAAAGGTCAGATAATCTTGAACATATTTACAGCATTAATTAGATTACAATTAATTCAACATAAAACACATTTCCTGTGAGAAAAATGCTCACGAAGTTTTATATTCAGAGAAAATAAACATACATTTTTACGATATGTTCATTTTAACAATAGAAATGATTCATGATCCTTTTCTCAGTATTTTTCATAGTTATTATGTTACCTAATTTCGTCTTCTGAGAATTCTTTAGTATTTGTGCCTTTTGGTGGGATATTAATACTTTTGGATTTCGTGCACGAGTCAATCCAGGAGTTGAACCTACCAAACCCACACCCATCCCAAGAAGTATAGAATTGTACGTTTTGCTTAGCGAGTATACTTAGAAAACTAAAAAACTATTAATCAAAGAGCACTTGCAAATAGATCTATCATTTTATCAAAAGAAACACACACTCTTCATACAGAATGTAAATGAATTCAAATATTTACTCTATGTAAAATAATTATTAACTCTTTGATTAAATTTTTGGGATTCGTGTCAAGAAACATAATATGATGAAAGTTTATTTTATTATTTAAGTTACATAAATGTTCATATTTTTCATGCTGTTTTAGGACACGAGTCCCAAACTTTTAATTTATTAGTTTACAGTTATTTCATATGTGATTTGGGAACTGTCAAAATGTTGACCCGAGGTGGAGGGGATAGTGTTTTGAACTGTTGCCCGAGGCCGTCGGCCGAGAGCATCAGTTCAAAACACTATCCCCGACACCGAGGGACAACAGATACTGTTTGACTGTTCCCAAATCACATATGAAATAACTGTTTTATTACCTGATCAATTACTGTTTGAACAGTACTTACAGATGATAAAAGGAACAAGAAAATAATTTTGCAAATATGTTTTTAATTAAACTTTTTTAATTTAACAATCTTGTAACTATGTCACACTGCCAACATTTTGTATGTCAGTAGGTTTGCATATTGTTTTTCTCTGTTATTTCATAAAAAAACTTAAGGAAACTGTCGTTTTGCTGACAAAATTTTAATTTGTTAAAATACTTCACCACATTTTATTAATAATCATTGGAGTCAATTTGTTTCTTTACTGTTCCACATGACGTCATGACGTCAGAGCATACGAGGGAAACAGTCGAAACTATTGACCGGTCAACAGTTCGCAAACGTGGACTTTTTTAGAATTTCAGAAAACAGTCAAAACTACCAAATTACATTTATATAAGGTATCAGGTAATAATAACATTTAACATATTGTTATTACTGACTTCAGTTTTTGTAATGATATTGCCCCTACTGGGGAGCGAACCCGTACGGCGACAGCGCCTAGTCATGCAATGCCAATTAGGCTATCTATTGAACTAGCCGAGACAACCCTAAAAGGTTGATAAACCTGTTAAACGTCATCAACAATGATGATTTGTGTGCATTAAGTATTCTTATGTTGTTTTGCAATTTCAGAAGATAAGAAGCGTCGCGAGGAAGACAATCAGAACAAATCCCAGATCCCAAAGAAGAAAAGAAAAACCCGAACTGCTTTTACAAACCAACAGATTTACGAACTGGAGAAACGATTCATCTTACAGAAATATTTAACACCAAGTGATAGAGACGAGATTGCATCTAAATTAGGATTGTCATGTGCTCAAGTGATCACGTGGTTTCAGAATAGAAGGGCAAAGTTCAAACGAGACATTGAAGAGATGAAACATGACGTTGTTGTTACGAGTCCCAGAACATCAGAATCCGAAAGTGACAATAAGTGAGACTTATAACATTGACTGAGATTATTTAAATAAGCTCCAAAAACACAAAACTTGGGTTAAAAATTCGTCTCGAACCTAAAGCAATTGGTCAGTCAACTGACAGATGATAAGCTAGACTATCCAGACTGCATCAACGATCGTAAAACTAATCAGGGCTGAAGGTTATAAAGCTGAGCATGGAAACCAGTCTCAAATCTCAAGCATCTGATTGGCTGAAATGGCGACTGGTCAGTTTTATAACCTTGGGCACTGGAGATCTGTCTCAAATCTCAAGCATCTTCAGAATGGTCGCCGTTTCAGCCAGTCAGATGCTTTAGATTAGAGACGTGTGTCCAATCTAACTTTTATGATCTTGGGTCCTGGTCTTAGTTCTGCCAGTTTCTGCCAGTTGGGTAACTTCTTATGGGGAGATTTCAAATCCAGTGTAAACACTGTAACTGTGCAGTTGAACACAGTAAACATTTCAAATTTTGAAAATTGAGAATCTCCAGAACTGTTGGGACCAAGATAGCTATTGTTGTGGTGGTGCATGCTGAATTCGGATTTCTGACTTTTAAAGTAGTTCGGAATAGCTAAATATTGTTTGACTATGTGTAGTCTGACAGTTTAACCATTAGACTCTGTATATTTCATATTTTGTACCAAAATGATATTTTGAAGCTTTTTTAGTTAAAAACTGTTATTCGAAGGAAGAGTTTTTAAAAAAGACGTATTCTCTTTAAATCCGACTTTGAAACTGAGAGACATTTTATTTTATGACAAATGGATTAATAAGCGGTGTGTCCACTTACATATTTTTTCATAAATAAAGTTAATGAAAACAATGTAATTGAAATATCATCATATTTAAGTCTTACGGAATACACACCTTGTGAACGTTTATGTACATTTAAGTATATGTTAGTTGATTTGGTACAAGTAATTGAGAAAAGCATACATTTGCAAAAACAACAACAACAAAAACAATAAATTGTTTGTTGCTCTTTGTATCCCAAGTATAACAGATCTGTGAGTGTTTGTACCAAATATTTATTTGAATTTACCCCCACCTCTCTCTCTCCCCCTCCCCCTCTCTCTCTCTCTCTCTCTCTCTCTCTCTCTCTCTCTCTCTCTCATTTTATGTAATATATTTTAGACGTTGCTTATAAGTTATTTGCACGTCTGCAGTGCATGTGTAACTCTCACTCAAGATGTTTAAACTCTTTTATTGAAAACCGTTCGTAAATGTTGTCATGGACGAGTTGTAAGGTCACAATTTAAAAAAGAAAAATCATTTTCATGCGTACACAAACATAAGTATCCAATATAAAATCTAATAGATTAGATTGATAAATACGGAAGGTTTCATTCGATTGAACATCACTAATTTATAGTCCTCCAAAATGTTTAAAGTAAGTATTTCATGGTTGAGACATTGTGAAATTGACCATATTTTGCTATCTGATACATTTGGCATTAAATCATAAAACTACTCTGGAAAGACCCATAAAAGTTCACTTGATATGTTTAGACATTGAATCTGAGGGTGTTAAATTAATAGCAAAATAGAAAAGAGAAGCACGCAAATCAGAGAAAGCCACATTCAGAAAGCACAGCCCCCCTCCCCCTCACAACCAACAAAGAAGTCATTTGGTAGGCGCCTCGAGGTTGACGTAAACTGTTGTATAAACGACATTTGATATTATGCACTTCGCGGTAAAATAAGTAAGCTTTTAATTGTAATATCTCCAATAGGACAATGACCAATGGCGGAAATGCACTCCTATGGGACACTGGCCAATGGTTTACAGTGTAATCACGTAATAATGTCTCAAATCATTGTACTCTTAAGTAAAACCGACATAAAACACGAATTTTCAAGTATGAAAGCATAACGACCAGAATCGACCAGAATCGTATACTAATTTAAAGCATTCGTTCAAAATTAGTTACTTGCTTTAGCATAGAATACACACATATGCACATGACCAAACTTTGAATGCATAAATTACTTTTTTTGAAGAGTTTTCCGTTTCACGCTTTCCCCGGGAGACATCATTACGCAATTTAATTAGGCGACATTCGATATAGTCCCCCGTGCGCTGTAACTTAGAGAGTTCATCGGCAGATTCTCATTGTTTTTGATCAACGCCTTCCGAAGATATAATATTTACACTTCAACTTCGTCCTCTACGATGAAGTCATATTCATCTAACGAATCAAAACTTCTGATGGTATTATTTTTAAAGGCGTGGCTACAGTAGAACCGTTCACAATTTATTGGACGTTGCACAATGTTTTGACGTGAAACGTCGCCGAGCACGCACGTTTTGCCACGAGTTGCGCCGTCATTCACTTTGTCGTCAACATGGATGCTCCAACAGCCATTCAAAAAATCCGTAATATCACGTATTTTTCTAATAATTTCTTCATTAATGAATGAGAGTAATTGTGTGTGTTAATATAAGGATTGAATCGATATTTGATACCTTTTATTTGGGTATGAAACACGGTTAGATTGTTTAAAGTACGCGAGAAGCCCTTCGGGCTTCACACACTTTAAACAAACCAACTGTTTTCCATATCCAAATGTCACTCTGAGTTTCTTTATCCCTTGAGTTTATTTTTTAATTCTCGTACATCTGTTCAGTATGACATTTGCAATCAACGTTAAAGTGTTTATATGGCGACTTGTACCTTTTTTGGTTTCGTTGTTTCTTCTCCATCCAAATGAGAAAATTGAATCAGAATTTGTCGCACCCAGCTCACTTTTTTATCTACGAAGGCCTTTTTTGTTCTTATACCGGGGTCTTCTCAGACAAAATTTTAATAATAGGTTCTTGTTTAGATAATTTTTATTAAGCTGTACTTGATATCAAAATCTAGATTCGAGCAATCATGAACGATCTTAGTGTTAGATGAAAAAGTGTAATATGCTTATTAGGAAGCAAAACCTCCCTCTAGTTTATAGATGGGTGGTTTCAATATCCCAGCCCATACAGGTTTCGATATTGTTCAATCACTCTTAGGATATACTTCCTGCTTTTTTTTAAATTTTGCCTTTGGCGTTGTCTGTGATATGCAGGATTTATATTCTCAGATACCCTGTCAAAATTCTATTCTGTTTCGTTCCGCCCATTGTTTTCTCGTTTAGGGCAAACCCATTCTTTTACCTGGGGACCATACGCAGCTGAACATGGAATGGCACATGTATTAGTCTGAAAATACCCCATGAAGGTTCCATGTTCACCGCCATAATCATACCTTCGTTTAGGATGGATCAAAATTGTAATGTTTATTGGTTTAAATATTGAGTTGCGCTCAAACCGGGGCTAGGCGCCGACCGATCCTGCAATGTTTTTATATTTGTCGTGTTTGTCGGCTTTCAAAGTTACCTTTTCATCTATTACTCAAGCCGAAGAATAGATGTTGAAAGAGAGTATGGGCTTATAAAACAGTCAGTTTTAAATAAGACACCACAAACAATTAACGAAAATTACAGCATTTGGAGTACCGCCTTAGAATGGTAAATGCCAAAGAGGTTCTAAAATGCACCAACATGGCACGTTCCCCAACAGGTTCTCACATGAACATTAAGTATAAGTTGTCTTTGTAACTTACCTCAAACGCACTCATCAACTTGGCAATGCTGCATGCAAAATCGCAAACGTATATTAAGCATAAGAAACTAATGGCATTTACGCAAAAAGGTAAATAATCAATGGCTTTACCATGACCAAACAATCTGGAGCCAAACAAGCTAGAACATGAGATGGAAAAGAAAACTATCGGGATTCTATTTCTTTTTACCATATTCTCCTTGCCTCTTCGTGCAATCAAAGCGACCAACAGATCAACTGTAAATTTGTTAATCACTAAGCATAAGGACATGTTCAAATGAAAATAAAAAACTTATGTAGCTCTATCGACTGCTCTTCAATCAGGAAAAAAAGGTTATCTAAAAGGCAGAGAAAACGAACCCAATTTTGTTAAAAGGGGTTATACATGCAATAACCCTATAACATCATTATTTTTCCGTAATGGCATATGTTAAAAGCCCGTAAACTTTTTATATCTAGCACATGACTCTAAATAGCTTCTGTCCTTTATAAGTTTTGCTGTTAGATCTTTTGAATGCACATATTGCATAAATTAAATATATTAATCTTTGCTCTATGTTAACATGTGTGACCTTTTTACAAGCTTTTAGCAACTGATAAGTCGTTTTAAATGAGTCCATCTGTCGGTATAATTTAGGGAACTAAAAGCTTGCTGCGTAAAAATGTGGGGACGCTTTAAATATTGTTTTTAATATTTGCCCCTGCTGTGCATTACGCTTTTTTCATCATTACCAGTGCACGAACACTACGAACATATTCATTAAATAAGAGTGTTCCATGTGAAATAAATAACAGTTAAACTGGTAAAGAGCAGTCTTGATTCTATCATTAATGTAAGTTGCTTTTGGTGTCTAACTTAATTAATTTGATATAAATGTAAGATGATTAAAAGGTTGCTCTTCCGACTTTAATAATGGCTCTGTAGAGAGGCAGTGTTTTTTTAGTTTTGAAAGACAAAAAAGCGTCGTTCCTTACCTTATGGCGTAGGCAGTAACACCCATGTCTATGACTGTTCATGAACAGGATAATTCAAACCAAGCCTTCACGGAAGTTCATTTATTTAAAACAAAATATTTTGAGAATGGTAAACAACAGATGTTTCTGCAAAAACTATATATTTCTGACAGTTTTATATCCTATAACCTTTAATCGCAAATACTGGAATACAGATATTGTATGATGGATAAATGATCACTTATGTGGCTAAAATCATGTGTGTCAAAGTTTGTAGAATGGCGAAATAAATGTTGAAACTATCAAAAAGAGCTATTCAAACATGAAATATGCATATCAGAAATGGCCATATTCTGAAGACAAAACCTCACCTCACAAGCCACAATGCAGAAAGGAAAAGAGAAATGGTTTATAAAATGATCAAATCCAAAATAGACACCTCAAACAATTAACGAAAAAAAGAACCCGGTGGGTAACCGCCTTGCAACGGTCAGTAGCAAAACATTTTGCAACTAGGGATTTAAATCACTTTATTAGGTGCACCAACCTCACCATTGTCCCTAAAATTTCTTAAATGAACAAACATGTAAAACTTGTTTGTTAAATAGCTCCAACCCACTCACCAACAACAAAATGACGTCGACCACAGTCGCCCTGTTCTAAGCGTGTATACAATTAAAGAATGTTCTATTACACTGATGCATTTAAAATGCAACATATTTTTACATATATGGGACTGTATGAAAGTACCTTTGTCAATAAATAAAACCAATTTTAGTTCTTGTGCTGTTGAGAAGTAAGGATAAAAAGTAAAATAGCCCTATCTCAAATGGCAATATCTACATTACACAGCCTTCCCAAAATCAAAAAGCAAAAAGTAAAAGAGCTTGGGTTTTAAAAATCTTTTTTTCAAAATAGACAGTACAAAAAGTTAACGAGAACGAGTAAATGAGCACCCGAGGGTTTGGGGCGGTCAGTGGCAAAAGAGTTTTTAACCAGGTTAAAGGGTTCATCAATCTCAAACTTGCACAACAGGTTCTTGTATGAATAAACAAGTCCAAGATATTTTGGTGAATGAGCTCCAACCCAGCAATCACTATACAATGTTGCTTGCAAAAGCACACAACATAAAAATACATAAAAAAGCAACATATGCATATCAGGAATCGCCACACTCAAAAAACACAGCCTCCCCACGCAGCGAAAAAGAAGAGAGGAAGAGAGAGAGAGAGCGCATGTTTTATATATGTATGTCAATTCAAATAGGACGCCACAAACAATTAATTAACAAGAGAACCTTTGGGGATACCGCCTTGGAACGGTCAGTGGCAAAACAAATTGCCACTGGGGGTTTAAACCAGGTTCTAGGGTGCACCAACCTCACACTTGCCCCAACAGGTTAAAAAATATAATAAAAAATTATAGCATTGTCAAGCAAAAAAGTTGGTACCCAATTACCATACCGATCCCGATCCCAGAGCCCCAGGAGTCAGCAAAAACAAGAAATTAAAGAAACAGATCGAGCTTCTACGTTCTTTAGCAAGGATTCCATATAAATCTTCATAAGCAATTAAATCGCTACCACCGTCGTGCAACAAGGAGGCAAGCATAACAATCACTTCTATATTGGTTACTTAACATAAATACCTTAGTACATATCTCCACTTCAGATTTCGGATGTTATCCCAGCAGATGTCTAAAACTTATATAAACACATTTTTTATTTTAAATGTTATTGAGGTACTTCGTATAAACAATCACATGATAAGAAGTAAAATATTGAAATGACTTTAAATTGCCCTGTAAGTTGCAAAATGGCCAGGAAATAATCTACTGGGTTATTTTATAAGAAACATTTTAAAGTACAAAATTAATTCAAAAGTGAATCACTGCTTAATATCGTAGGGAAACATCATAAACATTGAGCTAAACTAGCTGTGATAGTTAAGTTTAAGAAACAATTTTTGAAATATACTTGAAGCATAACATTGATTTTAGAACAATTTCAAAATATTGGAAAACAGAATTACTGCATAATAACGCAAAAACATGAAACACCATGAAGTTAAACTAGCTTTGATAGATATGTTTAAGGAAAATATCCGAAATAAAATAGAATCATTAAATTGATTTTAGAACAATTTCAAGAAAAAAATCAATGCAAAATAGAATAGCTGCGTAATATTACATGACAACATACTTAAAAAGCACGACGCTTAACTGGCTGTAATCGTAGCTAAAGGAAATGTCCGAAATATACCAGAAGTATAAAGTGATTTCAAGGAAATTTAAAAAAAAAATAATGTATAATAGAATAACTGCACAATATCACAAGGAAACATAAATACACGAAGTTAAAAGAGCTTCGATAGTTAAGTTTATATAAAATGAACAAAATATGCTAGAAGCATTAGAGGAATTTTATTACAGTTTCAAACTAAAGCAAAATAGAATTACTATATAACATCGCAGGGAAATAAAAAAAAAACATCACGCAATCTGTAATTGTTTAGTATAAGTAAAATATCCAAACTATACTAGAAACATTAAAGGGATTTTATAAAAATTAAAAAATGCAAATTAGAACTACTGCATAATATCGCTTGACAACATAAGGGAAAAACTTGCTGTGATAGTTGAGTTAAAGAAAAATGTCCGAAATAAACTAGAAGCATTCGAGGGTTTTCGTGCAGTAATTTTTAACTTCAGACACTGAGCAATGAGACTCATACTTTTTTATTTAAACACAATGACTGATTTGCAGGAAAACATTTGACAGACGGCACATCCTGTCGTGATAGTTAAATAATAGATGAAAATGGAAAAGCGTGCGTTTGTTTTGCAGTTTGAAGCACAGAATGCACTCGGGGCATTGAAATTGATATTGCTCTAATCATTACAGAAATAATTTAAATAAAGATAATTAAGATACAGTTCAAGTTGGTCTAAAAGCGAGCAGTTATGGAAATATAATAATGGTTATAAGCTTTCTGACAGGGTATAGAAGGTTGCATTGCTGGTACAGTTTGGTGAGTTTTTGCTATTGCCCTAGCCGTTTTTATTGTTTAAAAGATATGCCACTTACACGTCAGTGGTAAGAAAAAAGAATTAAACACATTGATAAACATTGTTTCCGTCTTGTATATTGACAATCTCATCACGTAAAATGGTTTATCATCGACTAATTGGAGAAAGCTTTACATATACATCACCGTACAAATTAACCAATCATTGCAGTAATAAAGTAAATCTAGTTATCATAAGCAAAATACCACATTTAACAAAGCATAATGGTTATTATACTCTGCACTCTATATCATAAATAGCCAATGCAAAAACATGAAAAAGGAACATCATAACAAAATATATAAAGGTTTATGTATCACATAAATTATGTACCTCTCATACATGAAAATATATTGTGTGTAAAATAAAAAAATATATCATCATATGACGTTCCGTAGAATTGATGTGGCAGGAAATTATGCAGTGCTTTTCATTGCATAATATTTACAAATTAAGGCACACGACGCCAAGCTCCGAAAGAAATTATCAGGTCCAAAACAATAACGAAAATAAGAACCTGAGGTCTGACCGCATTGATACGAACAGTGGCAAAAGCAATTTGCCGCTTGGGGTGGGGAGTTTAAATCAGGTTCTCGGGTGCACCAACCTCATATATACCCATATAGGTTCTTAAATGAACAAACAAATACAAGTTGACTTGGTGAAATAGCTTCAACCCACCCATCAATATAATGTCACATGCAGAAACACAAAAACATATAAAGCATAAATTTTATCTCAATCGAGGTATGGCACCTTAATTTAAATCTCTTTCTTCAATAAACTGAAATATGGAGTTTTCAGATTTTTCATTTAAGAATTTATATTACTAATGATCAAATGACTCTGTAAAATCGTAATGTAAAACTGACTTTAACATTACTTAAACAGCTTTTCATAATTGTACAACAAAAGATAAGAAATAATATATATATATACGAAACACCCTACCCTCATTTTAGACTTGGGTAGAATACATATACCTGTGTTAATGAACCCATTTTGAAAAGACTGAATCACATTACGAGTATAATGAATTCTTAAATAATCGCTTCATCAAATTTACGAGTCAGCGTGTGGGTTCCAATGGTAAGTATACTCTACGACAAATTAACGCAAACATTGGCTTGTAAATACTGCATAGAGTAAACCCTAAAAATGAATCGATGTTTGATGATTTTTATTTAGGTAGGAAACATTTGAGTTATTATGGTGTTGAAGCCCAAAAGTGTTCGTCGATGTGACATATAAACAATTGGGAACAGTCCAAAACTGAAGTGAAGTGAAAATATTTATATTTTAAACACACAGAGACATTTTGAAACGTGCAATTATTCACATTTTTGACGTAAATCCTGGTGCGTTTTACTGCAGGTGTTTTAAGTCTCTAAAATAAAAAAATTGATTCTTACTCATTTTAAAAGTTTCATAACACATTGTCAGGTATAAACAAGACAAAAACTTGAATTCAATCATTTTGCAATCAAGTAACAGAAGTTTTGAAAATAAGTGTAAAACTCTGTGACTTTCAAATTTTGAATAATATAAAAAAAGTCCCCCCGTAACTACTCGTAGAATGATAGTTCATTTACACATTTAATCAGATCTGACTTTTCGGTGTTGCAATTTTATAAAAATGATAAATGCTAAATAATTACCTTATTGAAAATGAAATGGCAACTACGTATCGTGCGTTTATAAAGGCGTTAAGTATATATTTAATTTTTGCAGCATATTTTGTAACTGTATAATATGATTTATGGAATAATGACTTACTGAAGCTTAAAAGATGATATCAATAATTGGGCATGCCTGGGAGCTTGTGAAACCACTTAAATTGTTATTTTTGGATTTCATGTGCGGTAGAAAACCAGTGTGGTCTGTAAAATATTGTCAAATATCAGCAATATGGGGTATTAAATAGTCATTGCCGGAAAACTTGACATGTTGATGCTATAATAATTTAAAAGTTTCTATATATATTCCAGAAAATATTTTGTTTAGTCATATTAAACATGTTAAACTTGTTCTGAGAATGTTTATCAAGTACAATGTTAATCATATGTTTAAATTAGTAGTTAGAATGTTCGTAGCTGAAAGAGAGAATAAAACTCCAAGATATATCTGTCATAGCGTGATTTTGTCACGATTAAATGATTCGTGATATCTTTTGATCATTTTATAACTCTTGTTCTGTTTTCCTCTCTATCTTTCGGTTGTGTGGCTAGGATGTGTCTTCTGGATTTGGCCATTCGTGATAGGCGTAATTCACAATTTTCCAATTAAAACAAATCAATTGTTTGTTTTTTTTATCAAGGCACTTTGGGCCTACGCTTATTTCCTTTAAAGACAACATATTAATATTTTGTGTTTTTTTTTCAAATTGATACATTTGGTACCCGCCACGGAAAAAGTTGATGTCATTTAGGGCACGTCACGGGAAAAGGTACCTTCGGTCATTTTTAGTGATATTTTAGTTTTTAATAAATTTAGAAAAAACTTACAACTATAAATCGATTTCTTATAACTTAAACGCGATTTTGTTACACATTTTGACAATAAAATGGTATTTTTACCGCGAAATGCATAATAAATAATGTCGTCTGCTCAAATTTATGACGTCATTTCAAAGATTGACGTCAACTGTCCGAAGGTACCTTTTCCCGTGACGCGCCCCATTTGAATTTAAATGGCGTCCTAACGTTGGGCAGACAATAGTGCTTATTATGCATTTTGTGTTAAAAATAAATTACAACAGTACAAATGTGCAACAAAATCACCTTATAGACTAAGTATAATTAATTAGAAAAAATAGGTAAGTTAACGTTCTTTGTAATTGTATGAACCACTAAAATGCTTGAAAATATCACTACCCCTTTTTCTGTTAAAAAAAGTAAAATATGCATATCAGGATTCGCCACACTCACAAAACACAGCCTCCCCACGCAGCAAAAAAGAAAAGAAAAAAAGAGAGCACGTTGTCAGAAGTATGTCAATGCAAATAAGACGCCACAAACAATTAACGACATTGAGAACCCTTGGGGTTACCACCTTGGAGCGGTCAGTGGCAAAACAAATTGCCACTTGGGATTTAAACCAGGTTCTAGGGTGCACCAACCTCACACTTGCCCCAATAGGTTCTCGCATTAACAAACAAGTACAAGTTGTTTTGTTGAAATAACTCCAACCCACCATCAGCTTAACAATGTTGCAAGCAAAAGCACACAAACATAAAAAATATAAAAGGCTAATAGCATTGCAAAGCCAAATGGGCTAGTACTCAATGATCTTACCGAGACCAGAGTCCCTGGAGTCAAATTAGCAAGAACACGATGACAGGGATAAAAGAAACAAATCGAGCTTCTAGGTTCTTTAAAGAAAAGATTTCCCCATAAACCTTCATAAACTTTGAAACCCCTGCCACCGTTGTGCAACCACAGAGGTAAGCATAGTGATCAACTGTAGATGGTTTAATCACCAGGCATGCAGAGCGCTGTAAAATATAATCTGTGTAACTTTTCTTTTTTAATTTACATATTTGTTTTACGAATAACCGGGGGAATTTAATATTGCCTTTATTTTCATAAGTTTATAAATTAAATCTCCATTAAAACTGGCTGTGAAATACATTGTTGCGATAGTGATTTAAAACTGCACCTGTATTTTTGAATTAAATCTGGGTATCGGCGATAAAACATGCGAAAGGTTTTCCTTTATTTATGATACCGATAACCTTGTTTTAAAAGTTTTTCTGTTATGCAACTATTACGTTCGTTGAAATCATTAACATCATTGCAAGCTCTAGAAAAGCAAACAACTTCTTTCAAAAAGGAAAATATAATTGATAACAAGCTCTTGCACAAGATCATAAAACTGAAATTGGATATAAGTCTCTGAGACTAATGACTTTGTTTCCTTATTTTAAAGTTTTCACTTGCCGTTTGTCTCTTCGAGCCAAGTTGCTATATAACATAATGTAACGCAGACAAATACATATACTGTTATTAAAAAACAAAACAACTATATTTATAAGGATTGATGTGTCCATGTCATAATAAATGCTTTTACCTAGAATTCAAATAGGTTGTAATAATTACAAGTAATTTATTATGTTATTAAGCGGTTAATTTAATTGTTAATTCAGCTCATAAACTTGTTCATATGGTTAATTAGCGGTCGTTTCGTTAATAACATGACAAGTATTTCGGTAAATAATTGGTTTCGAAATAAATTATTAATTTTAATAATATTGCATGAATTGTTTCATTGTCATTATCGTTAATAATCGGTCACAGTCTGAGCCTGCAATATTTTCATTCTTATCATATCCCGTTGCTTTCCAAGAAATCTTTTAAAATCTTTTTTAAGGTCACGTTAGCATATGCATATTTCATTTTATTCGTACCCTGCGACGGCTGTAAAATGTCTTCCCGTACTTTTATTTAGTTATATGATCAATTATGACATTGAAAAGTCGCTGAGAACAATTCCTTCGTACGTTATTTGCATTGTGTACAATAATTCAATTATGGATTATAATTATGCAAATCTTAATATTATTTAATATCTTATTGGTATAGTGTTTAAAAAACGTTTATTCCATTGTTTTCAATATTTCTTGTTTTCCAACGATTGCTTTTTTGCCGTAGGCTGTTTTGCGAAGGTTTTGTATTGTATTATGTTTAGTTCAACCAATTGCTTCTTTGTTTGGGAATAACTTAGTGTTTATCCTTTTTTACAACGCTGTTATGTTTATTTAAAACACTTTAATATAGTAAATTTTCCGTTTTTAGACGGCGATGTTCCCCGTGCAACATCTTACGGGGTTTATATTTCACAGCTTGTTCGCTTTTCAAGAGCTTGCAACGATATTAATGATTTCAATGAACGTAATCTTTGCATTACAGAAAAACTTTTAAAATCAAGGTTATCGGTATTACAAATTAAGGAAGACATTTTGCAAGTTTTATCGTCGATACCCAGATCTAATTCATAAATACAGGTGCAGTTTAAAATCACTATTGCAACAAGGTATTTCACAGCCAGTTTTTTATGGAGATTTAATTTATAAACTTAAGAGGATAAAGGGCAATATTAATTTCTCCCAGTTTTTCGTAAAAACTATCTGTAAATTTAAAAAGAAAGGTTACCAACATGATATTTTACAGCGCTCTGCATGCCTGGTGATTAACCCTTCTACAGTTGATCATTATGCTTACCTCTTTGGTTGCACGACGGCGGCAGGGGTTTAAGAGTTTATGAAAGTTTATGGGAAAATCTTTTCTAAAAAGAACCTAGAAGCTCGATTTGTTTCTTTTATCCCTGTCATCGTGTTCTTGCTGATTTTACTCCAAGAGCTCTGGTCTCTGTAAGATCATTGAGTACCCGCCCTTTGGCTTTTCAATGCTATTAGATTCTTATGTTTTATATGTTTGTGTGCTTTTGCATGCAACATTGTTGAGCCAATAAGTGGGTTGGAGTTGTTTCACCAAGACAACGTGTATTTGTTTTGTGATATGAGAACCTGTTGGGGCAAGTGTGAGGTTGGTGCACCCTAGAACCTGGTTTAAACCCCCAGTGGCAATTTGATTTGCCACTGACCGTTCCAAGGCGGTAACCCCTCGGGTTCTCATTTTTGTTAATTGTTAGTGGTGTCTCTTTTGAAACTGATCATTTTATTAACCATGCTCTCTCCCTCTCTTCTTCTTGACTGTGTGGGGAGGCTGTTTTTTCTAAATGTGGCGAATCCTGATATGCATATTTCACCTTTTCATTAAAGGTTCCTTGTTCACCGTCATATAGAAACAATTGTTTTTCATCTATAGGCAAAAACGTGAGAAAAGTTTCAATTTTAAACAAGACACCACAATAAACTTGCCAAACAAAGAAGCAGAGGGGTTACCGTGCTGTAATGGTTATGGCAAAACAATTTGCCACTTGGGGTTTAAACCAGGTTCTAGGGTTAACCAAAGTACGTGTTATCGTGGTGATCTAGTTCCGATTAAGACGGTTCACATTTTGTTTATTCCGACTTTACAGTTCACATTTTATTACATGTGTTTTTAAACTTTGGTTTGTTTGGAAATTAACGACTAAAATGATAATTTTAAAAGAATAACTTGCAGACTTAGGAAAATGCTGGATTTGTTTTATCTCTGATTTAAATAGGTTAATGATCTTGGACAACAAAAAATTATTTTTATTTTTGCAATTTTTTCAGCTTTAAATTTTACACTTTCTTTTTCTTTCAAAAGTTTGTAGGCTTTGCTAGACTCCATGGTTCCTATACATTTACGTTTTATTCAGACAATTACTGATTACCATGGAATTAATCAGTGACATTTCATATTGTAGCAGGAGGCGTTTTCTAGTTTAAATCCATCAACTTGTTTCCATCTATGTCTTTGTTTTTGCCGATAAAACGCATTCAAAGATGTGTTATTCCACCGGATATACTCGTTTCTTTGACATAAATTCAAATTTTGCAATGTAGGTTTTTGAGAAATTCAAATGCGGGATAACAATTGCCTGTTACTTCTGAGCATATTTGCATAAAGAAACAATATTGCTATTCTGTGCCGACCACAGTTGTCTAGATATCTATTATTTATATCGTGTTTTGCAACACACTTTCCATTATGTTACTAATTAATTATGTAATTATAATAATGAAAGACACCGTGGGTATATGCCGCCTTTCTCCATTAAAACAGGTAGGTTGTCATATTAGAGACAATTATACTGGTTTTATACCCACTTAGCATTATATAAATGAAAAAATAATAACACGCAAAAATTCTGTTTTGACTAATAGATTAAAAATTGTCGCTTATGTCACAACGAAGCAATTACTGGATATAATAATTTGACAAAGTCAGCGGATGTTAACCATTTCGCTATTAATTTTATGCTCGTTTGTGGTGGAGTTACGACGTTTACAAAAAATAAACCATCTCTATATACTTGCAAAAATCTATGAAAATGTTAAAACGCGATTCCAATTATGGGGATGCAAAAATTAAAATGTCAACAATCAAGCAACGAGTGACAATTAGGCATTTATCTCGTAACAGTGACTGAACGACGAACTCTCCATAAATCCACAGTCGGCCCAAATGACAAGGTAGCACTGACAAGACGTAAAATATCTTTCAAAGCATATGTAACATAACAGTGTAATTATTATAAAGTTCAAACGAAGCAACTACAAAACATGTGAAGTTATCATAGAGAACAATGATTTAAGTCGTGCAGAAAAATATCTTGTTAGCTAATGATTAAACAACGTAAGAATTTGTTCAAGTTTGAAAGGTGTTTTGCATTTAAATGATGTTGGGCACTTGTTTTCTTGCTCTTTGTGGGCTTTTCTTCACAAATTTTATCAACCCATAATTACGAGAAACACCGTACGCGTTTAGCATTGCATAACTGTCAAATAATTGAAAATACATAAAGATACTTTGCTAATACGGTTTTTTTTTCACCAAGACATTTTGTACTTGACTGTTACATGAGAACCTTTTGGGAAATGTGTGAGGATAATGCACCCTATAACCTGGTTTAAACCCCCCAATGTTATTTTTGCAACTGACTGTTCAAAGGCGGTCACTTTGTGACGTTGGTGCACCCTAGATCCTGTTTTAAGACCCCAGTGGCATATTGTTTTGCCACTGGCCGTTCTAATGCGGTAACCCATCGGGTTCTCACTTTCGTTCTTGTTTGTAGCGTCCATTTTGAAACTGATTATTGTAATACCATGCTCTGTTTTCCTCTCTTCTTTTTGGCTGTGTGGGGAGGTTGTGTCTGCTGGATGTGGCCATTCCTGATATGCATAGTTCACTTTTTCCATTGATTGCTTGTGGCTTGTATTTTGAAGCTGATAATTGTGTAACCAAGCCCTGTTCTCCTTTCTTCTTTTTGGCTGTTTGAGAAGGATTTTTCTACTAGATGTGTTCATTCCAGATATGCATATTTCATTTTTTGCTTAAAACGGCAATGAGGTATTTATCTAATAACAGTGACAGACCGACGAACTCTCCTAACTGGAGTTTTGCATTTAAAAGATGTTGGGCATTTGTTTTCTTGCTCTTGGTGGATTTTTCTTCACAAATTTTAATGTCGAGAAACGCCTTATGCGTCTTGCATTGCATAACTGTCAAATAATTGAAAGTGCGATATGTCATTTTGCTAATACTTTGTTTTGTTACAAAATGACGATAAACCGGACGACGCAATACCGGGCCCCAATATAACGAAAATATCTAGAAATAGACTTACAACTCAACTTAAAGTGATAATTTCAAATTCTAAAGAATCACACAGCTTACTTGGTTGATTTATGTGTTATGTTTATAATTAAGTATTTATATTTTTTGGGTTTAAATTTATGATGTTTTGAAAATTTGCTTAAACCGAAAATGTGTTTGAAAAGAAAATCACAAATCTGAGTTTGAACTGAAAACTTTTATTCTAGAACAATTCCAAAGGATTTTTTATAATTTGAAATAGTTCCATGACTTTAATTTTGTAAATTATTCCAAGAAAATAACCAATATTTATTCAGAATTCGAATAAATTTAATGCTCAACTCAAATTTGTGTTAAAAATTAAAATGTCTATAATAATAAGTGCCTTCATACAGTCATAAGAAAATCTTTTCTGTTCTACAGAAATCATATTGAGATCAATTATTGTCATTATTTCACTATTAGTATATTAGTTTTGAAAATAAAACGATATGAAATTATCACGTTTTCGTGGCCGCTAAAATTAAAGTGATCGTGAAAAAGGTTTTGCATGTTATTAATTCTCATATCAAATTAATGGTCACGCGTTATTTCAGTTTTAAAATTACAGGGACCAGTTGAGGTGAAAATTGAGATCGAGCTTAAGGTAGTTTGAGATGTCTGTGCCAGCTTACTGCAAACCTTATAATTGGATGTCGACCCTACAAATTCCCTGTCAAACTTCTATTCTGTTGAGTTCCGTTCATTGTTTTCTCGTTTAGGGCAAACCCTTTCTTTTTTCTGGCGACCATATGGCTCTGCACATGGAATGGTATTAATCTGGAAATACCGCTTTGAATGTTCGTTGTTCACCGTCATATGCATACAACGTTTAGGATGGATCGAAATTGTACTGTTTGTTGGTGTATCATCTATTTTAATTTACCAAGACAACTGTACTGCCATGACATCAGGATCTACACTGATCTCTACTTGCAGAGAAATAACCTAATAAAACAAAAAGCGATGTGCCGGCTGATCTAGATCTACACCGTTTGGCCATGCTATAAGGTTGCATCTATGGAGTAAATGGTTAATTCGTTGCTGCACAGTTTCAAAACAGACAAACATGATAGGAAGGTCGCACGACTAAATTTAACAACTAAATCGAATAAATAGATACCCTTTTTGCATTAATCAAGGTATGATCAACATTTGTGGCGTTTTATTCTGATAAAAAAATAATTTTTCTTCAATATTTCTTAGATTTATAACCTATTTGAGGAACGATCAGTCCTCTAAACTAATCGCATCCCATGTGTCCTATGAAAATCTATGAGAAATAAATCATCGCCTTATTGCAAAACCAGTTTCAATACCATTGACATAAGAAGTTATACCGTTAATGCACTATGGCAAAATATAATATTTAGTCATAAGGATTTATAAAGCAATGTTTATTAAACTTAAGACCATGCAATATTCTGCAAAATAAATGTTAAATAAAATGCATGTAATTTGTTTACTTTAAAGCATATTAAAGATAAATTTAATTGACTCTGTTTGCACATTTTGTAATTTTATGTTATTAGTTTACTAATTTCGTTCGGAGGAATTTTTTCGGCAGACATATACAGAAGTGATGGTAAATCGATCGTTAGAAAATTACTTTGATGATCTGTTACGTATTTTATCTGAGGACCATACGCTTCCATTTTTCATCACAAAACAACGAGACACATGAAATGTTGAGCACTTACGGTTGTAAATCAAAAGTTAATTTAAACATAAACAGTCAGACTGGATTATAATTTACAACATACATGTTAATTTACACGTTTAATTATAATTTACATATTCACATTATTTCTTTTTAATTAACATAGAGAAATTTCCATAGTGAAATAAATTAATTACACAATCTAATTAAATAAGCATTATGATTGGTCAATTGTCGATCACGTTTTTAGGTATAAAATTTTAATAGATCTGTAGAAATAAATGGAAAAATAAAATAACTTTCAAAGTCACCAAACACGACGAAAACCAACATATTATGCAGACTCGGTTTGATTGAGCTTGTTCATGAGAAGTAATAGAACTGCATATAACTTTTCACGCCGCCGAGCCCCGAGTTGAGCGCAATTCATTTTTTACAGATCAATGTACCGTGCTCAACGGCGTTGAAAGGTACGGAGAGACCTTTTAAAGCCTCCACACGGCACAAACAACGAAGTTGCGAAAATATGTATTAAATGTTTTTGTATTGACCTCATGGCGGATAATAAAGCAGTCGTTTGCTGTGACACATGCCACTTTTCTAATATCTTTATGTATTGATCTGATTGCGGATTGGATAACTAAATGTGTTCTCGTATATTTTATCAGGAATGGCCACTTTCAGCAGACAGCCGCCCCACACTGCCAAAAAGTAGAGAGTAGAAGAGAGCATGGTTATACAGTGATCCCAGAGCCATGAGAGAATTTAACTTTAATATATATTTATTAAATGGAATATGATAATAAAACAAATATTGCATGTTGGTTGTGGCAATACATGTTTAATCGATCTCAGTGAATTGATATTTATTTCAAACTTTCGTGTCGGTCAAAAGTCTTTTCTGGTCAACACAATATCAGCCGAGCATCTGCAAAGGGCAATAATTGCATATTTATTCATTAAATTAAAATGCCACCACTGTACGATCTAGATAATTAATTATTTCCTCAAAAATAAAAGAAAAAACTAACAGTGACCTATATTTTACTCTTCTATTTTTATAAAGATTATTTGGTTCACATTTAATGCAAATAAGGACAAAATCCATTAGCGAAAAACTACACTGTCTTTTCATTGCATAAAATAAAATAAATGCATAAATAAATATATTTATTATAATCAATTTAGTGTCGGCATTCATTCAAAACGTAGTGTAAATATTATTTCACTCAATGATCTTGATTATAAAAAAATCAAAGTAAAACTATACATTTTCAAGGAATACAAAACTAAGTTCAGAAAGGTGTAACTTAAAATGCTCGCACTTGACGCAATCTGTGCAATCTGCAGATTTTAATGCCTTTGTGTTCACAAATCGTTCAATTTAATATGTTCATCAGTTTTGCATCACTAGTATTTAAAATAGTTTTAATAAGCTATAAAGAACACCTAATATTTGGAAAATTAGCAAATATGCTTAATTTAGTAAATTTAAGATCGTATCTTAAATGTGTTTGAAGCAGGAAAACTAAGTTTTTATGCCCCACAAAGTGGGAGGCATATAGAGTTGCACTCGTCCGTCCGTCCGTACGTCCGTACGTCCCCAAATCTTGTGGCATCAACTCCTCCTAAACTATAAGGCGGATTTCTTTCAAACTTGCACAGATGATCAAGCAGGATGTGTAGATGATCGTGAAGAAAGGATTTTTTCCTCCGACTATTTTTACTAGAGTTATGGCCCTTTGTTAATTTCAGTAGTTAAAGCTTGTGGCGTCAACTCCTCCTAAACTATAAGGCAGATTTCTTTCAAACTTGCACAGATGATCAAGCAGGATGTGTAGATGATCGTGAAGAAAGGATTTTTTCGTGCGACCATTTTAACCAGAGTTATGGCCCTTTGTTAATTTCAGTAATTAAATCTTGTGGTGTCAACTCCTCCTAAACTACTAGGGGGATTTCTAGCAAACTTGCACAGATGATGAAGCAGGATGTGTAGATGATTGTGAAGAAAGGATTTTTTCGTGCGACCATTTTTACCAGAGTTATGGCCCTTTGTTAATTTCAGTAATTAAATCTTGTGGCGTCATTTTCTCCTAAACTACAAGGGGGATTTCTTGCAAACTTGCACAGATGATGAAGCAAGATGTGTAAATGATCGTGAAGAAAGGATTTTTTCGTGCGACCATTTTTACCAGAGTTATGGCCCATTGTTTTTTTCAGTAATAATATCTTGTGGCATTAACTCCACATTTACTTTTGGACAGATTTCTTTATAACTTGCACAAATTATCAAGCTGGATGAGTAGATGATCATAAAGAAAAGATTTTTTCCTGCTGCCATTTTTACCACAGTTATGACCGTTTGTTTATTTCACTTACAATATTTCGTGAAGAAAGGATTTTTTCCTCCGACTATTTTTACCAGAGTTACGGCCCTTTGTTAATTTCAGTAGTTTAATCTAGCGGCGTCAACTCCTCCTAAAATATACTGCAGATTTCTTTCAAACTTGCACAGATGATCAAGCAGGATGTGTAGATGATCGTGAAGAAAGGATTTTTTCCTGCGACCATTTTTACCAGAGTTATGGCCCTTTGTTAATTTCAGTTATTAAATCTTGTGGCGTCAACTCCTCCTAAACTACTAGGGGGATTTCTTGCAAACTTGCACAGCTGATGAAGCAGGATGTGTAGATGATTGTGAAGAAAGGATTTTTCCCTGCGACGATTTTTACCAGAGTTATGGCCCTTTGTTAATTTCAGTAATTAAATCTTGTGGCGTCATTTTCTCCTAAACTACAAGGGGGATTTCTTGCAAACTTGCACAGATGATGAAGCAAGATGTGTAGATGATCGTGAAGAAAGGATTTTTTCGTGCGACCATTTTTACCAGAGTTATGGCCCATTTTTTTCAGTAATAATATCTTGTGGCATTAACTCCACATTTACTTTTGGACAGATTTCTTTATAACTTGCACAAATTATCAAGCTGGATGAGTAGATGATCATAAGAAAAGATTTTTTCCTGCTGCCATTTTTACCACAGTTATGACCCTTTGTTTATTTCACTTACAAAGTTTCGTGAAGAAAGGATTTTTTCCTCCGACTATTTTTACCACAGTTATGGCCCTTTGTTAATTTCAGTATTTAAATCTAGCGGCGTCAACTCCTCCTAAAATATACTGCAGATTTCTTTCAAACTTGCATAGATGATCAAGCAGGATGTGTAGATGATCGTGAAGAAAGGATTTTTTCCTGCGACCATTTTTACCAGAGTTATGGCCCTTTGTTAATTTCAGTTATTAAATCTTGTGGCGTCAACTCCTCCTAAACTACTAGGGGGATTTCTTGCAAACCTGCACAGCTGATGAAGCAGGATGTGTAGATGATTGTGAAGAAAGGATTTTTCCCTGCGACGATTTTTACCAGAGTTATGGCCCTTTGTTAATTTCAGTAATTAAATCTTGTGGCGTCATTTTCTCCTAAACTACAAGGGGGATTTCTTGCAAACTTGCACAGATAATGAAGCAAGATGCGTAGATGATCGTGAAGAAAGGATTTTTTCGTGCGACCATTTTTACCAGAGTTATGGCCCATTGTTTTTTTCAGTAATAATATCTTGTGGCATTAACTCCACAATTATTTTTGGACAGATTTCTTTATAACTTGCACACATTATCAAGCTGGATGGGTAGATGATCATAAAGAAAAGATTTTTTCCTGCTTCCAGTTTTACCACAGTTATGGCCCATTGTTTATTTCACTAACAAAAAATTTTGTGGCATCAACTCCACATTTTCTATTGAGCTGATTTCTTTCAAACTTGCACAGATGATTAGACATGATGTGAAGATTGTTGTAAAGGACATTGTCTTGCAACTATTTTCACCAGAGTTATGGCCCTTCGTTTATGTTAGTTATTAAATTTTGTGGCACTTACTCCTCATTTACTAATCATGATCACCACAATCATGTTGTTAATACCTGGTACAAAATTTTGTAACAAATGTTGTTGCAGCAGTGGAGGCATCAGTGTCCTGAGGACACAGTCTAGTTTTATCAAGTATCTTAGAAGTTGTTTGGTTAACATGTGTGCATCGCATTAAATTTGTTAAACATTTGACGAAAATTGCAATCTTGCAAATGTGTGAAATATATTTGTACAACTATCTTCATATAAAAAACAAAAACAAAGATTTTAAGAATCTAAAATTCATTCTTACAATAAGTGATTAAATTTTTTAAACCGGCTTTTGGGGCCGATTTCGAATCTAAGTAATTGTACTATCTAATCCTTTGCTTAAAAGACGTTAAGAAAAATGAAAGCTAAAATTTAACATGAAAATCGTATTACGTAAATGTATGTCGCTTTTTCAATGAAATCATTATAGTAGCCTCTCTCCTTTTCGGCTGTCTGGATAAGCTGTTTTTATTTCGGTTATGGCAGTTCCTAATATGCATATTTAATTGTTTTAATTAAATTTTAAAAGTGAAACATACATATGGGGCACGCCACGGGAAAAGGTACCTTCGGTCATTTTTAGTGATGTTTTAGTTTTTACTAAATTTAGAAAGAACTTTCAACTATAAATTAATTTCTTATAACTAAAATGTGATTTTGGTACACAAGTTTTCGATGAAATGGTATTTTTACCGCTAAATGCATAATAAATAATGTCGTCTGCTCAAATTTATGACGTCATTTCAAAGATTGACGTCAACTGTCCGAAAGTAACTTTTCCCGTGACGCGCCCCAATTATCAGATACATGTAAAGCTAGCACAGATCCACACGCAGCCAACAAATATAGAAGAAACATACTGCTTTGGTTTGTAAAATGAATAATAACAAAATAAATACATCAAAACAATTATCGAAAATGAGAACCCGAGGGAAAAGGCCAGTGGACGTATTTTCTCCCGGTGGGTTAAAGCGATCGTATGGTGCACAACCTTCTTGCACCTACTGGTTCTTAAGAATTCAACAAGTACAAGTTGCTTGGTGAATTAACTCCACTCCCCCCATTTTTAGGGCAAACACAAAAACATACTATCATAAGAAGCTTTTAAAATTGTTAAGCGAAATCTTTAGGTACTCGATGAACAAAGCACCTGATGTTAAAATGAATGTAAGGAAAACACGTCATTTACGATACTTTAAAACGACCATGTAATTTATATTTTTTATTGTGACTTAGTTTGTCGTTGTTATTTTTCTTTCTCTGAAGAAACCCAATTTTTTGATTTTATAAACACCATGAACACATTGTGTTGAACTTACTTATCTTTAAAATGCCAAGAATTATTTACTAATTACTGTTTAAAAAATAAAACACCTAATTTACGTAGCCCAAAACACAAAAATTTTATGTATTTATCCTCATACAAATTTATCGATTCATTTAATGAACAACTTGTTAAAATATTATTGCGGGATACTTTGATTTTGTGCAAATATAAGGTTTCCAACATATGAGCACCCATGTAGTGAGAATTTCATAAAATATTGAAGGTTTTCTCCCTTATACTGTAACTCAATAGTTGTTAAACAGGTGTTTGTGCAATTTGGTAATACTTAAGTGGTACATAAGGCCTACGCCCAGTTAACAACAGGAGTGAACAAAATTGACACGGTATAGTGTTTTACTTTGCATTTTCATTACTGCCCATGGACAGGCTCAATCAAACCGAGCCATGCATATTGATCGTGTTCGGTGACTTTCATTCAAAGAGTCTTTTTCACCTCAGCCATCCAATTATAAGAATATTTAAATGACATTGTTATAAACCTATTTTTCCGACTTCGAAAGAAACATAATTTTGACAGTTTAATGCTGTATCAAATGTAAAGTTCTCATTTTTATTTATTTGTTTGTGATTGTTGAAAAAAGCATATTGGTGAACTCTGTTTAAAATGTTTCGTTACCTTCCACACTAAAATAACCAAAATTTGAATTCCTGTTATCAGGAAAATGTTTATGTATAAAAGAAAAATGCGGTTTGTAAATGTTTATAAATATAGTACATTTAAATACAACTATCATTATCTACCGTATACAAATACAACTATCATTATCTACCGTATACCTTACTTCATCAGAATAAAATAAAAAAAATATCGGTACATTTCGTTTAATTGTAGACAAGATTCCACAAAACCATAAAATTAAAATGAAATCATTCATAATTAGTTGACCGTTCTTTCCTTTCAAACCTATCGGTACAGCCTCTTTTTTCACATGTGCCAACCCCAAAATGTTTGTATTTTTCTTGATAAAGGATTTGGAATAAAATAGTGTAAATTAAGTAAGATAACCGTACTATTTCTTGGTATTTAGGTAAATCGTAATAATGCATTTATTTTATTAGTACTATGAAAATGCTTAATCAAACCAACCCTGCGATATTTTCATGTGTGTCGAGTTCGGCGGTTTTCATAGTTCCCTTAGTTTTATTTGTTTTTGCGCACCTGGTTAGTGGTTTATAAAAGAATATAGATGAATATTTTAATAACTGAAATGTGTTTTCAGTGTTTATTTGGGGCGCGTCACGGAAAAAGGTACCTTCGGACATTTGACGTCAATCTTTGAAATGACGTCATAAATTTGAGCAGACGACATTATTTATTATGCATTTCGCGGTAATAATACCATTTTGTTGTCAAAATGTGTAACGAAATCACATTTTAGTTATAAAAAATTGATTTATAGTTATAAGTTCTTTCTAATTTAAGTAAAAACTTAAATATCACGAAAAATGACCGAAGGTACCTTTTCCCGTGACGTTCCCCATTTATAATTTGAATAGGATGATGATTAGGATGGGTATTCTGATTTGTGAAGAAAAAAATTTTTTTTGCCTAAATCATCTTTAGATATCTGCATCCAAAAATGCCTTTGACCTTCACATTTGCCATAAGTTGCCATGTTTTTATGTACAAAGTAGCACATAATGTCTTACCTGATTATATTTGCAATATTACAATTCGAAAATTATACATTACGATCCCATATTAACCATAATTTTTGTATTCCATTGCCACACTTAGAATTATATAAAAATAGTTCACTTTATTCAGTCAGTTGTTTATGGAATAGAATTCCTAAAGAAATAAAAAAATGCTTCTACTTTTTATCTTAAGTGGACTGGATGATTCATTGATTAGTTCTTTTTATATTTTATGTTCACATTTTGATGTTGTTTAAGATAAGTAAAAATGTATAATTTTGCCTCAATGGAACAGCAAATGTGTTAAGGCATGTATATAAAAATTCATTGTGTATTATTGATTTATGTACTCAAATTTCTTAAATATTCAGTTCTTTCTTGCGCAAACGCACTCATATAGGCCTCGCACACATTCTTAATCTTTTTATGTTAATGCTTGTAAGGAGGGCCATATGGAAGATTAGTTTATTGCTAAATATGTCATCCTCTATAAATAAAGAATTTATTTACTTTAATTAATTACTTACTTAAGTTAGTCATAAACATTCAGACTTTCAAGTGAAAGCAATGAGTGAATACCCTACAAATGCCGGGTACATGTATGCAGCTTAAATAAGTTAAACTCTATTAGAAAACAGGGTCGCCTCGTTTGTATGACGATCAGGGTGATGTGTACACTAAGGGACATTCTTGATACATTACTCAATAATTTATGTTGTAAATATAATAATATAGACGTCGACACTGCAATGATTTGTGGTTAACTTTGAGTGGTATTTCTCTGGACATTTTGTCTTTATGGTTTTGGTAAGTACAAAGAAATATGTTCTTTATAAAAAATATATGTATAACAAAATTGAAATTCCTGGATATCTTATTCCAGTAGAGTGAAATGTAAAATGTACGCTTTTTATCGAACAAGTTGTGCCTAAGGCATTGGTATTCCGTGTTAAGTTATTTTGGGGTTCTTGTTGGTATTTTCCAAAACCTGACATACTTGGCTAAATTCCACAAAATGAATCAATTACCCGGTTGAGAATGGATTTACAAATGTAGTTATTTAATGCTTAATGTTCCCTAGTATAATTAATTTCAATATTTGAATAATACGCAGATGTACAAGGATAAATAAAGGGACTTAACTAATGCAAGTCTTAGTCACAGGATAATTTTCGAATAGTCTCCCTTCATTGAAAAAAAGGCAGTTCTGTGGACCAGTTAGCATCGTCATATTAATTATGGATATGTTGTTTAATGGCTTTATGCCAGAGTAATTTGCAAAAACGTGACTCTGCGATAGGCTTCTTTCCTAGCTTACTACATCTTTGACACCCTGTATCATTTTGTTACGCTGGATAATATTAGCGGCGTTCGCACTGTCTCAGGTCTTTCGCATATTTTGTTTGCAACAACAGAATAAAACATATCTAAGATTTTTATTTAGAAACAGGTTCAAATACATACATGCTGCTACAACAGGTCCTTCGGGAGAAATAAAGTCATAGGAGATGTTCAGTCAATTGACTTGCTTCAGAGGTATTGTTTATTTACATTTTGCAAATGACTGGACACAATCAAGTCGATGCCCCAAATTTATCAAACCGACACAGGATATCAGTCGCTAATCTCAAGCAACTGATTTGTTCAAATAGCCAGAGTTAAAAATAACAATTCATAGTCTGAAATTTGAAACTGGTTGCGTTAAAGAATTCTTCCTTCGCTCATTTTTTCTGTGAAATATATCTTTGTAAATTATAATTGGGGCTCGTCACGGGAAAAGGTACATTCGGACAGTTGACGTCAATCCTTGAAATGACGTCATAAAGGTTGAGCAGACTACATTAATTTGATTTGTATGCATTTCGCGCTAAAATATCATTTTATTGTCAAAATAAGTAAGAAAATCACTTCTTAGTAATGAGAAACTAAAAGATAATTGTAATTTCTTTCCAAATATAGTAACAACTAAAATGTAACAAAATATGACCGAATGTTCATTTTCCGGTGACGCGCCCCAAATGATAATGCTCATACTGGGAATCGAACCCGTAGCGTACGTCGGCAGCTCATGGCAATTCTGAAAAAAACCGACTTATCTAGCCGGTAAAAAACACAACAGGTTGCGCGCGCAACTAAGTCTGCTTTTCATCACATTACCCCAGTAACTAATTATTTACTGATAATAGCACTGACTATATGTACGGGGAGACATTCTACGGCCGCCACATGCACAAATAAGCAGCGTAAATATATTATGTTGGTATTAACGCAGCGACGTAAATAGACGTACTGTACAGAATTTGTTTTCACACATCCAATGCATTTATGTTTCGAAGACAACCCATCTAAACCTATCCGTATTACATTTATATAACTATATTATATACGAACAACAGTTTTTGAATTTGTTTACTTACGTTTATGCAGTTATGTTGTTTCTACAAGAACATTAGTTAAAATAAGTTAATTTCATGACTAACCACTATAATGTATAAAAATCTTAGAAAGACGAAAATTTTCACCGGGATACATGTGCACAACACATGAATAGTATTTTTATATAAGGTGCAGCGACCATTATTTCCCAAGCAAATAAGACGAATGGCACAACACAATAATAAACCCTAATGGATTTGTTTCTTTTCCCATGTTCGCGTCGTGTGAGGTGCTAACCTAAAAGCTAAGAAGCTCACTAAACGAAGCTATAAAAGCCCACAAACATGGCTATAACTCTGATACATCACACTGATTATTCAATTGCTAATTTACAGCCGTACTAAACAATGTGCGAATTCTTGCTGATTTCATTTATTGGCTCATTTTCTGCCGTTTCGTCTTGATAGAGACGTTCTATCGAAGACGGCATCAAAGCGCTATTCCTAATTATAGAAGAATACCAATAATTAGCATTATTGATAAATGAATGCCGGATAGAATTTCGAAAATTTCCCGCGATGCTGGCATCCCCTCGGAAGGTGTTGGAAATTCATCAAATTTAATGTGTATTAGCAGTGCGGTAAAAGGCTTCACGGGGAGATCTCCACACCTCGTAGATCATGTATTCAATTTCTTATTGTCTTCAGCCGGCCAGTGGCTCATAAAAATGCCGTATGAATATAAAATACACAGACAAAGCCTATTTTCAGATGGTAGAATAATCGGACAAGGAACAAAATATAGCAGGTCTGTCTACGTTCAAGTGAGTGTTGCCAAAAATACTGTACAATTATTCATATTCGTGGTTTCCTTGTTTCGTGTATTTCGTATATTTCGTGCGCAGTTCCACGAATTTAATCCACCACGAACTGAACTAAAACATGTAGTTAATTTAGAAAATTGACATCCACGAATTTAAGTACCAACGAAAATGGTGTTTAACGGAAAACCACGAATTTTTATGCTAACGATTATCAGTGAATCCACAGTACCATTTCTTATTTTGCTACCTAAAACAACATATTTACTACACTAAATTTTATTTTTTTCCGAATAAGACATTTAAAACCAAATCGACCGTGGCTGTATTGCTTAATAAATTTATGACTGTTTTCCATTATATTTGCGCAATTTAGTTTTATCTCAATATGTTCATAACCATATTCCACTATTCCATTGAACATGTCAAAATTTCGATATTGAAAAGTGTGTTGTATTTTTTTCAAACGTACACATGCTGTCACATTAAATCATTTCTGAAATACTGAATCCGTCAAAACAGTAAATTGAAGACATAAATTTACCTTCTTTGAACAGCAAACAAGTGCGATCGTCATTGTAGGATAACATTTAAACTGTCAGCTTTTTGATTTTTAAATTTATTACCCATTCTAAAATTCTTCCCATTGCGTTTGACACAAATGATGGGGTTTTATAAATTGGAACCTTATTTTTGATTGTAAAGGCAGTAGGTATTTTAACAATTAGTATGGAAAGTTCCAGTTTTTTTTTATTCAGAAACTAGATGAGTCAATTGTTCAAGTACTTGCATAGAAGTAGGATACTTTACATATAACTGGACAGGTTATATTTAGTTAGTTCAGGCCCCAATACATATATCACAAACATTATATATAACATATTGAGTTCAATTTCAAACTTACCTCAAACTATTAATTTCCAAATTCTGAATAAACACGGCTGTGTTCAGGGGGTATCCAAAAAGGGGTTCTGTGGGTTTGCTAGAAGCCTTTTTTTGCACAGCAATATTTAATTGTCATTGGGAAAATGATCAGAAAGTTGGAAATTATCATTTAACCCTATTATGCTAAGTTCCCACTGCCGATCCGATCAACTCGATCAAGCCCGATCAAGCAATCGGGTACTGGTCTGGCTTGGTTGGTTTGAGTGATCGGGAGTGGTCGGGGAGGTCTACCTTGTTCGGCATCACTCGGGCTTCCTACCCGAAATTTTTTGACTTCCCGATTGCTGTTCGACCATACACGAGCTAGACACTATTTATATGTAGACTTCACAAACGAACCTCCTTTCTGGAAATCTGGTATCCGATCCTGTGAGTTTAACTTGCTGTCCGAATCAATTGTTTTTAACATTCATGGTAATATTTGTAGTTTCTTTCTCTAAATTTGTTTGTTCTTGGTGGCATGGCTTTGGTCTTCCTGCATCTTTAATCTTTCAATTTTAGATGGGTTTTCTGCAACTGTATCAGCGAAATTTACTAGTCATAGGTTAAATTTCCAAAAGAAAATTGCATTAAATATTTAAACTTTCCTTTAAATGCCTAAAGAAGTTTTTTTTCTATTGCACAATTTCATAAAATAAAAGTGAAGAGATTTGATTTTATTTGTAAGAATTACTTAAAAATAATTGATTTTGTTTAAATTTTTCGGCCAGTTTATAGATGGGTGGTTTTCATATCCCAGCCAATATAGATTCGGATATTGTTCAATCACCACAAGGATATACATCCTGCTTTTTAAATTTTGCCTTTGGAGTTGTCTGTGATATGCAGGATTTATATTCTCAGATCCACTGTTAAAATTCTATTCTGATTAGTTCCATCCATTGTTTTCTCGTTTAGGGCAATCCCATTCTTTTATTTGGGAGACCATATCCGCTGAGCATGGAATGGTATTAATCTGAAATTCCGCATTGAAGGTTCCATGTTCACCGTCATATGCATACCATCGTTGGGAATGGATCGAAATTGTACTGTTTTTTTTTTGTTGGTGTAAATATTGAATTGCACTCAACCCGGAGCTAGGCGACGTGAGCAGTTATATGCATTTCCATTACTGTCCATGAACAGGCTAAATAAATCATAGCCTGCAATATTTTCATTTTTGTCGTGTTCGGTGGCTTTCAAAGTTCCCTTTTCATCAATTTCATATTTTAAATTTAACCCGGGGTTAATTTAACTCGCAGATAATGTTTCGTACAACCAACCTTAGTTCTGCACCTGTGAATACTTAACGTGCAATAAAAATTCCTTAGATCATAGATACATATTTTATTAATTTGGAAAACTTAATTAGTGAAGTTGAGTAATAAATTAATGTTTTATACCAAGTAACCTTAAAGAGGGAATAAAAGTTTTATGATTTTCAGAGATACAAGTTAGAAATAATATGACTTTCAAATTATTTTGTAAAGCCGATGTAGATCTTATGTAAATTGAAGTTTATGACCAAAATCTATTTTTGTAAAAGCTGTTTAGTAATTTATTACGGTTATAACACGGAGAACCTGTTGAAAAGCGACATCATCTAACCATAAAGTATACGTTCAGAATCAGCCTCGTTTTGATAGAAAAAAATCAATAGCAGAGCCTGGTTATAATGGAAAACTCAATAACTGAGACCTCTCATGGTAAAATTTGTCTTAGGCAGTATTTTTATTTTTTTACATTTTTTTAATTGCTTAAATTCAAGCTCATGTTGTAATTCACTGACAACGTTATAAGGAATTCCAATTTTACTTCACTTTGGGCACCCAACATCCTTGAATGCGTTAGTATACTCTTATGTGAGATTTTGCTTAACATTACTGTGGTTTCATCATATTTTGCATGGGCTTAAATTTCGCGTATTGCGCGCAAGGGTTATTGCGCGAAATGAAATGAAATTTTGTGATATTTTTTTTGCAAATTTAGACAAAGCACACGTTTATATTTTACTTTCATCTAAACAAACCCTTCAAACCTCTCAGGTTTTCGTAAATGTTGTACAATACCCATGCTCTCATTTTCGATGCATGAAGTACAATTTTGTAAGGCCATACTACGGAGCACCTTAGGTGACATTTAGCATACTTTTTTTTCATTTTCCATACTTTTTAAGGATATTTTTGTTTAAACGTAATAATAATAATTCATTTAAACGAAATATTAATAATAATAATTTGATTAAACGAAATACTATCCTTAAAAAAGTAAGGAAAATGAAAAAAAGCTAAATGTCGCCTTAGGGGCTCCGTACCATGCCCTCCGCTTTTGACGGTGCTTCCTGAATTTCGCTTTTCGCTAGTCCCGGTCTGGGTGCACATTCTTTCTCACCCTGTGACATGTTGCTTTGGTGTTAATACACAAGCCGAGGGAGCGCAGGGCATGTCAGTGTTACGCAGCGTCACTTGAAAACTTTAAATGCAACATAACGTGGCCCTCTGCTTTTTTGCCTTTTGATGTTCTTTGTGATATGGGATTCATATTTTCTGCTTATATGTCAAAATTATATTCTATTCAGTTCCGCCTTTTGTTTTCTCGTTTAGGGCAAACCCATTTTTATCTGTGGGCCATATGCTGTTTGACATGGAAGGACATAAATCTGAAAATACCGCACTGAAGGTTTCATGTTCACCGTCATATGCACACTATCGTTTCTGATGGATCGAATGTGTAATGTTTATGGGTGTTAATATGTTCGTGCTCAAACCGGGGCTAGGTGGCGTGCGCAGTAACATGCAGTTCCATTGTTGCTGCAGTACAGCTCACTGATCCCAAGTCATCGTTTTCTCGCTTATTAAAACCCAGTTATTTCATCGCTGGACCATAAGTCGTTGTTCACAGCATAGCTTTAATCTGAAAATACTATATCAAAAATAACATTTATATCATCCTATTTTCACTATCGTATTGATGGTATCCACAATATAAACCGCATATTATTATGTTCAAAATTCTTGTAATTGTATTTTGAACTGTGCAGGGAACAACCCCAACTTATTTGACATGTTTGTTTAACCCTGTTCAGGGAAAATACAGACTAAGATCTTGAGATGACATTCAATTTACCGTTCCAAAAACAAGAACCAAAATCGCTGACAGATCAATAGCTGAAGTTGGGCGCAAATGGTGGAATGCCCTTCATAAAGACCTAATATATATATATAAGAAATGAAATAATTTTTAGAAAGGAACTCAAAACTTATTCATTTAGAATTTTTTACAGCTGAATATCTTAACTGTTTGGTGTGTGATAATACTTTGTAAGTAGCTCATGAACTCTGTGAAGCTAAATAGAATATTGTTAATAATTTTTGCGCTATACAAATGTATTTGTATCCGAACATTTTAAATATCGCAAAGCGTTAAACCCAGAATTTCGCCTCTTGGGCAGTAATAAGCATTTAATATTATTATATATTTAGATTTGATTATCTTTTATCCGCGTAAGCTGAATTTTTATGATATTAAAACAAGAGCGTCAAATATTTAGCAGCCCTTAATATACACGTGTACATGTTTACCACCAATGGCATACATACAAGATGTAGTTAATACACGGGTGGTCAAAACGAGATATAAATAGAGGACTATAACTATATCAAACTCAAATAACCCCAAAATTAATCACAGTTTCGGCACTCGGGTAGGAAGAAAGAGAATAATTTATCCAGATCAAGGGTAATTTAAATGACATATTTATTGTAATATATTTTATATCGGAACTAAATGAGTTGACGGATGAGATTGTAATTTTTCACAAAGCGAGATAAGGATGAGTGATGGGCGAAATGTCAAGGTGTGTAGGCATAGGTGACATTATGGACTCGTATCGCAGCCATTATATCATCTCAAAGCGGGACACACACGATCTCGCCCTGACGTTGGAGAAATACAACAACAACCAACTTTATTTCGTATAGGTTACAGAGAACATGTAACAACTGACAAGTATAATATAATATTATTATCAATTTAAAAGCGAAATGTCATCTTTAATTAATTTGATTGGTATTTGATCACTTGTACATTTACACGTACGCATGTACATAAAGGGCGGAAAATCTTGGGCGCCTTTGTTATTATATCATTTAAAAAATAAGCTTATGCTGATTTAAGATCATAAATTATTATATTAATATTTTTTTTAATGTTTATACCAATTTAAAAATAAAATGCTATCTTTTTCTAATGTGATTGGTATATGTATATAAAGGGCGGTTCAATCTTTGACACCTTGTTATAATATATCATGAAATAAGCTTATGCTCGTGTGAAAAAGAAAAATCAAACATAATATTATAATATAATGATAATATTATAATTATATATATACCAATTTAAAAATAAAATGTCATATTTTAGGAATGCGATTAGTATATGTACATATCACTATATAAAGGGCGGCAAAATATTTTACACCCTTGTTATTATACATCATAAAAAAAATAAGCTTATGCAATAAAAATATAATGATAATAATGGCATTTTAAATATAATGTTTACCAGATTAAAAGTTAACCTTTTCGATCGGCATGAATGAAAATGAATACGTAGTTAAATTTTAAAATTATTCATAAGCAATCTTTTGCAATGGATGACAAATATTGAATATTATGACAATTGAAAAATTAATAAATACAATGAAAACCAGAAGTGCAAAAGACACGAAATATACCTACAAATATGCAATAACCTTAGTTTAGCAAAAAATTAACTGTTAATATTCTCTCATAATGCCTGTCGCCCAAACACATTTGTGCTCCCTTACAGGTAGTCCAAGGGGTTCAGCTGCATCATCAGTTTGGATCAAGATCTTAAGTGTACGTTTATCAAGTCTAAATAATATATTAAGATGGGTTTTCGGAAGTTAAATTAACTTAAGACTGGATACACGTACACTTAAGACGTTGATCTAAACTGATGATGCAGCTGAACTCCTTCAATATGTTACGGCCATCGCAAACGTGTGCTTATCAATAATTTAAAATGCAACTACCTAATAGTATACATTTTTTTATCGATATTCCTTTCAAAATTTAATATTTTTCGGCCAGTGCGAAAATACGAATTCCGGAGATTATTCAATGAAACTGGTAAAAACAGATATCATTTATTTCTTGTGCAACTGAACTCGAAGTTACGGCTGATAACAAAGTTGGGCTGATATAGCCCAACAGTATGTTATCGTATATAAATAAATATCTAAATAATTAAACCTGCAAATTATGTCATAACAAACAAATGAAGAGACCATGACTCTATGAACACCTTTTTAAAATTTATGGCATCAAAATGCAATATATCACCCTTAAAATATATCATTATAAAAACCGGATAGTCGGGTCATAATTGCTCAACCTCTTTTAAAACGATAAAACCTGACATTGTATTGCTAATTTTCTCTGCACATTACGTACAGATGCATAATTCATAAATCTTATAACATACCATTTCGAGTACTCATTACCAAGAAATTTGTTACGAAATAATTAAGGCCTTTTTAAAGCACATGTCAAATGCCTGCTATAAATCACAAAGTTGCATTTGTTTTCTACAACTTCGACTAATAAGCGCAGATAATAGCTAACCATGCTGTAAAATAATCAAGCGTATTAAAGAAATTTATCTTCCATAAAAATCAGGATTTGTTACTCTGATTTATGTGCCTCGTTTTATATTTATGCATATCCCACAAGCTCTTTTTTCGTATATTATATCGCCGTAATCACAGGGCACGTCTTAAGTTACTAACAATTTAAGTCATTATCGTAACTTATAACGTATAATATTAAACACTTATATCTCCAACGGTAGGGGTCTAACTCTTTCATTACTGACTTAATTAACAATAATCAGTCATGGCTTGTCAATTTAGCCGAAGAAATGACATTTGCAGAACGGATGCAACCCGAATGATTGGTTTTAAAATGGGTATCGCTTGCAGTCCAATATGGTTTATGGCATGTCATTTATGCAAGTTTGGTCTTTTTCAAAATGCTGAAGGTAATTTATGAGACGGTCAAAGACAGACATAATAAATTGTGCTGGCTACATAGTAACTGCTAAATGTAACAAAATTTTCTTTATTTATCTTTATATGGTGTTGCTTAAAAGAAATTGCGAAACACATGAATTGTAAAACAGGCTCTATTTACATCATAAGCAATAAGAATGTCTAGGTTAAAAATGTAAACAATGTACTTTCAATGCGGCCTGATCTAGGGATTTGCTCAATCATGTGTCATTTAAAAACAAAGTAAAATCCATGTTGAGCAGAGAAAGTAAGCAATTAGTTTTTAATATTTTAGATCGGTAATTTAGAGGTTATCGCCCTTTGATCTGTGTACTACATTGCTTCTAAATCCACCACTTAGCTACAATATCAAAATTGTCTTTTTCTCTTATCAGACAAGTACTTGCTATGGCATTTTTATGAAATATATATATAAACATTTTGTCTATAATTTTGCCATTTCTGTCTGAAAAAGCATGATTTTCTTGGTCATATATTGCATGGGTGATTTTAATGTTCTTTTCTTTAATACGAGAAGAAAGCAAAGCCTCTAACCGTGTTTTGATTGACCGCAAGGTTTCGTGACAATACTTACCGGCCGACTACATTCTTCATGGAAACACAAGATATGCCACGCTATGTTGAGATGATTCCGTACCTATGTTCAGTTATTTGTTTTTCTTAAGCACCTTTAACTGGATTCTTTTCTTCCCTATTAACTCAACATGAACTAAAAACAGTTTTTCAATCGGTTTATTAAAATGTAAAATTTACAAAACAATAAAAGTAACTATCTCTATCTGTTAAAAACATAAATATAACATCTGCTATGTCTTTCCTTACATATTTCCCCCAAAGCGCAGTTTTAGCACATATTAGTAAAAGAACTGACATGTATACAACAGTTCAACTTGTCAACGACAGTGTCCCTTCCCTAATAAAACCACTATAAGGATTTGCTAAAACTGGTCTATAAGTGCGGTGATCTTTATTCCGGGATTGAGCATAATGCAAAACAAAAAATGGACAGTGAAATATCGGTCTTTATATAAAGGTAAGCTAAAATTGGGGATAGGTTTTCTTGAGTAATGGTTTGACTGTAAATAATAAAGATTACCTTAGAAATTTTAATATAACTATATGGCTTAGTACCAGGCTATGTATTACAAAATCTAGCGTTTTATGGAACATTTAGAAATAATTTCGTAAATCTTTTAATCATTAAAAATCTAATGAATTGTAAAATAATAAATTTCGTTTAACAAGTATAGTGCCAACGAGATAATACATGAGATTAATACCGAGTTTCATCCGTAGGCTATTTTTACAATTAAAATTGTTCTTGCTTAACTTAAAAAAATCTAATTAGAATATTATTAATAGTTTGTTAAACGAACACGAAATATTTATCTTTGTACGTAATTTAAGTGCAACAAATGTGTTGCTATCTAAAAAGCATTTATTTGAACATATGCAGTTCCCTACAGAAATATACAGTGCTCTCAAAAAGTTATTCGAAATAAATATGCTTTTGCTGAAAATATTAAAATTGGTAGATATTGATAATGATATACAAGTATGAAAGTTTGTAAAATAACATATCAAATGTTGTCAGAACATGACATTTGGTAATGTCTCTTGTTTTAATTGCATAAATATTAGAGCCCATTGCTAATTATAACTTGTAAATCCAAAACAGATTAAAACTTGTGTAAATGTACAAGTACGCAATATCCAATATAACGCGTTAAAAGTTGTTAAAACATCATTTTTTGGTAATGTTTCGTGTTATTTTTAATAAATTTAAGAGCCCATTGATAATATTAAATACACAAGAACAGATTGAAACTTGTGTTTATTTGCAATTCGTAACTGCCAATAAACTGGCTAAACCAAAGCAATCCTCCAATATTTTTTTTCAGATTTTGAAAATTCTCTTTTCATAAATTCCATATACATGTGTGTTTTAATAATCATAACTTAAATACTATTAACATATACCAAACTTATTTTAAAATGATCTTCGACTGACCTGATGTCAGTACTCAACTAATTTTACTTTTTTTACAACAAATGTCCACAAAATATCCTTAAATAACAGTGACTGTTGTTTATACAGCGTGTATTTTGATGTGCCTCATATAATATCGTTTACTGCTGTTTTATCATTTTATTTGAATCGCTTTTTATTTTTACTTGTATTTCTCCTGTGTATGTTATTTAGATAGTTGTACAACAACTTTCGGAGGGCAGTGTAGAAATGAACCATTAGATGGTATGGATTAACAAGCTGCTTAGATGCCATTGCTGTGAGCGTAAAACCTGTGATAAGTACTCCAATAACGAGCACCTCCCTTCTAATATCATTAATTAATATATTTTATAGATCTATTCCGGAGTTTGATGTAAAGTTATATGATTTCTTAATCACCGCAATAATCAGTTAAATAGGGCCATCAAACACTTATAAAATTTGTAATTGATTCAAACGCACGTGTTTTAAGGGGGATATTATCGTTCTAGAAATATAATTACCCGCAATAAATATGATTCTAATTTTTAGTTTATGCGCTGAGCACAAAGATTACATCACAGATTCAATTAAAGAAGCAGGAATTCAACTGAGTTTATTTATCTCATCGGTTTTGATCATTTTGAATTTTGATTTTTAAATTTAATACTATGTTTAGTAATACAACTGTGTAAAATATTTTAAAATCAATACACTGTGTTTTATTCATATCCCCATTACATCAAAATTTGTATTCAAAATATTTCATACTAAAAATATCCCCGTTTCCTTTCTTGGTTGCGAAGCCAAGTTGCCCGCGAAAATTACCCATTAAGCTTTTTCTTAAACTATTTATTCAAAATATTGGTGGGCATTTTTCAAGATAATTACAACGGTATTAACATGTTTAAATTGTGTTGTTCATTCATTGAAGCGGTTCACATGGAAATGTTATAAATATTGATAAAAAGTTTTAATTATACCATATAAGATTTGAAAAATTACCACAGAATTCTGCTAACCGCTCTTAAAAAATACCCGTCGTTTTTTTTAAATATTGAAATTAATATTTTAAGCGACCAACTAGTTCTTACCACTTATATAACATTATCAAGCTAAGCTGACTTTGTTGCAAATAACCATTAGAGGCGATATCAAAGATTGTGGAAACAGCTGATGGTAAGCATAAAAATCGACATTTTATGACTTATATATCATTCAAAACAAAAGTAGTTGACATCAGTTTGGCTTATATGTTTGTGTGCTTTTGCATGCAACATTGTTGAGCCGGTGGGTGGGTTGGAGTTATTTCACCAAGACAACTTGTACTTGTTTTGTGATTCGAGAACCTGTTGGGGCAAGTGTGAGGTCGGTGCACCCTAGAACCTGGTTTAAACCCTCAGTGGCAAATTGTTTTGCCACTGACCGTTCCAAGGCGGTAACCCCTCGGGTTCTCACTTTCGATAATTGTTTGTGGCGTCCATATTGAAATTGATTATTGTAACACAATGTTCTCTTTTCCTCTCTACTGTTTGACTGTGTGGGGAGGCTGTGTCTGCTGGATGTGGCCATCCCTGATATGCATATTTCACTTTTTTCAGATATTGATACCACTAATCACAACTCAAAGCGCTGACAACCTCTCGAAAATTATGAACATTTCAATGAACATAAATCTTTACGTCCATATATTACGTCATTTGAAGGTCGTTGAATACGAATGTGTCTGTTACAGAACTCCTAAAATACGTTTATTTCAATATTTCGGCCTCTTTTAATAAGGCAGTTTCAATATCTCAGCCTGTATAGATTTTGATAGTTTTTGTCTTGGAAGCGCCAAACCACCCAAAATGGTGCATATTAAGTGAACCAATAAAATACTCAACTGATACTATAATTTTATTGAACACTTTAGGAAGAAAAAATTGAAATAAGCCCACTTCGATTTATAGGAAACTATAAACAATATCCACAGGCATACAATCTTATTTTTTGTTGTATTTAAAAATTCCTTGCCGAAGCAATACTTAGGATGCAATAGATGTTATGCGTTTAGAATTGTTGTTCTCACACCTTGTTGTCGTGGATTTTACTAATCTTCTTCTTGAATCTTGTGAAACAATGTAGGTTCTTTTTTTAAGTTTCAGATGGTAATTTTAATTAACAAAATAATATTTTAAGGTACATCTTACATTTAGATAAAGGATTTAAAAGATGTGTGTTACTAAGTACCAGAAAATGCTCATATGGTGGTTGTAAAAGTGACGGGAACTGATATTTATAAAAACTAAGAAACACGCTGATGTTTACGAATAACATCTGACAACGTTTGAATTGTATTTTTTGTTTCTGGATAAACATTGGAAAATAGGAAAATGTGCACATCAGAAATATGCACATGCAGAAAAATAATAAATCACAAATATCATTAGCAACATTCAGAAAAATACTGCATCCTCACAGCCAAAATGCAGAGAGGAAAAGAGAACGTGTAACAATGAAAACCAGAGAGGATATCACCTTCGAGCGGTCCATGGGTTTTAATCAGGTTATAGGGTCACTTACCTAACGTTTTCCCCTTTCAAATCTCCTGTAAACAAGCAAGTAAAATGAGACTTGGTGAATTAACTCGAACACCCCACTACTTTACTATGTTGGATGCATATACACACAAACACAGGCACACATACGACATTAGTGGCTGACGGCAGTGTTTAGCGAAATGGGTAGTTTGATTTGTTTGTTGTTGTTGTTTCCGATAAATGCAGTAAGTCATTAGTTTATTGACATGAGGTTATTAATACAAAGGCGGTTAATTTGTAAATCAAACTTAAAATTAATTATTGTTTTGCTTTCCTTACTCCTGGTCTAGATTTACAAAAAATACAATGGTAAAAGATCAATACTAAATGATATCTTGTCATTGATACACAAATTATTGCTTGCAAAATATTCATAAACAATATCTTTAATGCATTGTATGATCCTTCCGATCAATTTTAGAGTATTGTACAGTGACCGCCTTCAGGTTCTATATGCTTCTTTGATTCATTTCACTTAGATCTTTGTCGCTTTTAGCCCTCTATATTGTAATTATAGCAATTAGCACAGTCTATTTTCCAATTACTGTTTGTTTATTATTTGTTAAAATGAAATTGCTTTTTAAATGTTCCATTGTTTAATTGTAATATTTAATTTCTTATTCCTTCTAGCGACAAAATGTTTGTCAGTTTTACATAAGATATTCATTTAGCGATTTTAGAGTTAATTGCAACTTGACGGCGAACATGAAAAATGTTTAATTATAATTATGAATAATGACAATAAATATTTTGAATTGGGTTTAATGAAATAAAAACAGTCAATATTTCAATTAGTGTAAGTTTATGATTTGTTAAAATATTATTGCTTTTTAAATGCTGTCATGGTTAGTTTTAATATTTAATTTCTTGTTAAGTTATCTCTTGAGATACATGTACTCATCTATCGGCATACACTTACATTACGAGTGGGCTGTGTGCGTTGTTGTTTGTTTGTGTTCTTTTTCTTTGGTCGCCGGTAATGGAACAAAGATCATAATATTATATCCACTTACATTAAGCGTAAATCTGGATAACTGGATATTTTTATTAAGTATTTTTTTAAGTATTGATGATTATTATCTTAGTTCAGGAATTTTTAATCCTCCAGGCAAGACGTAAGATACGAAAAAGATGAACTGCTGTGTTGCCGCTTTGAAACGGTCAGTGATAAAACACAATTGTCGAGGGATGTTTAAAACACTTTATAGGATGAACCAACCTCACACTTTTCCTGCGAACAAACAGTCACAGCAAAGTGTTTTACTGTTTTATTGTTAATCCCCTTGATTTAAAAACTAAAAAGACAATACTAAGTTGTTTGCAAATATGCTTTTAAATCACATTGATTACAGTAATGATACTTCAAATGTTTCAAACAATTAATACGGCGTCATGTTTCGTCTTTTATCAAAAACAGTTAACTAACATGTACTTTGCCGTTTTGTCCATTGATAAGTTTTTGGGTTAAAATGTAACAAAAGACGCGAAAAACATAACCTTTAAAAGCGCATACGTGACTACCTGAAGATATCATTAACTCTATAGCAGTGAACATGGAACCTTCAATGCAAAGGCCTGTACGTATGTATCAATGAAGATTTTAGCCGATGTTTTTTTTTTCGTAACATGTTTATTTGTAATATCAATCTTTAAAATGTTCATTTGTAATATCAATCAATCAATCAATCAATCAATCGCCGTCAATACTGCAGAGCGTGGAATTGTCATGGTTTAAATGTGTAATTGTCATGGTTTAAATGTGTAATTGTCATGGTTTAAATGTGTAATTGTCATGGTTTTAATTGAATAACTTTTGGGAGTTATTGTGAGATTGGTGTACTTAGAACCTATAATAAACAAAAAAAGAAGCTTCCACAAAATAAAGTCGTGGTAAACTCTTATTGTAGTCATGTAAAAATTTAGAGATAGCTTATGGCGAAAATGTTTAAGTTTGAAGTTGTCTGTTCAGTACCTTTAGTTTCTTATAACCTTATTATAATTTTTTTTTAAATTCATTTGTGTATTTCAAATTGAGAATATATTGTTCTTTTTCACCATACCCAGGCTTAACTTGTGTTGTTTGTTTTGTCCATGTATCGTATGTTTGGTTTGTTATCATTGGCTTTAATCTTGTATTATTATTTGGGGCACGCCACGGGAAAAGGTTCATTCGGTCATATTTCGTGACATTTTAGTTGTTTTTTATATATATTTAGAAATAACTTACAACAATCTATTACTTTCTCATAAATAAAAGGGGATTTGTTTTACAAATTTTGTCAATAAAATGGTATTTTTAAAAATGAATTTCGTCTGCTAAATTTACGACGTCATTGCAATAATTGACGTCAACTGTCCGAAGGTACCTTTTATCGTGACGCGCCCCATTCGAGTTCCGACTGTTCTACGTGAAGAGGACAGTTATTTTGTATATGGCTACACTAAACCATTTTTATTTTCTTTAATTAATGGGAATTAGTTTTAAAAAAAGTTCATGTAGTCATTCTGTCTTTTTTCTTTATATCAGTATATCGTGTTTTATTGTTTGCAATCCATAAATTTGACTTTGACAGTCAAAAATAGCTTCAAACTCTACATAACAAGTCTCGTCATAACTTAAGAAATAATGAGACGGCCTTGACCTCTGTGAAGATAAAACAAAATGTTCTTGCTTTATTATTATACATATATGTTAAAATACCATTTCTTAACTTAAGAATAAAAAAACATTATTTAACCAGATTTTCCGATTTAAAAATCGGAAGTTTGTTTTATTATGAATATAAACAATTACCGCTAAATATAGTATACCGCTGTGCGTTCAAAAACATTTGTCTTGCAGGTTCTCTTATAAATATATTTCTTTCGAAATTGGTGACATTGTTAGCATGTGTATTTTTCGTCTTGCTACTCTGTTGGTATTTTGGAGATTTTTGTTTTTTCCTAAATAAATACTGTGAAATTTGTTTTATGAATTATAAATTATAATTATTACTAATGTTCGTGAATTTCATCGGCTTACCTATCCTAGGAGTTTTAAACCAAATACAGAAATGCATGCATACATATTCTTTCTTTAAAATTAAAGAGCACGAATATGAACGTAGTTTTTACATATATTCATGAAATGCCATGGACAGGATATTAAATGTATTCACATTTTGAGCTTATTTTCACTTACAATGTCCGAAACTTGAGGAACGGAATGATTTTGTAAGAATTATTGATACGCTTTGGAGTAGAAAATGTTTGCTCATGACAAAATGTCACGTTAATACAGCGTGAATATTTTTATAGCAATGTCAAGGTCAATGAGCCAAGCATGACAAAACAGTAATGGTCTTCGTGACACAGAAATGTCATTGACATAACATTCAATATGAAACCCTTTAAAATGCATTACATGAATACACCTGAGTTTGACACATTTCTTGATAAAGGAATATACAGCTTTTAAAATTAGAGTAATTGTAATTAGACATTTTGTCACTAAGAAAGGCCATCACCAGGGTATGACATGTAAAAGAACACCCAAGCTATCCCGAAATATTCTTGTTTTGATGAATTCTTAACTACAATGTAGTCCTATAAAACCTAGATCGTTGTCGGGTTAATGTGGTTCAGATTTTTCTTTTGACACAACATTTGTGCAGGATTGTATCGCATGGCGCCATATCAGATTTTGCGCACGAAACCATATAAAGCAATTGAGTTCTATGAATATGATTCTTTGACCCCATGGGACAAAAAATGGTGTGTATGTCGCTGCCATTATAAGATATGATTACGTGACTTTTGAATTTTAACGAGCGGAACTGAAGTTGAATGAACAATGTCAAATATTTCTTTTGAAACTATTTACCTACGTCCAAGCTGTTATAATTTTGAAAAAGCAAATACGTTGTATTACAGTACAGCAGACTCCTGTTTTGATGAGTAAGTGAAATTCTATAAACATTAAACAATTCAGACTTGCAACAGTTGTTCACGATTTTATTTGTTAAACATAATAAATTGGTTTGTTTCATAATATACAAATAGATGAAACGGGAACTTTGAAGGCCACCGAACACGACACATATGAAAACACTGCAGGCTCGTTTGATTGACCCTTTTAAGCATTTTGGATAGCTGTATTTCCTGACGGTTCTGATTCGTCTAGGAAACTCTAACCTCATTTTAATTTTTATTTTGCAATAAACACATGCCCCATTCCTACTTTTACTGATTTCAAGTCATCCCATAGTCCCAAAGTATAAGATAATTAGAGTTTTTCTTTTAGTTTCGCCACATCTTTGGATCACATCATTTTCATGTCATTAAATATTCTGGTAAAGACGTCTTGTGACTTTAACTGGCGACGAGACATTTAGGCAATACAAAATATATAGCCTGTTAACTTTTTTATTTCAATGTTAATCTGCTCTTTCCAAATGAAATTCTATATATAGTAAATCTTCCAATTCGGATGGGTAAATCCCCCGTGCATCATCCCTATCTTATATTTATCATCTGTTTCGAGCCTTTTTATATCAAACTTTTCGCTTTTCTAGAAATTGGAACGCAAACGTTAAACTACGAAAACAGTGGTGTTAGTTTCACATAAAAAAGAAATACCCTTTTCAAAGCTAATATGTCATGCCTTTATCCGGTCGTGTTTTATGGAAATTTTAGATGGAAAAGAAACTTCGAACTCCTACTAACACAACAATTATTATCAAATTAATGTCTTGGTTGGTTTGAGCATGTTCATTTGCAGTAATGGACTGGAGGTTATAAAGCTGAGATTGGAAACCAGTCTCAAATCTCAAGCACCTGATTGGCTGAAATGGCGACAGGTTGCCATTTCAGCCAATCAGTTGCTTGAGATTTGAGACTGGTTTCCATGCTCAGTTTTATAACCTTGGGCAATGGAAATGCATACTATTGTTTCCGCAGTACATACATTGTATGCAAAACACAATCAATAAATTCAAAAAAATATTCTACAGTTTTTATTAAATTGCTTAATCTTTCAACAAGTTTGTTTCAACATCGTTTAATACTTGGTAACTAACTTTTGAATAAAAAATAACTTCATGAATGCACAACATTGCCAACTAGGAAGTCAGTGTTATGACTTTATAAACGTCATTATGAACGACGATAATGGTTGTGATATTAAAACATTCAAGACAATTAAAATATTGGGTAGTTTTGATTGAATTTTCAACTTTTTCTCATCATTTTTCATTGCACAAAATATTTCAAAACGTTTTTTGTTTGCTCATTTGGCCCCATATTTTGCTGTCGCAGTCATGTGCATATTACAATAATGAAAAACATTGTGCATGCCATAATTATAATAATAACATTAGAATAATAAATACAATTTTACAAAAGTCTGAATTATCGGCTTGTCTGTATTTTACAGAATTTTGCTTGCTCTGGCTCTCAAAGGAAATAACATACATTATAAATTCAACTTAAAATTCACCTATGTTTACATGTATCTTCTAAAAGACGTGCGGTTATGCTTTCAGGGCCTGTTTACCAAATCTAATCGCATTGTCATTATTACATTTATATCATTTCAAACCATTTATATTTTATTCAAAACAAGTCTGCATATTTTTGTGCAGAGGTTAAAATGTCATTGCTAAATACATATGCAATATGATTTGCATATTTTTTACATTATCGTAGAATAAAGGTATCGATATCCAGTGTAATGAACCAAAAATGTTAATTGCTGCGTGTTTTTTTACGTTGAAAGACAGCCAAATCAATTAGCATATGCAAAAGATAATGAAATTAGCATTGCAAAGTCGTCAAACGCCAACGAATCTTTTTATAAGCAAATTATTTTAATCTGTATGGCAATTATTAAACCAGAACGGGGGTTGTCCTCACAAATAGGCTTGGTGCAATTGTTCTTTGACAACATAAGTACCGTTTCAATTTAAAATTTGCAGTCTTGTTTTCAGAGTAGTTAGAGCAATTTAAGTAATTTACAAATATGACCATAAGGCAAATGCTTTAAAAATACACAGAGAGATAACGTGTTATAAACTGGCAGCTCTACTCAATACTAATATAAGTCGTTTGAAAAAAAGGCAGAAAATGGGACTATGACTTTAGTGCAAACTAACTACACCTCTAAATGAAAGCAGCCTGCCAATAATACGAGTTGATAATGTTACATGCAAAAGCACACAGACATATAAAAATCAAGAAGCAATTGACATTGTCAAGCAAAGAAGTGGGTACTCAATGACATTACCGAGACCAGAGCACCTGGAGTCGATTCAGCAAGAATACTATGGCAGGAATGAAAATACTAGATCGTTACGTTCTTTATTTCTCTAGCAACCTTTGTTCACTTTTTAACCCATGTCACCATTGTGTAAGCAAAGAGGTAAGCAAAGCTTTAGATGGGTTAATTCCCAAGCAAGCAGAGAGCTGTAGAAAATGACGTCGGTAGCCTTTCTTTTTTTGAAATTATGGTTTATACGAATAACAAGAATTTAATTTTGCCTTTATTTTACTTTATTTATAAATCAAAGCTTCATTTAACTCTGGCTAAGAAATTCCGTGTTGCAGTAGTGACTTTTAACTGCATATGTGTTTTTAATATAATAATGGGTATCAGCTGAATTTGTGGTACCAATAATTCTGATTAATTTTTTGATGTTATGCAAAGTCTATCTTCAATGAGATCTTTAACACTGTTACAAAAAGGTGGAAAATGCATATCAGGAATTGCCACATTCAGAAAAAAACAGCCTCCCCACACAGTCAAGAAGAAGAGAGAGGGAGAGAGCATGGTTAATAAAATTATCAGTTTCAAAAAGACACCACAAAACATTAACAAAACTGAGAACCCGAGGGGTTACCGCCTTGGAACGGTCATAGGCAAATCAAATTGCCACTGGGGGGTTTAAACCAGGTTCTAGGGTGCACCAACCTCACACTTGACCCAACAGGTTCTCATATCACAAAACACAAAACAAGTACAAGTTGTCTTGGTGAAATAACACCAACCCAACCATCGGCCCAACAATGTTGCATGCAAAAGCACACTAACATATAAAACATAAGAAGCCAATAGAATTGCAAAGCCAAAGAGCGGGTACTCTAAAATCAAACAAGCTGTGAAGTATAAACCCCTTACTGTTGCACATTCGAGTAACTCGATAACTGCTTTTGTTCTTATCATCGGTTGTTTTTCTATATTTATTTCCGTGCGCTACTCGGCGATATGGCTCAAACTCAAGAGATTGAAGGTTTTAGAAAAAAACTTACTAGGGACTAAAAAACTCTAAATGTTCTCATCATAATGTTATTTTGCTTACAAGGGACTCGATAACTGTTTATGTTCTTACCATCTGTTGTTTTCCTTTATAAATTTCCGTGTGTAATCCAGTAATTTGTCTTTAAGGTTCAACTACTCGTATGATCGCAAGAGATTGGAAGTTTTAGAAAAAAAAACTTAATATGAACTCGATAACTGCTTTTGATCTTTCAATATGTTGGTTTTCTTATATTCATTTTCATAATTGTGCTACTCAGCTATTTTTCTTTGGGGTTAAATAATGGTCACATGAATATTAGGTTTTAATATCAAGCGGCTCGATTAAGTTCTTATCATCTGTTATTTTTATATATTTTTTCGTGTGCTTCTCGGCAATTTGTCTCTGGTTAAACAATGGTCGATACCTTTTTATGTTCTTCTAATTGGTTGGTTTTTTTTTTTATAAATTTCCGTGTGCTACATACTTTTCTCGATGATGCTTTCGGTATTGTATGCATTTAATGGAAATGCCTATTACTGCCCACGCCGCCTAGCCCCGGGTTGAGCGCAACACAAATAAACAGTACAATTTCAGTACAATTTCGATACATCTCAGACGATGGTGACCATATAACGGTGAACATGGAACCTTCAGTGCTGTATTATTTAGATTATTAACATTTCATGTTCAGCGGCGTATCGTCTCCAGATAAAAGAATGGGTTTGCCCTAAACGCGAAAACAATTGGCGAAACTAAACAGATTAGAATTTTGACAGGGGATCTGATACCATGTATATATATAGTCCAAATATCCATAGATTTACATCATGAAAACAATTTACAAATAATTGCTCAGCGCCTAAAAAACTTCAGTAAAATGACATGTTTTGGCCTCTTTAATTATACATCACTTTTATTAATTTGACATTATAATAATTTATTTTTTAAGCATATTTTAAAGGTATTTAGAAGAATGGTGTTATTAACGTCGGCTAAATGTGCCGTTTATTGAATACATAAAGTTGTCTATAAATGTTTGGAGATTTTAATTTATTACATACGAATTAAATCACATCAAGGCATTTATCCTTTTTTAATAAATAAATTTAGACAATAGTTTATAAAAATGAAACAATGGCCCAAGATCATAAAACTAAGTTTTGAGATCAGTCTCAAATCTCAAGGATCTGATTGGCTGAAATGGCGACTGGTCGCCATTTCAGCCAATCAGATGCTTGAGATTTGAGACTGATCTCCAGATTTAGTTTAATGATCTTGGGCAAATGTGTTATGTCAGCAGCTGCAATTTGTTCCACCAAATGTAATTCATGCCAATTCTTGAAATGGCAACATAAGTTCAGTAGACGACAATGCGTTTTATTCATTTAGCGATTAAAATTATATTTATATATGAAAATGTGTCACAAAATCGCCAATTAATTATAAGAAAATAATAGAACCTAGATAATTTTACGTTCTTTATAACTATAGTAACAACGCAAATGTCAAAAATGACCGAATACACACTTCGGGCAGTTCAACATAGTGCATATATTACACGTACACATAGTGCATTTTATATTACACATTTTCCCGTAGCGTGCGCCATATTTTTATGTTGCATATCTGCAAACAATAAAGTCTATTTTCAACTCTTTCGGGACAGTTGCTCATAGTGCATTTACCTTTCAACAAATTCCTTTGTAAATTGATCTTGTATCATTGCATCAATAATGGAGTACACACACGCTTTTGATTTACCAATTCCTTCGAAGTAATATCAGTAAGAAAACAAATAATTTTCTTTCCTAATTAACGGTAAGGTGTATGATTTCATTATAATGGCAAGTAGAGAGCAATAATGCAACACTGTTGCCACCAAATGACGTAAGTCAGTCTTGCAAGAAATGGAAAACAAAGACAATTTGTTTAACATCGTTGCGCTATTCTCTCTGATCAAGCCCACCAAAGACTGTTTCTGCATTTCATTGTTTGTGCTGCAGTGTATCCTGTATCTTGTATTTAGGATCGGATGCACGATTTCCAGAAAGAGGATTCGTTTGGAGCAGTCTTAGGTTATTTACATGATAATTTCTAAATTTCTTGCCGAAATCCCCATTGAAGTAAGATATTTCTGACAAAATGGGTTCGAACATCCCCACTGACTCCCCTGTCACAGTGTGTATCCACCCCCGGTGCTGGTATTTTCCTTGCGTATCAACCTTACATTTGATGTCCATATTCAGTTTAGTCTTTTAGAATTTTTCCTCTGTTCCTTTCTTCTTTTTCGCTGCGTGGGGAGGCTGTGTTTTGTGAGTGTGGCGATTCCTGATATGCTTAGTTTATTCTTTTTGTTATTGTCTTGAAAGTTGTGGATAGGTTTTAACCTTTCTCATAAGTTATTATTTAAATTGGTTTGTATCTAGAAACGAGTTACTGTCATTTCTGTACAGTGGTTCCTGGTTGAAACATCTTTATTTATTCCAATAAGCTGTTTTCTTTACTGTCTCTACCAGTCGGCGCCATTTTTGTTTACAACGGTTGTTTTCGTTGTGACGTCATAGCACTGTGACGTATTTCGTACCTAAGCCCATTCGCGCGTGAAATATTTCGCCCAGGTCAATATTTGATTCAGACTCCGCCCACGAGTCAATATCAAAATTTATCACATATCATGAGATCCGTTGCCAATGAGAAACGTTAAACCAATATGATTTAATAATAATATATTAATATATAATCATATTGAAATTTTATTATATGTTTTAGTTATTAAAGGCCTTATTGGCAATAAGACATTAACATTTTTATAGTGTACTTAATAATTTAAATAAAAATATTATTATTATTATTATTATTATTATTACGAGGTACAGTCAATAAGTTCCAGGACTGTCGTGATATCTTTTTTATTTTCCGTACGATTCAGTAATTAAATATATGACATAAAAATATAACTATTACACTGCAAGAACATATAAATATATGTAAAATATACAAACATAAACATGTTTTCTGATCCATTAGAATAGCCCACTATGTCATGTACGGAGCACTTCCGCGACGTCGTGACGTTCATATGACGTTTGCAAGGGTTGTTTTCATTTCATCTGTCAGCAGACGAGGAACCCAGCGCGCACATACCTTATTCATGTTCAAGTCCTGGGTCACTATTTTATAAACAGTTCCATGACACAGCCCGACAGTGTAAGCAATATCATCTAGAGAATTGCGCCGATCAGTTGCTAGGACGTCCTTAATCTTTTTGACTTAGCGCGCATCATTTCCCGGCCTTCCGCTTCGCGCATTATCCTCAATATCCGCCCTACCTTTCCGGAAACGTTTGTGCCACTCAAACACAAGAGTCCTGGAACAATTAATAATACCATCCTTCTGTTTCATGAATTTCCAAGTATCAGTCGGGGTCATACAAGACATCGCAGAGAAATTAATTACTGTCCACTGCTCCGTACGTTCAATTAACGTTGTCATTTTCTTGCTTCAGAATTTTTACACGGCGGAAATTATACTTCACAAAATGGCGATACGTCGGCCGATCACGCTAAAATTTTGTAATTGTTTGCTAGTAACGTTCCGTTGATGTCGTGCGGAAAAATAAAGACGTTTTGGCTCTGTTGTTTTGAGAAACTTCAAAAAGAATGTAGTCACCTCATTGCAAAATAAGGCAAATTCTGAAGTGCTCCGTATTATGGTTGTGGACATGCTAAATGTGAAAAAATAAATTCAAATACTTGTTCAAACCTACTTTTTCATAGCTGTTGATATTAGATTTAAATAGAAATACATGCATGCTAAATTTTATGAGGATCCGACGTCAATAATTTGTTTAAAAGGACCAGTCCGGGAACTTTCTGACTGTACCTCGTATTATTATTATTATTATTATTATTATTATTATTATTATTATTAGTCTCTAGCTCATTTTATAGTTCATCTCATGATCAGTTAAATAAGTAAAATTCATTTCACAGGGATCGAACTTCACGCTGAAAACATAAATTTATGACATTTCCGCGTCTGCAATAATTCGCATTTTTGTAAATGTACTGTCATAAAATTAGATACTGATTTATTTGAATTTGCACATTTAGTTAACACGAACTTTAAATTGATGCATAGTTCATTCTTAATCTGTTTTATTTAACATTCTATAGTTTTGAATTAACAGTGGCCTCTGCATGTACCTTTATTTACTCTATTGAATTACTTTTATTGCAAGTGCGAGCAGTGTAGATCAAGATCAGCTGGTTCATCAGAGCTGTCTGATCAGGATCTTTACCATTTGTTTTTAGATTCATTTCATAGGTTATTTCTGAATAAGAAACGACCAAATGGGATCCAGCTCATGATCTACATGGTCGCATATGTGATAAATCCCGTATATATGAAGTAAAGGATTAAATACAAAAATATAGCATTTAATTTATTATATTATTAAGATAACTTGTATACTAAATTCACATTAACCGATGGATTTTCGTCTTTTAAAATCAATTAGCGATCAGTTAAAACATGCACATGAATGTCATTCCTAAATAAAACAATTACCACCAATTTGTTTTACTCTGACACTTGATTATCATAACATAATGAACGGATTGTTTATCTATTATCTCCGACACGTCAGCTATTCCTCCATTTCCCAGCAAACATACTGCTCATCACCTTGTCCATCTCGTGGAATTATCAATCAGTTAACACGTGCTCTACGTCACCCATGAGATAATTGTTTGATATCTGTTCCAGTAGTCTTTGGTAATTGTGCATGTAATGTGGTATCGGTGCATGTAATGTTACACATTTCACCTTGTTATAACAACACGTCGCTTTCACAACGAGGTGGTAATGTTCCCCGTGGGACAGGAAGGCTGTAGGCAGTTTAGGTACTGCGACCCTGTGAAGGAAAAGCCATTCTGTTCTATTATGACTCGGTGTTATTCTCTATGAAAACTGATTACACGAGTTTAAGTGCATTGCCGGACGCATGATTTCCAGAAAAGGTGTAGTTTGGGGGGAGTCTTCGGGTAGTAACATCATAATTTCCAATTTTTTTGCTAAACTCTCCATGAAAATTAAATATTGCTGTGTATACTATGAATACTTACATTAAGACCAAGGTCAGATTGCCAAAACGGGTGGGGACGATCGTTTGTGGAAATCTCAAGGTTGTTAAATGATAATTTATTTCTACTTTTTTGCCGTGACCCCATGAATATTAAACATTGCTGTCCAAAATGGGGACCGAGCAACACAGCTGAACCCTCTCTGGATCCGCACCTAAAATTCAGATGATTTCATATCAAAATTCTTTTCTTCCCGTTTTCAGATAAAGTAATTGTGAATAGGTTAATGCTTACACTGTATCAATAAATCATATTTACAAAAATATCGATATAGCGGGGCGCGACCGATTAAATTCTTAAACGCTCTTTTATAAAAACAAAACAAAACTAAACTAAAAAAAACTGAGACTAACCAACTAAGTGCTAAAATTATTTTGCAAATCAATTAATTTACTGGGTAAATCATTCAATAATGTCTAAGTACTGTTTTAAAGAAATATATTTCCCAGCAATTCGAAAAATACTAATATTCCATAGAACAAAATATAATTTCAAAACTTAAAAGAGTTAAAATGTTACAATTAAAACAAAAAATGACGAATCTACTTAGATAGTTTCTTTGTTTCTTCAATTATAATATATGTCATTTGTTTTATTCATTAAAACGTGGTATGACTTACTTAGCGCTCTGCAGATTGATTGATAGTAACAAATTACTGTCTGCTTCAATATAACACCCCATTTCACAGTTATCGCCCAGAAGATGGACATGCCGATAAACCAATTTGAAATATCAAGCGCCTACCCTCTATTCATGATTGATCACTTTGATCAGTGTACTTAAAGCGTATCGATCGCCATCTTCCAGACGCTTGATAAACCATGTTGGAGACCAGTCTAAATGGCTACCGGATGTGGCGTTCCTGCAGCGACATCTACTATTAAACTTTTATCACAAATAGATCAATGTTTCTGCAATATATCATTTCGCCATTTAAGATATGTAAAGAATCAGTTGGTAATGCTATTAGTTCTTCAGAAATGTTTTGTATTTTTAGTTATGAACAAAGGCTTAAAGCTGCCTTTTCAAAGTTCAGGATGGAAAACTTCAGTGACTCAGATGTGGTTTATATTAACTGTACTGTTATATAATACTTATAAATGACTGAACAAAAGTAAATTTCGTCCAAATTTCGGACTAATCAGGAAACATGTATTTTAGGACCTGTTATGAGTCGAGTTTAGTAACCTAAGTAAAGCTATAACAACTTCGTCTTAAAATATATACACCCGTACATTGAGAGTCAAAGAATCAGATTTGCTATAATTAGAAGTTCCAGAAGAGTATAAAAAAGATGAAAAGGGAACTGTGAAAGTCACCGAACACGACAAATGAAAATAATGTTCGCTCGGTTTGATTGAGCCTGTTAATTGGCAGTAATGGAAATGCATATTACTGCCTACGCCGCCTAGCGCAACTCAATATTTACACCAATGAACAGTACAATTTCGATCCATCCCAAACAATGGTATGCATATGATGGTGAACATGGAACCTTCAATGCAGTTTTTTTCCAGATAAATACCATTCCATGTTCAGCAACGTATGGTCCCCAGATAAAATAATGGGTTTAATTCATTTTAAGGTTTGGAGAAGAGTGCAAGATACAGAGAACCTTCTAATTTGAGAATCCAGAATCGTCCCTGTTTCATTGAAGTGCGGTAACACCACGCTGTTTTCATCCGAATGACTGTTAATCAGGTTTCGTTAGTGTCGCAGGGGATTAAGTTTCAGTTAATGTAGCAGGGGATTAGACCTGAGATCCCTGGACTGGACTAAGAGACAGATGCGCTAGCCACTGAGCTAAGGATGCTCTGTAAGCAGACGACGATTATTGGCAACATGTTTAAAGGGGATCAGCTACGATTCAGTTACCAGGACCGGACCCAGAAGGGGTTCAGAGGGGTTGCTCGAAACCCACTTTTAGGTTTCAATATTTAATTTTAATGGAGATTTTGACCAGAATGTAAGAGATTGTCATGTAAGACTGCTTCAAACTAAACCCCTTTCTGGAAATTTTGAATACGACCGTGGTTAGTCTTATGAAAAAAGTTTATCTGTGCTTCGGTCTTACTTCCTGGTTTTTTGCGGTTACCTAAATTTAAGTTGAATCTTAGAGTATTCATACCTTATGCTCTTGGCCGCCGTTTTTTTATCGGATGGCGAACGACTGTTGCTTGCAGAATTTTGAGTCATGTGGTTATAAAAATTCCGTTCGTATTTTGTTGAACTATTTAAAGAATTTGGTGACGTCTGGGAAAGTGATTTGCAACCATGTTATCTTGATGAATTGCCCAAAACTGATAAGGTTACTGTGTGCAAAAAGCTTTAAGCATTTAAACTTAATTTGATATTCACCATGTCATATTCATATGTGTGTTAATATGCTTTAATATTGAATTATCACCTGGAAATTGGCGATATAATGTCCTCAAGAAATTTCAAGTACGAAGATATCAAAGGAAGCCACGGGACAAGATTCGATGGGAATCTTGCAAAAAACATGTCATTAGGAAAATGATAGATGATTTCCGAATGCACATCATTAGCGCCCCCTACCGGCAAGATCCAATTCTATTCATGAGATGAAAGCATTCTTAATGCTGTAGAGACATTTTCAAGGGCTCATAAATGCATCATCAGCTCAAAAAATGGTTAACTGGCGATGAAAAGCTGGCGAAACATAAATACAGCAGCAGTAATTGCCCTAGGAAACAAGTTTTTTGTTAAAGAACTAGATCTTTACTTCAAACGAATGGCTCAGCGTAATTTTACGGTATTTACTTGATTGCATTAGCAGGCGATATATGAGAGATAAGTACAGTTGATTGACAGGGATTTTTGGAATTTTTACCAGACTCAATGAGACATAATTACCTCGGGACTATATACAACTGTATCAGCTAATTAAATACAAACTACAATTAGCCTGTGTAAAATATCTTAACAGATTAATCGAATTTGCACACATTGCGTCATAGACTGGTACCACTGTCTCTGTCTACTTCGTGATATTTTTAATAGAACGCGGGTATCAGTCTAATTGCGTCATTGAATTTAGATGATGGATATTTGATGTGCCGAAAAACCGCTAAACTTGGCGTTTGAAGTCACGTGATGTCGATAGCAAATTACATAATTCACGCGTTGATTTAGTTTTTAACCCTTGTTTATTGTCTTGTTAAGTCAGTTTTCATATGGCATTTGTTTGGAGATGTATTTTGGTACAAAATAAAAATACCCTGTTGAGGCAGAAAATGAGAGAAGGCGTTTTATTGTTTCTCTGAATAACTTGAAAGAAAACTAGAACAAAAATGCAAACAATGAGATATTTAAAAAAACTGAACTATTGTTCTTTTCGGACATTTTTTTCTTTATAAAGTGTTATAACTGACTTTCTTTTTTGAAGATTTTAGTTTACGTAATTGTGACATGAAAACAACGTCTACGAGGACAATCAAACGCGAATAGCTGAAACCCTAAATTGGTACTGCCGAGGAGATTCGTCACTTTCACAAATGATTCTATCGTTATATTAACAGTAAATAGAATAACTGTCATTCAGATTTTGACTCAACCTTTTTTCTTGCCATGCCCAGAAACATATTTAAATCCTACTTTACAAAATTTAAGTCGTTCTTTTGCAATCTTAATAGAAGATTGTCATAAAAAAATGTCAAACTATATTACATGTGCACGTTGTTCATTAGATAAAACACACATACACAAACCATGTTAACAATTTTTGCGATGTCCCTATATGTAACACAACTTTTTTTTAGAAAACAAAACTCTTAATTCTGAAACATATAAATCTATATTATGTACTGTGTTATCCATATTCAATATCAGTAATTTGTTCCATTTCCATTTTTCCCAAAATCGAGTGATCGTCCACCACACCACCGACAAATTGTTTGTCACAATTATAAATAAAAATAGTTTTGAATTACAAATAGTGGTGTCCCTTTATTCGACATTTTTATTTTATGGCAGTTTTTGATTTATTTCCTATAAAAACGTCTCTGAGTCCATCTGTTATAATTTGAAAATTATAGATGATGAGATAGAAGCATAAAAACACATGTCCTCTTGCTACAAATAATAAAAACTATCTTAAATATCAATTATCTAGGAATCAACATCAGTCGCATATTAAATTATGTTCATATTGTCAAAAGTATCATTTTATTACATGCGGGAATTAGCATGAACTGCTTGCCCCCAAGATCACGTAGTTTGATGTAAATAGTGAATTATGCATATCAAGAATGGTCATATATAATGGACACACTAACCACACAGCGGAAAGGAGAGAGGAGAGAGAGGAAAAGAGAGCATGGTTACATAATAATCAATTTAAAAAAATGGACGCCATAAACAATTAACGAAAATGATAACCCGATATGTACAGCCTTTGAACGGTCAGTGGCAAAACAATTTGCCACTGAGTGTTTGAAGCAGGTTCTTGGTGGCAGCAACCTCACACTTATCCCAATGTTAAAATTTCTCTAAAGCGCATCTAAACTCAATTCAACATGATAATTAACATACACAGCTTACTTGATTTATTTAGGTAATAAGAATTAACTTATTTAATATTTATTGTTTTAAATGCAGTTTTAAATATTTGTTATTTATATATTCTGATAAGCAATTTTACAAAAAAGTTGTTTTAGTAAAAAAACTCAAAAAGTCTGAATTTTAACTCAAATATTTTCTTTAGAATGTCTAATCAGGACTGAGTATTGTTAGATATATTTCCATGATAATAGGAAGGTTTAATATTTTTTTTATAAATTATTCCAAGTAAATAACCAACATTTACCTGAACTTCAATAATCATGTTAAGTTGAAAATTGAGGTTGAGCATTATGATACTTAGTGATATTGGGACCTGATGTTGAGAACAAAACAGTTATCATCTCTGATACAATGTACATTAAATCGCAACGAAATTTTGAGAACAGTAATTACTGTTAAATTGAAACCTGTGCAAGAAATGCTAGTATCTATGAGGGATGTTTCTAAAGTTCCTTGACGTTTGTTGTAACCTTTTTTATTCGTGGGTAACAGTTCCTTATCCGCATCTTAAATGCTATCTGCATCTTTATTTTATTAATCTATAATAGTATGGATTTCTGCATATGTTTATTTGATATACATGCGCTATACAGGTATTATGGATCAATTATACGTTCCGTAAAAAACAACATAATAATAATAATACCCGGCGCATTGTATGTACCCTCGATATAACCTCTTGTATCCCTGATATCTTTATCGTACCTAAAAACAGAGACAATAAGCACTGGTTCAATGATGCCATATAATAATTGCGAGCTAGAACAGGCATGAGCTTACCGTAATGTTGCACCAGATGACGGATGCATGAGCATTCATAGGACCTGCTATGCTATAGTTTAATATAGTACCTACCCACGAACATCCGTTTCAAGTCCCGAGAAAGAACGGCTTTCCTTCCGATGATCAATGGGGAATATGGATACTTCTTCAGAACAGTGCATAAATAAGCAACTTTGAAAATCAGGGAGAAATAAGCAGATAAAGCGATACTCGAACTACATGTAATCATGTTAAACAGCCTATTGCAAACGTCAAACATAATCATACCAAACTTTTTAAAATATTTTTTTAAGACTGGTTACTAGTCTAGTGACCAAAACATTTTAGAGCTCCATACATACACCAACACAGATTTATTACTATAATAACAAAAATAATTATTTGAAAATGAATCTCGAAGTCCTCAAACATGATAAACCGCTCGGATCATGTTCATCAACAAACCTGGCATTCCAAATGATGTTCTGCGCAGTTTAGTTGCTGCATTTGGATGTAGATACAAATTTACGGCATGTTTAGTTCCACTTATTTTTAGTTTCATTTAACATGTCTTAACGTTCGTAAAATAAAGATACATTAGCAGTTTAACATATGTTACAAAATTATATTAGAACAAAGATTGATTGACCTGCTTTTTGCTTTTAGAAAGATTTTGATCATTTTCTTTTTTATTGATGAAAGTGCAAAGATCACTGTGGACGGCCATTAAACATACGGTTCCTTGTGTAAACGAAATCGCATGAAATATTTCCTTTGTAAAGTCATTTGTCACGGAGAAGAAAATAAGGATCAATTATTTTGCGTGATCGTAACCGTCAACTTGCAGAATACAGACAAAATAAACTACATACTGAAATCGTTAATCATTATGAAGAATTTGAAGCTATAAAACATTATACTGTTGACATAATAAATTTATTAGGGTTATTAGTAAATTAAGTGTAAATTATGGGTTCCTGCATGAACGTCTTATTTCAAAAATATATTATTTTTCGGGAATGTTGAATGGATGGCTGCCTCAGTGTGTCGCCAAAACGTCAAAAGTTTTAACATCTTGCATGTGTAAAAGAAATATGTAGTCTAGCATTGCGACTATGGGAGAATAGACACTGCTAATGGATAAAAATGATACAGTGCTTTATTTGTTTTGTCTCAGTATATATTACGAGTAGCGTAACAGGTGTTTATATTTCAATTATGCATTTAACCTGCATCAGGTACTGTCCACTCAATTTTATATATTTCTTTAATTATTATACGGTTTGTCAGAAGGAAGAGTACTTAATATAGCAACTCATAAAGGCGAAAAAAATACAGAGCGCATATTATATTTACCTAAGTTTGTACCAGTTTTGATACTTAAACTACCCATGTAAAGATCAAAACATAAAGTTTTGTTTTAAATGAGTATTAACAAATTTAAATAATGCATTCACCTTTATTCATATGTCGGTATTGTTAACATCGCATATTTGATGTACGGGAAACTTTTTATAAATCAGATTTATTATCATCTTCCTTCAAAAATGATCGTGCTCTGGTCTCATTATCACGAAATATATTAAGCTGCATATTCAACACAGCTTTCAGTGATAATTTTAAAATTCTAAAAGTCGCAATTATTGGGAGATAGAAGATTTTTTAGATGACCTTTCCATTTTATGTTGATAAAATATTTTTAGGAAAAAATGAAACGGTTTCAAGTATGTATTCTTATAAATGGCACCCTACCATTAAACAGCACCATTATAATATTCTACAACCGTTTCATAAATTTATGACCCGGAATACAAGACACACTAAACGTTTGCATAACATATTACCTGAGTACAAGCTATATCTGTTTATGTCAAAAAGTTCGAATCAGGTGACATTTATGTGAGGCAACTAAAGAGATGAATTTCTGATTGTGCCCATTAAATGCCCATAAAATCCGAACACTACTGATCTCTGCCCCAAACAACCAAATATGATACCGGATAGCAATAGATCGGTTATTTACCAAGAATGAATGATGGATTAACAATCTTATTTAGAAGTTAAGATATTTAGAGACGAAAACCCACTTTGGACATTCATTGCAGTTTTGGAAGATTTTTCCTTTATGCATAATAGTAATTATCATTCTATCACACAAGGTTTAAACGTACATATATTTATGACCAACAATTTATTCCTTTTATGTGTTATCGTTGGCTTTCATTACTTTTTGTAAAAAAATGATCTATACAAGTGCTTTAAGTACATGAATTCCATCTGTCAAAGTATTATGTTTTCTTTCCAAGACTAGAATAAAATGATTTTTAACATTTGCTGAAATTATGTCCGGCCAGTGTCCCATATGTAAAATTTACATATCAATTATTAAAAAATCAGTACAATTTATGAGTTGTTGTGTATTTGAATAACAACAAAACAAACGGTACTTACTTATATGTTCAGATTAATGTTTTTAGTATATTTTTCGCAATGAATATATCAAAAAGTTAAATACATATGTATGCATATCAGGAATCGTCACATTCAGCCTTTCCACGCAACGAAAGAGCAGAGAGGGAAAGGGAGCATATGTTTATAAGAATATCAATTTCAAACAAGACAGCGCAGACTTCTAAAAAACTAACCACACACCATTTTGGTAACAGTCAATAAAACTCTTATACATTGACTCCAAAACATTTTGATTTTGATTATTTTGATGATTTTTATGATAAATTAGACTTTATTGAGCATTATCTTAACTTTTAGCGATTACATTATGAATGTATATTGATTTCATTATTTTGCATGTCTCTGTTTGTATTTCATATATCATTGTTGTTTCTAAGTTTTGTTACACCTTATCATTACTACTTAACATGTATATACTTTTTGAGAGGGCCCCAAGGGAGATTTGTTTTTTGTTTTTTTTTTTAGTAATTGGGCTACCCTCTATAAATAAAGACATAAATTCATTCAAACAATTAACGAAAAAGAGAACTATTGGAGTTACCGCATTGGAACGGTCATACAGTTTGCCACTGGTGGTTTAAACCAGGTTCTAGATACTTAAGGTAACAGGAACTGGTTGACAAACTGAACGGCTACATACCCTAAAGATTCATAATAAATATTTATGTCCTTATAACTGTTAAATTTATCTTATATATTTTCTTTAGTTGTTAATAGTATTATTTTGTGTTGTGTGTGTGTCGGTTACTTGAAGCAAAACGCAAAGACTCACAATTGACTTAATGATTTCTTTTTCAGTATATGAAATTCATTCTTTTTATTTTGCTACATAAATAACATATCTTTAATAACAGGTTAATTTTTATCTACATAAAGTTGAGTAAGTACACACCTTAAATATATACTCATATTGTGATATTAATAAAGAAAAGAAACTCCTATATAAAACGACATTTAAATTTACACCTAGTAACTGTAAACCTACCATGAACACTAAGTAATTTCATATTTCACACCGTTCTCTCCATTTATCATAAAATCTAAACGGTTTTACTCCATCATTAAGTTTCCTTTCCACCTGCAAATTTAATAGAAGTAAATATATAAACAGGTGCTTGAGATGAATAAAAATAATATTATCTCAACAATTACTTAATTGATATGACAGTGAAAAATTTCAAACTGGGAGATATGTTATAACTCAAATATAAATATATAGTATGATCCTAATCGTATATGATTACCTTCCCAGTTAGCTTTTTTATGGCACACGATGTGAAGTATTTCGAGTATTCCCGCTTTGAAGTAATTATCAACAAACTAATTTCTTTTAATTATAGCTTTTTAAGGTCTTAATGCTAAGAGAAAAGCTTTAGATCACTGCAATTTTTGCAAGGTATTCGGTAAATCAATGAACTAAATTTTGGATGAATAATTTTTTATATTAACAGATGATCAAGTAAGGGAACAAACTGATGTAATTCTGAAGATGTCTCCCTGAATCGAGGACGAATCAAGGGGTTCAGTGGGGTTACTCTAACACCCTGTTTGGACGGCAATATTTTCTTTTGGACAAATTATCACGTAACTATCTTCAGGAAGCTTAAATGAAACCACTTTCTGGAAAGTTTGCATCTGACACTGCTGATTCGTATAACATTAACTTGCATTACTCAAAACTGAAAATGATATTGCCCGCACCGTCTAGGCAACAGCGCCTAGCCCTGCAATTCCGACGACGTAACCAATTGAGCTAACCGGCACAACCCCAAAACAGATGATCGGATAGCCCTGATATACGTAATCTTCACTGCACAAACAAGACCACATTAAAGAAAGTAAGTGCAGAGCGTACCTATCCAAACAAGACCACATTAAAGAAAGTAAGTGCAGAGCATACCATCCTAACAAGACCACATTAAAGAAAGTAAGTGCAGAGCATACCATCCAAACAAGACCACATTAAAGAAAGTAAGTGCAGAGCATACCATCCAAACAAGACCACATTAAAGAAAGTAAGTGCAGAGCATACCATCCAAACAAGACCACATTAAAGAAAGTAAGTGCAGAGCATACCATCCTAACAAGACCACATTAAAGAAAGTAAGTGCACAGCATACCATCCAAACAAGACCACATTAAAGAAAGTAAGTGCAGAGCATACCATCCTAACAAGACCACATTAAAGAAAGTAAGTGCAGAGCATACCATCCTAACAAGACCACATTAAAGAAAGTAAGTGCAGAGCATACCATCCAAACAAGTCCACATTAAAGAAAGTAAGTGCAGAGCATACCATCCTAACAAGACCACATTAAAGAAAGTAAGTGCAGAGCATACCATCCAAACAAGTCCACATTAAAGAAAGTAAGTGCAGAGCATACCATCCAAACAAGACCACATTAAAGAAAGTAAGTGCAGAGCATACCATCCTAACAAGACCACATTAAAGAAAGTAAGTGCAGAGCATACCATCCAAACAAGACCACATTAAAGAAAGTAAGTGCAGAGCATACCATCCAAACAAGACCACATTAAAGAAAGTAAGTGCAGAGCATACCATCCTAAACATGATAAATGTGTCTGACAAAACACGCTAACACACAAATAGTTAACATCCGGTTATCGCCTCGTTACATTCTGGGTACAAGATTTCCGGGTACGTGAAATCGACAATTTCGATACTCTGTGTTAATCAGCTAAAAATGTCCTAACAATGTCCGAAATAAAAATGTTAACCGATACCTAATTGATTAATCAGCTAAGAAACATTCTAACAACGTCCGAAATAGGAAAAGAATGTAAATCGATACTCTGTTAATCAGCTTTAACCGAAACATTTTAGCAATGTCCGATATAAAAAGTAAAAATCAATACTGAGTTCATCAGCTTTTATAGAAATATTCTAACAATGTCCGAAATAAAAAAAATCAGTTCAAATCGATGCTTAGTTAATCAGATAACAAACATTCTAACAATGCCCGGGATAAAAAATTTTAACCGATTCTTTTTTTAATCAGCTTAAATAGAAACATTGAAAATGTCCGAAATAAAAAAAACATTCGGTGCTTAGCTAATCAGCTTTAATATAAACAATGTCCGGAAATATAAACATTGAAAAAATGTCCGAAAATATAAACATTCAAAAAATGTCCGGAGTAAAGTAAACCAATATAAATATGTGGCTTGGAACTTTGTTTAATAGTACCTAAATATACATTAAGTTCTTCTGTAATATATGGGAGAATTTGTATTCTTGTACAAAATTTAATATTGTACTAGGACATTTACGATTTAATCATGACAAATAAGACTCAAAATTAATAAACATATTTTATTGATTCATGTATTGTAATAGATGTAAGAATCGGCTGGGTGGTACATTGTAAATCTTATTTTGCCTATAAAACTAGACCAACACCGTCATCTGTTTAAGTTTTCAATTAGTATATTATTACATTGTACGATTCGACTTAAAAAAACCATAAGCTCTATAACTACCATTATGATTCTAACATAATGAGAACTCTTATTTATTTTTTTAATTATTAAAGTTAAAAAGGCCATGTTGAGTGCAGAGGAAAACTTAGAAGGCATCTTTTCTCACACCAAAATCTCCGTGATATAAAATTTTATGGTGATTTATAACCGCTTCTGTGCTAAAATGCTAAAATGTTATTATATCTATTTACCAAATCAGATGTAATCGCTCAAAGCCTCTGTACCTCTTTAAATTGCCAATTTCTAAATGAGTTTTCTGACTTAAGTATTTGATATCAAAGGGTAAATATTTGCCACACGCGGAGCAACCGTTTTACTATCTGCCGATAAGAAGTAACAACGCGTTATTGGAAACATAAATCTTCGAGAAAGAATCAACCTCTTCACTATACTGCTTTCTGATTGGCTGTACGCGTATGTTCCCGTGAATAAACTACATATATTTTGACAGTTTATCAGTGTTTTATATCATGTTTTGCCGCTTATTACAGTAGGGTTTTAAGCTGTAATTATGAATAATACAGCCATTCTAAAAATGTTTCAAATTATGGCAGTCAACAGGCTAACTTGCAAAACGTGCACAGTAAATAAGATATTTTTTGCAGAAATACTGTAAATTCTGACAGAATGCATTACTTTGTTTATTGACCGTGATACGTTAGTATGCGAATCTTGACATAATATGCTTTTGAAAAGACCATTATATGTTTTCCATATCTCGACGGCTTTATGTTTTTACCTGGAATGCATGGTCGGGTGGAAGATTTCCAGAAAGGGGTGCATTTGGGACAGTCTCAATGTAAGCTGCATTGTAATTTGCAACTTTCTGACCGAACTCCCCATGAAAAATAATTAATTATTGTTGCCTCAAAATGGAGCATTCTCACTTAACACCCACTGGAACTGCCCCTGGAATGGAGCATGTGTTTTATGGCAAAAGCAATATCAATTTACATTTTTCATTGCTTGTTTTGTAGTTTTACTAATGTTATCTCATAATTATAGTACTGCTGTGCACACACGGGGATTTTTTGGCCGACGTTAAATTCTACGTTTTGTACATAGTACTTGGACGCGACTCTGTAGTACGCAGAATCAATGCTCTATTAAAGTAAAGATTTGCATTGGATTGGTTGATACAATGCAACATACGCCCCACACAAGATAACTGTATTGACCTACAAGGTGATCACAATAGATGCTAGAACCTTGGGGATAAAAATTGCTGCATACAACTAAAAGAGGTAAGAATGCATAATTTATATGGAAAATCATCATGAATAATGGAGAAAAAAGGACCCTACAAGAAATCCGTTTGGAAGGTCAAAGATCCAACCGAGAACTTCGAGGATAGCTATTAAGCTTTTTTTAATGCACACAATTTCAATTTCTTAGAGTATTCCCGCTTTGAAGTAATTATCACCATACTTATACCACTCAAACAATTAGAAAAACTTATACGAATTTGTTAGTAATCATCATGAATTTCTGCTTGTGTAATGTCATATGCCATCAATGCCTGTTTTAAATGATATTGCCTCTACTAGGGAGCGAACCCGTACCGTACGGTGACAGGGCCTAGCCATGCAAATCCGAATATGCTACCTACTGAGCTGGCCGGGTCAACCTTCCGAAAATGGTTGATCGGATAACCCTGAATTCTTTTGAGTGTATAGCTGTGAACGCCGCTCGGCTTTATAAACCAGTTCTTTGCTTCACCATCGTCACACTTCTTTAAGGAAATAAACAAGAACAATTATTCGATGGGGGATCTTTAGAGGGTTCAGTAGGATTCCTCGCCCTCTTTTTGGGATGCAATATTCAATTGTCATTAGGAGTTCGGTCAGAAAGTTGGGAATTATGTTATTAGTTATTACCATAAGGCGGATGCCACAAACGAACCCTTTTTCTAGATGTCTTGCATCCGATCCTGGATTCCTATTTTTCCGCAGGCTTGCACGCGGCACGAGACTAACATTTGTATCCCCATCACTGCCTATGAACATGCTTATTCAATCCAAACCTGCACTATTTCCCCTTTTATTAAAAAGGCCACCTTTAAAACTCGGTTTAAACGTATAACATGTGGTACTTTATCAATTACCAAAACTAATAAAGATGGAATTAACTTATTTTGAGTGGTTGTTTGCTCATTACATACCGTATGTGTTCCAGATTTTACCTCAACGCTATAAAGTAAACTGTAAACGATGAACAAGGGCGGAATAACGTGGCTAAGATATGAAAATAATTGCTTTCTCGTTAATTCGGTTTTTTGATGTCAGTAAACCCCTTGTTCTAGTTAATGTGGTACTAAATATTTATGCGAGCATTTATAGTTTGTGTAATACAACATCAATTATCGTCCATCTGATACCAGTTGTCTTTCTCAATAGCTACACACTAATAAATGTCCAAAAGGCTGGAAAAAAATAATAGACGCATCATAATTATTCATTCTGGTATTTTAAGCGTTGGTAATCTAATTGGAAATTACAGTAACTAAACATTTTTGTCATTACACACGTGGCAATAGACCACTTGGGAAAATGGTGTGAGTGTAAAGAAATAAAATTAGCACGGTATAAGTATTTCACTTAAATACTCACTTCTGTCTCTTTAGGATCAATTATGAAAAAAGAAATAGCATAAACAATCACATTTTGTGCTTGACATGCATAGAAGACATTTTCTGACACTTCTTTAACACATTTTGATGACTCGGAGGTTGCATTAAGTTATCTTGCGAATTTGTTTAAGCTTTCAATTGCATTACCAGATTACATATAAATATAAGTATTAAGATATAAAATGATGAAATGGAACTTTGAAGGCCACTGAACACGACAAATATAAAAATAGCAGGCTCGGTTTGATTAAGCCTGTTCATGAACAAGAATGAACATGCACAATACATCTACTGACCACGCCGCCTAGAAGTGATAATCGGTAGATTATCACTCTAGGTTTATATTTAATAAAATTGATATAGAAAATGCTATTACTAGTGCCGCCATTTATTATTTTAGAAATGTTATAAACTTTTGTTGAAACTTTGTGTCTGAAGACCCTTATGTTGATGGCAAGAAGATGAAAAGTATTAAGATATGGTGAATATAAAGGTGCAATATTGTTATATTTTGGATCATTGAATTTAACGTCCAAGTACGCCAGAAAACGTATAATAAAACAATCAACAATTAATAATTTTGATTACATTCCAGGCTGACATGTCAAAAAACTTTTTCAACAGAAAGAACGAAGTAATGTAAATAATGAAAATGGAACTCCAACAATTTTGAGCTGATGGCTGGGTTGTAGTTATTTCACCAAGACAACTTGTACTTTTGTGTTCATATGATAACCTGTTGGGGCAAGTGTGAGGTTGGTGCATCCTAGAACCTGGTTTTAACCCGCAGTGGCAATTTGATTTGCAACTGACCGTTTCAAGGCGGTAACCCTTCGGGTTCTCATTTTTGTTAATTGTTTGTGGTGTCATTTTTGAAACTGATCATTTTATTAACCATGCTCACTCTTTCTCTGTTCTTCTTGACTGTGTGGGGAGGCTGTTTTTCTGAATGTGGCAATTCCTGATATGCATATTTCTTTCACCGTGAAAGCCATCGAAAACGACAAATATGCTCGATTTGATTGAGCCTGTTTTAGGCAGTAATTGAAATGCATATTAAGCCGTCTATGCCCCGGTTGAGCGTACCTCAATATATACACGTGTAAACAGTAACAACTTCGATCCATTCCAAACGATGGTAGTGTGCATATGACGGTGAACATGGAACTTTTAATGTAGTTTTTATCAATGACCCTTCCAAAGCGGCAATCTACCATACTTTACATATTTTGTGTTTATCAATTTTTTTTCTATGTAATGTCTGTTATGTGTCCTGTCGGTTATAATTGTGAAACTCCATGGGAAATGTATATTCGGTAATACTTTTTAATTGTAGTATACGTATATGAAAGAACTTACAATTATATATTATTTTCTCACAACTCAAATGATTTTTGTTACATCTTCTGTCAATATGATGTTAATTTTACCCCGAATGCATAGTAAGATATTTCGTCAGCACTACTTAATGACATCATTTCAAGGATTGACGTTAAATGTCCGAAAGTACTTTTTCTAGTGACGTGGCCCAGTTGTCTTTGGTGTAAGCACTTACAAGACATCGTGTACTTCACCAAGCCATGTTATACTTATTTGCGCACTGTTAGGGCAAGTGTGAGTTGTTGCACCCTAGAACATTGTTTTGACGCACATTGGCAGATCGTTTTACCACTGACTGTTCCAAAGAGCTACACCCTTAAGTTCTTTTTTTCGTTAGTTGTTAGTGGTGTCTTATTTGACGTTTATCTTTTTTAACACATGTTCTCTTTTCCTCTCTATCTTTGTCTGCTAGGGAAGGCTATGTTTTGTTGGGTGTGGTAATACCTGATATGCATATTTCACATGTATACATTTTTCTTTGCTATTATTTTTGGTCTGTGTTAGCAGGTGTGTAACCTGGCGCTACTTTTTGCTATTATGTTGATAAGCAATATTTGGTATGGCTTTTATTTTTGCTGAGAACAATGGTCCTAGAAAGCTTAATCTTATTATTTATACAGTCACAAATTATATTTCTCATAACAAGATGTTTTCCAATTAAAGTTCGAGTTAATCCATGAAGAACCGATTTCAAGGTCACTCAAAAATTTTAGCTCCAAAATTCAGCTCCAGGGTCAGACTTCATACTCCACCCGAACACTCCATTCCAACACTCCTCTTATGGTACTTTATACCTTGCCCCCGAAAATAGACTTCGGAATGTGCAAAATATAACCATAATATTTTACATTTTTATTCTTCAATGTTGGAGCACATTGAACTGTTCAACAACCTCATTTTACGCAACGATATTATCCAATATACAGTGTATATTTATTTACCAAATTCGCTTTTCAAGATTTTTATTTTTTAAATAATTAAACGATTCTGTTCTCTTCTGTCTCAGAAAGTACGTTTGTTATAATGATGAATAGATCCTGTCATTCCAATCCCATTTGTCTGTTGAAAACACATGTCATTTTAAACAAATTGGCGTAATGGGATTCTATAAAGTCATGTTATAACAGACACTTCTAATAATCTCTTATTTCATCAACTATTATGACCTATTTCTCCTGTCATTATCAACACACGAAACAGTGACGGAAATTAATTTTCTTGCGTAATTCGTGTTTATCTATAGCACTGCCATCACGCGGAGCATTCTCAATAAGTCCAGGAGACTTTAAGAGGCAATTTAGCTGATTTTACACGTCAGCACAATCCCCCGTGTAATGTTAATGTTTTCGCGTAAATGGAGAAGAGCGGAACTGTATGTCGTCCCTAGGCCCTTGGCAGTCTCCGAAATTAAATTTACACCATGTTCATTTTGTCTAATAGAGATGAATAAGGGCCGAAGCAATCATACGTAGAGAATAAAAGTGAACTCACTGAGGTGCTAATGGTATCCTAATCGGATAAGCATCTCCTAACAGACATTTATGCTTTGAGTGGTAAAATAAATTTTCTCGAGTACTTGTTGTATTTTTCACCAAACTCCATAGGAGTATTGGAAGATTTCCAGTAATTGTGTTAAAAGACCATTTAAATTGTTAATGTTGCATCTCGCTTACATTTTGGGGAACAAAGCGAATTGTTATTTTTTCTAACAAGCTCGACAAAGAGTCGTTAGTACAAACTGTTGAGTTCTAACTACGCATCACAGTATTTTGTTTAGAAAACTACGGTGTCAGCATAACGAAACCTCCCTCATTGTTATATTAGCAATCGACCCTGATAATTTCCACTTATTTTTTACCTTGAGTGAAGAGCGCTTAATACGCATGTCAATAGAAGGTTCTTAATTGATTTACACAGTTCTTCTTGACTTGCAAACGGAACCGTTGAATATTTTGTTTTTAATTTTTGAACTGATTGAATTTTTTTTATATTTATGTAATAGATGAAAAGGGAACTTTGAAAGCCACCAAAGTATGTTTGTACTGAGAAATTCATTCTTCAAAAAAGTGAAATATGCATATCAGCAATGGCCACATCCAGCAGACACAGCAAATAGAAATTATAATAGTAATTGATCATTTCTACTCCTTGTTGATACTATTTCTGCTAATTCTTCTTAAATCATTCACTATCGAGAGTCCGCTCTTTGTTTGACTATTACAAGCTATAATGTTACGATTTTTTGAAGGTCGTTGAAAACGATAGTTTGTTTTGTTTATAGTATTTGTATTTGTATTTGTTTTAATAGTTCAGCCAATTTTTTGTGTTGGTAGTGACAGTAAGCTTCACGTTTTGTTTAAGTACCCTAAAGATATAAACTTCTGTCTTTTAGTTTTGCCTGACATACTCTATAATAAGCAGAATTAATACTCTCAGATCACCTGTCAACATTATATCATGTTAATTTCGGCCATCGTCAGACCATTCTTTTTCCTGGAAACCATACTCTGCTGTCACCGCCATGTGAACATCAACGTAAAGAGGAATGGATAAATGCGCGTTTACATGATAAAATTTCCTGATTGCATTCAGCCGCCGTGGGGGGTAATATGAATGTCCATTATAAGCCTACTATAAACCGAGTCCGTTTTATGTGGTGTGTTCGACGATTTTAAAAATAGTTTTACATCTATACAGCTTCTTAAATTCTTCTTACATTCACAACCTATATTATAAAAATTAATATTTTAAATAAATTCTACTTTGAACCCCAATGGCAAAATGCTGATCGTTCCAAGGGGGGCGACTCCCCGGGTTCTTTTATGTGATGTCAATTTTGGAATTGATCATATTGTAAACCCATGCTTTCTTTGCATGTCCACTCATGTATTCCATTTGTATTCTCCAATCTACCTAACAAGTTCACATACAGACTTACTGACTGTATTGAGTCAGATTGTGAATCGACCTTCACTTGTGGCGGCCGTAAAGTCTCCCCGTACATAGAGTCTGTACTGTTATCAGTCAACTAATCCGTTACCGATTTCGTGCAGTGATGGTAACGTATATCAGGGCTATCCGATCAACCTTTTTTGGGGTTTTCCAGTAAGCGCAATTGGTTGCGTTGTCGGAATTGCATGGCTAGCGCTGTCGGTGTGACGTTGCGGGTTTGCCCCTAGCTAGAGGCAATACCATTTGTAATTGCTTAATTGCTGAAAAGTGATTTTGAAAAAACCGCTTAACAAAAAATACAATGTTTTCCAAATTGTTTTGGAAATTCTGTAGTAGTCACTAATTTTAGTTCGAACCCAAGGTGTATCGCCGTGGACGGGTCGGTAACAAAACATTTTGTCACTGGGGGTTAAAACCTGGTTCCATCTATAGGTACTCATATGAAGAAACAAGCTAAAGTTGTCTTGGTGAAATAACTCCAAAGAATTTCGTTAAGCATATTGCTTAGTAAAGTAGAAAGGTAGTTTTGATTCTTGTTTACTTTTCATGATAATTATAGCAGTCTAATACATCATGTTAAAATTCGATAATTGTGTTTAATTTCTCTTAGATTGTTGGGTAATGTAATCAGATTTACATGGCTAGGCGGTGTCGCCGTACGGCACGGGTACGATTCCCAGTATGGGCAATATCTTTTTATTGTATAAGGGCAAACTCAAACAAGATGATACTTGAGAAAATGAACATTTTGCATCTAAACTGGATATATTCGAATATTAACTGCGGGTATGTCCTGGGTATGTTCAAATAGCAGATACGATAACAAAGAGGAACAGGTTAACGAACGTTTTGCAAAAATATCAGAAAGGTTTGTTTCATTTAAAATACACGTGTATAAGGTAAGCATGTTTTCAGCTACTTTTTAGTTGAAATTAATATTTGACCATAGTTAAAAGATCCATGATAAAGACATGGATTGTAATATAATGCATAATCACTGATTATAGTAGTTTTTGTCTTACACGATTGTGTATGTTACATGACGAAGGTTCAAATGGGGGAAAAACAAATCATAGGTTTGAAATGAAACTGAATAAAGCAGTTCAAAATTTCGTTATTAAATTTTTAATATTTACTTTCTGTAGTTTACATTCATCAATAAACATATTTTTTAGATTTTCTTTTAAATTACATTCGTACTTATTTGGTATATTAAGAACAAGCTGCATGTATTACAGATAAAAAATTACTGGACTTTTCTTTAACACGTATCATTTGTTTTTTTTACACATCACTACCTCATAATTTGTTTAGAGATTACCTTACTAGTCTCTTTGTCTCTCAAGAGAAATTACCAGGTTACGCATGCGTAAAAAATAGAACCTTTTACTGGTGGTTCTTACGGTCATTATATTTTATTGACTTGATTGGATCATTCTCATTCTAACTGAATAATTTCTATGCTGTGTGTGGTATAAACTAGAATTCCTATGGATAATAATTGTGCATATGTTGGTGTTTATTCACGGAGTCATTTTGTAGATAATTTTTTTAAACTGGCTGGGCAAGGTTGGTTTAGACGAAAAGCATGGCTTAACCCCCAGTGAGGATTAGTACATGTATTGGCAAGGACCGTTCCATCAAAACTTATAATGTTGTCATTTTGATAGTTCATGGTGTATTATTTTCTGGACGAAATATGGATCATGTATTATATTCACAATTTTTAAACTATAACTGGTTGATTATTAATATGTAAAAATATCATCCCCAGAGAGATGAGAGGGTTCCTAAATGCAAGTCAGTTAAAAAAATCAAGTCCCTTTTGCAGAAAACCAACTAATTTAATTTGCCGATTTTGTTAGAAATGGTTGAAGAACGTGTTTTAAAATGACTTTTGTCTATTTTTACCATTCATTTTTTAACTGTTAAGACCTGCTTTTGACAATATTAGAATGAACATGCAGTGAAAAAGATAAAGGCAGGTGAAACATCGAGGCCCTTGTTCGTTTATGACACGCGGTTATTGTATAGTTGTGCCAGAGGCATTGAGACGGCATGTAACTGACCACGACCACGTTATCTCGTTATCTAGTAATAAACAGGAAATGTGCGACTGCAGTAGAATAACTATTACGTTTATTGCACAACTTTTAAATAAGGTTTAATTAATCTATGTTTTTTTGCAATTTTATAGAAATCCGGAGATTTGACTATAAATCCGGAGATCCGGAGAAGTAACTTAAAATCCTGAGATTCCGGATAAAATCCGGAGATTTGGCAGGCCTGTAATTATTCTCTGTTCTTAACTGTTCGAGCCAACGCATTCAAGCTCCAAGTTTGGCGCAACTCAATATAACAGTCACGCAGTCTAGCTACATAACCGTCACGCAACAGTAGACGCTGTCTATCGTCGTCGAGCTTAGGAACGCGAGCAGGTTAATATTGCAACCAAGAAAACATTTTGTTTCATTTACTTTTATTTTAATCGAAATGTTGTTGAATATTGATTATACTGGTTATTGTATTTGTTAAAAAAGGTATGGCTTATTTTGTTTACCTTGCGGTAGTTTTAATTGTTTAATTTTTTTGTTATTTTGTGTGGGTTTTTTGTTGTTTGTTGTTGTTGTTATATATATTATCCTTTCCCGTTGTCACCGGCGGACAAAATCAGCCACACTAACGTTTTTAAACAGTTGTTTAAAAATAAAAACTGATACTTTTCAATTATCTGTCGTTACGGGCCGCTCATAAATCGTTTCCAACAAAGTGCCATACCGTAAATATATTGCTAAAATGCATCGTAATTTAATATATAGATTCCCTCTGTTCTTTCAGTACCATTTTCGCCGTAGATCAGTTTTCTCGGAGCAAAATCAATTCCAACAATTTGTAACAATGATTGAAACTAATTGTCTCGCTTTTCGGCAAGTATAATGGCTTAGAAGGCAAGAATTTATGGATGTCTTATCCAATAAGGGTTAACTCATTCAGAATGACAATGCTCTCTTAACTAATGTGCTTATTTGGAAATTGAAATATGTTTTGCTAGCTACGTCAGGAATTAGAATAGACATTTTGAGGGTCCTCCGGAACGAGGTGGCGAAGAGATATAAATAGTTAATGAGGCAGTAGTCAGAAGCGTTACTGATGGTGTGGTAATATTTTGCAAGAGGGATTAGCGCTTTGCTCCAGCAAATAAAAAAGATGCACTCCATTTATCAATTCTCGTTGCAAAACAATTCGTCTTTGCATGAGTTATGTAAAATGTTTAGCATTCACTTATTATGTGAAATAAGGACAGAGACTAAATAATAAAGGTAACTTACAGAAGAGGTTGGCTTCATGGCAAAATTTTCTAATGCCATTGTATTAAAAACTTACGCAAAAATTTTTTATAAAGCAATAATTGGAGGAAAATAAAAGTGTGCATAGTTTCGTAACAGTTTATGTAAACGGCATCAATACATTTTAGGGTTTCTGGCGTCTTCAATGACGACATTAAACTGAGCTTTTTGGAACCCTGTTGGGTTGAATATTTCAGGCCGAAAGCAAGCTTCAATACCGACTGAAAAGTAAAACTTGAATCGATAAAACTTCCCTTTTACTGATTAAAAAGCATCGCTTGATGTCAATTTTCAATATGCAGAGTGTTTGTACGCTATTCTCGCAAAACAAGTATTCGTATACTTTTGTAAGATTCTCTGATCACTTATTCAAACATGTACCCCAAGAAGCAACCGGTATTGGATAAAAAGCATTAATTGTTAATAAAATAATAAACTGCTCTTGTTGTTACAATTATGTCAAGTTTCGCATATTGGTGATACTAAAGACATTGCAGAACCCTTACTTAATCAGTTCCAGTTCACTATCTTCAACGTTCGCATTTGATCTTGTAACCATACCGCCGCTGAACATGGAATGGTATTAAGCTTAAAATACCGCATTGAAGGTCTTATGTTCACCGTCATATGCATACCATCGTTTAGGATTGATTGAAACTATACTGTTTGCTGGTGTAAATATTAAGTAGTACTCACGCTGTGGCTAGACGGCGTGGGCAATACTATGCATTTACATAACTGCCCATGAACAGGTTCAATCTAACCGAACCTGCAATGGTTTCGTATTTGTCATGTTCGGTGGTTTTCAAAGTTCTTTTTCATCTATGTCAAAGCTTTTACATGTTTAATCTGGATGTTTTGATCTAAAAAATAATATTTATCCTGATTATGAACATGTGAGGCCGTTTGGTGTTTTAGAAAATACATTTGAAAAGCGGAGATGGTTACAATGCCTCCAACTTAGCGATCGCTGTACAATAGTTTGTATGTTGCCAAAAAGCGGCAGTATGAAATGAAAAAAAAATTTAATGGGTTGTACCAATAGCTATGTAAACGATGCAACGTTAGCAATCGCCTTGCTTGCAATAGCCGGCGTAGTTCTTACCTATGGTGGCTGATAAATGCCATTTTCGTGTGTTGTTTTTTGCCATTTCGCGTTGCGTTTTTTCGTTATTGCGTAGTTGCTCGTGACGTTTTCTTTTCATGTTTTTTTCGCTTGGCGTTATTTTGCTGCGAAATGACGAAAAAAAACAACAAATAACATGACAGCCACCATACTTACCAGACAATATTTAACTGCTTTAGCTGAAGTGTTATTGTATGCCAAGAAAGTGATCGCCAAGAAATAGCTGCATAAAGCAAAAAAGCGGTAACAATTAAATAGCTTGCGACAAGGTGTTATGCCACATATTGAGCTGTGTAGTGCTACAAAGCGAAGCAGGGGCGGATCCAGAGGGGGTTCAATGGGGTTGCTCGAACCTCCCTTTTGGCCAGTAGTACAAAATGTTTATGGGGATGTGCTCGAAAGATGGAAATTATGATGTAACTACCTTAGAATATCCGAGACGAACACCCTTTTATGGAAATGTTGCATCTGACTCTGCGAAGGTCTCTCGCTGGATAACATTTTAATGCTTGCATCAAGACGTCGCATTACGTCATATTTATTTATAAAGTATCAGAAAGAGTATGCAAGCGCGCATATGACTGACAAGTGGTGCGCGCGCATATTACTGAAAAGTCGTAGTCTAGACTGGTAAAATACTACAGCACAAAAGAAACAAGTATGTCCGTTTAGTCCTTTAACATTTCTTCTCTAAATTGCTTACTATGTCTAGATACTCTTGGTGTTAAGAGCATTCAATCCTTAATAGAATCAATTATGGTAAAAACTGTTAGTTGTGTACGGATAATTCTATGAACTGTTTGTCTTCTTATTGGTAAATGGATTTAACCCTTTCCTCCATATAAACATATTTTTACGCATGTGCGACCAGTGTAGATCCAGATTCGCCGGCTTATCTGTGCCGTCTGATCAGGATCTTAACTGGTCGCATTTTGGTCAGAGATAACCTAATAAATCAAAAAGCGAACAGCTGATCTGGATCTAAACTGTTCGCCCTTGCATTGAAGGTGTATCTATGGAGGAAAGGGTTAATAAATATACATTCTTTATTAGAGTTATGATTCATATTTATTCTTCGCCGAGGCGTTTCTTTTGTTCTCGAGTTTATTTTCAAAAGCTTGTATCAGTGCGGTTTATTAAAAGCGAACCAAACGCTCAGAAAATTCTTACGAATGCAACAAGTAAATCATGTTTAATTACTGTAAGAAAACTTTTAATAAACCTCCCAAGAGAAAACTAAAATGAAAATAAAGTTATGGTGCATTACAAAACTTTACCACAGAAGGAATTAGTGGACAAGTAATCGGGAATTTGACATGGAGCCATACACACGACCCAAACCGGTGGATTGAATAATCAGCAAAACAAAGATCGAACAAAAGCATATACATTTTTTTCTGACAATAATTAAAAAATGAAACAATATATTTCAAATGATATTGCCTCGACCTGGGAGCGAACCCGCACCGTCACGTCGAAAAAGAAACGAAACAAGGTTCACGAATATAGAACGAAAAGGACCATTGCTTGTGAACAAACGCAAATAGGATGTTTTACAGTTGTTTTCGTTAGGAAACCCCTAACAACTGTCAAATTCTTTATTCATTAAAGTGAACTACTTAACATCATTCAAACAATGATTTTACTTGATTTTATTCTTGTTAACTATAACTTATACATTTAATGGCATAATAACAATAATGTTGATGTCTTTATTATAGTTATCACAAGTTGTTTTTCCAAATAATAATAATATTAATAAATTATTATTATTATTATTATTATTATTATTATTATTATTATTATTATTATTATTATTATTATTATTATTATTATCGTTATTATTATTATTATTATTATTATTATTATTATTATTATTATTATTATTATTATTATTATTATTATTATTATTATTAGCATTATTAATTATTATTATTATTATTATTAGCATTATTATTATAGCATTTCCTGTTTTGGTGTCGTTGTCAATATTTATGCATAAACACGTTGTAATTTTTTAGGATAATTTCAATGCGCACGCTTTTTGTATTTTAATTATTTGACATTTACATAATAAAAATAAATCATTATTCAGTTGATTATATGTTCATAATAACAAAAAAACATCAGACCAATATTTATAGAGTTCCCATTAATTTAAGTCTTGTTAGTGCGCAATCCATAAGCGACATCAAACGTTTCTTAAATTAATTACACGATTTGGGCAAAGTGAAAGAATAATAGGTCGGCACTTTTTGAACTATCGTCTTATCTAAATTGACAATTCAATGTTCACTTTTAACACTGTCACCCCACAATCATATAATGTTACCAAAATAAATCTTGTCCCAAAGTGCCGGTTGCCTATGGTCAAATTAGAGTATGTTCATAAAGAGTTGAGAGTTGCATCTATTAATTACCCAAATACTTGTGTTTAACATATGGTCATTTTATGAATGCGATACTATTGACTTTTTAAAGATAAAACACCTTTAATATAGGCCTAATATGAGCGCTAATCTATCATTTATGAAAGTAACAACGAAATTTAAGTAATGGTAAAACCTCATAGGATGTTAAAGCATGATATATTGATACTCATTCCGGTTAAATGTTCATTTAAACGGCAGTTAGCACCAAAATTTATCGCAAAAAGCACTCAATTCTTAAATTAGCGCACAAGATTCTAACTGAAATTAACGAAGCTGCAATAATCTGAAAACGTTAGGTATAAATTAAATTTAAAGATCAAAGATTTCAATAATTCAATGAATGTCTCAAGTTTTCAGAATATAAATTTTTGAAAAAAAAACGTAGACTTGTTAGTTCACATTAGCAAATGTTTTCGGAATATAAATTTTGAGTATAAAAGTACTCTTGTCAATTCACATTTATTTAAGCTAAGTGCGCGAGACTTCTATCGTTCGCAAAAGCATTTTGAAAATTTTATTTATGTTCATAACAAATCAGTTTTTTAGAGTATTAGGAATATAAATTTTGGCATAAAAAACAAAATCGTCGACTTGTTAGTTCACATAAGCTAAGTGCGAGAGAACTCCAACGTTCGCAAAAGCATTTTGCAACTTTTATTTATGTTTAACACAATCAGTTATTTTATTTAGGTAGAATATTTAAATATTTAAATATTTACATTTTAAAAATCTGCCAACCGACGGAGGAGTTGACTTTGAGTGCAAACACTGCGACGTATGAGATTTGAAATAAAGATTACAAAAATGTTACCAAAATATTGAATTTAATGTCGCAATAAAAACGTGATTCGCAAATTGTTGAAAAAGTTGACGAGTTTATTTCCATCTAATGACAAGACAGCCAAAAGTCGACAGATTCCTCGCTTGACGTTTATGACTTGTGAACAGTTCGTACCCGATGGCTAAAATTCAAACCGTTTGAAATGATATTTACACTTTAACTTCAAACCCGCTTGAAAAGGTTAGCGATTTATTTTTTACGGGTATATTACTAGTAGTTTTATATTTAAGTATGCATTTATATAATAATTTGTTGAACTTATTCACTCGTACTAAATATTTTTCATTTCTCGGTTATAATTTAGTGAAAAAAAATCTTTTAACATTTTAACATTCTCGGTAGAACGTCAAGCTGATACAAAAGTCACTTTCCAAACAAAATAATAACAGAATCTCCCAGCAAGAAACAAAATTAGAATTTAATTTCACTTCGACAATAACTGTTCGTCATCTTACTCCTTTCTACGATAATTAGCCGAAATATCGTCAATAAATTAATAGAGAATTTCGAACACCGCCGATAATTAATTTAACCATTTTAAAACGATGCTGATGATTTGCAATAATGTCCAACACATTTTCCAGATTTTATGGTCCCGCAATTTTCAGAAACGAGACGGGTAATTAGAACATAATGTACAAAGCGGCCTCGCCGCGGGGAATGCGGAGAGGAATTTCCAGCGCTGCTATTGGCTGCTGACGTCTAAAGCTCCGCCCCGTTGCTTGTAAAACGATCAGAAACTGGTAGAAAGGTCATGTCTACAAGAACGGCCTAAAGACTCTCCATATATCAAAACAAAACAACTAACTTCAAAATATTGACAAAGGAACACTAGCTTATTAGTACGAAACCTTCTGGACACGTGTAGAACTTCGGTTTTCTCAAGAAAATACAAGTAAAGATGCAGTGTGGACGTTAACTAATTCCAAACAATTCGCTATGTAAAAACAATTATTTTTTCAATCAAAAATAAAAAAATTATGCTGGAACTGTGCGGCAATATTATTTCTTTTGCGAACACCTGGACATTTAAACAAGGAGCAACAAGATCTTATGCAAAACTAGTAATTGACTTTTACGATTCCGGAGTGATTTTGGAAAATAATTTCATCAACACCTTTGACAAGTGACTGTCATCAAGTTGAGATATATCGCCGACTGGGATGTGCTGAAATATTTTTGGATGTATTTAGCAGATAATTGTGGTTACATGTACACTATCCCGAGGGCCGAAGAGGGTCACCGTCGCTTTAACATCGATCAAGCGTCACTAAAAGGTGATTGTTATACATAACTAAAACACGTTCAGTATTGACATATTACTAATGATGGACTAATGACCAGGATTAATTACAAATTACTGTAATCGAACATTAACTTAAAAGCAAAAATGTGCTATCAATCTGTGTGTGTTATAAATGCATAAACACAAGTGAAATTAACAAGAACAAAGGGTTTACGGAAATTTTAATTTCTTGGAATATTATTTTAGTTCGCGTAAAACGTCCATGGATTGTATACTGTAGTAGCTGTTACGGATTTTTTCTGGACTTTGTGGGTTGTGTTGACAGTGTAAACTCTAAAGCTGGATCTTCGACACCCTATGACGCTACCAATGCTGCGTATATTGCCGCCGCCGTGGGATTTCAGAATGATGACGTCGGCAAACGGCAGCGCGGAAATTGGGCCGTTTAGTGACAAGTATGAGCCCATCCGGAAGCTTGCAATGGTGCAAGTTCAGCCGCCGAGACCTCCCAACAAACCGTTCACATCTTTTGGAATAAATGACATTCTCAATTCAAGCGAGTGTAAAACCGGCACTACACAGAATCACCGTCAATTAAAAAAATCATCCGCCGATAAAAATATGAACAATTTACATACGCGGCATGCATTTTCTCCTAAAGATGTTTCAAGGCAAAGTAGAACTCCAGTGTCTAGACATTTGAACGCAAATACTTTACAAAATCGTCAGCATCATTTAAACAATAACGTAGTCGCCGCCGCGGCAGCAGCGGCAGCGGCGGCACGCATTGTGCGGCCTTGGGATGCCTCCCCAACACCTGGGCGTAACTCGGAGGCTTCGTCAGAAGCCGACGATGAAGAAATAAATGTTGACGAAGATGAAGACGATTCAACGACGACTTTAGCGAGTCTGAAAGATGTTTCACCTTTAGATGCTTTGATGGAGATGGCGAATAAAACTTTCCAAGGTCTCGAAACGTCGGAAGCAGCAGGTAAGATGAAAGACCGGGCGATGTTCATTGTAATGTATTTATTTAAATTAATATAACATTTAGATGAATATAAAGCATACAATTTCAAAGACACTGACATGTTCAGGAGTATTATATATTTAAATTCTCATTTTCAAAGGTCTTAAAGGCACATTTTCAAATGTATTCTACAGTATTTTATTATTTTCAAATTTCGTGAAAGTGCTGGATAATTGTTAACATTTTCAAAAGGTATTCTGCATTTAAGTTCTTATTTTCAAAGGCGTAAAGACACTAGATAAGTTTTACATTTCCAAATGTATTCAAATTATTTTACATAATAAAATATGAAAATATAATTCAAATTATCAAATTTAATTAATAAATATAACAAAAATGCATGACCTAACATTAATTGTTTACACTAAAAATAATAATACGCCCAAAAATATATGATGTTTAAAAAAGAATTCTTTAGCCTTATACAATTTATTTTTATTAAATTATTTTTTCATTTGTTTTATAATTTAAAAACATTACATGTGTTAATTGTTTTTGTCTAAGAATTTAAACAATATGCAACAAAAGTCCTTCTAAAAACTCCTGGAAAAAATCTACTTCTAGAATTTTCTTATGAAACTTGTCATCGATAAAGGGATCATTCAACACAAAACGCATTCTTAAATTAAAACTTTAATTCAGTATAAATTACACCAAATTTGATCAACATTTACATAATTTCGGAGTTTCCTTCACTCCTTTAACTAAATATCTTCATATTCAAATATTCAGCCACTAATAAACAGAACAGAACAGAACACAAACTTTATTTTGAACAAATTTTATTTTTACTAAAGCATATAAGCCCATCTTCATTCATGAATAAATTCAGTTCCATGTAGTGAGATACATACAATTCAAACAACTAATAAATATTTACTGCCCAACATTAAAATGTATTCTCTTTTACAATTACATAATCCTTATTATAAGGAAACATGTAAATTACATGCAGGGAGATACATACAATTAAAACAACTAATAAAAGTTAACTGTACAACATTAAATTTATTCTGTCTTTCAAAATTACATAATCCTAATTATTAGGAACCATCTAAAACACATTGACTGAAAAGACGACGACAGCTAGCTTGCGAGGAAAATTTTACTGCCTGACTTTAGAAGAGCATTTATTTTGGCGTTTTATGTGTCCATGAAAACGAATTTTACAAACGTGTAACGGCCGTAAATCATGTTACGAGGGTAACGCTAATTTATTGCCGATCGGTTTTGAAGTGAATTGGCCATTTAATGCCAAATAGCGTGTAACATGTCCCCTGTTGGTAGTTAAGATCCCTTACAGCTCGTTTTCATTTAGTCTCGAAAGTTTTGACTATTTAACACATAAAATGCAATTTGTTAAGAAAATAGCAAATTGCAGAGTTCGAAAAAAGTTGAATGGTACAAAGACCTATATAGATATATATCCTATATCAGTAATAGAGAGATGCGAATCTGTGTAATATATAGGTCTTTGAATGGTATGGTACTATTTACCTCATAAAATAACATGTATTTAGAAAATAGAAAATTGCAAGATTGTAAAAAATGTGAATGGTCTGGTAAATTGAAAGACTCAGCGTTTACCATATATTTTATTGTATATTTTATTGGAAATTAAAATTATTCCCCCACAACATACCCATCCGGCTTCCTCCCAAAATAAAAAAGTTATCTCATTCTTAGCTATATTTTTTAAAATTTCAACATTCATCCGGCATAGTTTTCTAAGAAATACAAGATTTTCATATCTAGTTAAAACCGTAGAAAAGTTGTTGAACTTTTTTAGAACTTGTATAATATCTAACTTCAAAACTCTATTATTTGCAGTTTCGCCCTTTGTTTTCCCGTTAAGGACAAGCCCATTCTCTTGTAAATAAGAAACCATACTGAACATGGTATGGAAATTATTTGAAAATACCTTATTGAAGGTATATGTACCAAGTTCACCGTCATATGAACAGCGTGGTTTTGAATGGATTGAAAATTGTACAAGTCGCCTTTTCAGATAATCAGATGCTTGAGATTTGAGACTGGTTTCCATGCTCAGTTCTATAACCTTGGAGTTCACTGGTGTAAATACTGAGTTGCTCTCGACGCGGGGCTAGGCAGTGTGGGCAGTACTTGTTGGTTGAATTTCCATTTCTGCTTATGAACAGACTCGATCAAACCCCCAGCCTACAATATTATCATTTATGTTCGGTGACTTTTTAAAGTACCCTTAGCATCTATTTTAACATAATCTATTGAATCTACGTTCAGTTTATCTTGCACAAACATAATTTTGGAGATCTAAATATAATATTATTTATTTAAAGCAAAATGCAATTGTAATAACAAGTTTAGTTTATCTGTAAATCGGCATTCATATGGCATGACATAATTTGCCGTGTGCAATGCTGTGAAATGACAAATGTCCAAGACTCTTCAACAAACATTCAATATTTTATAATAATACATAGTAATAACAAACTCAAATAAGCAGTCATTTTGAAAGTGCAAAAATCAGATTCATCGAATATAAACAAAAATAAACCAAAATTAGTATTATAAAGCTGATAATAATCATTGCTTAGTATCTGGTCGTTAATATATAGTAAATAAAAGAAACAGTTTTTTGATAGATGTTATTTCGCACCAGCCGGAGCTAAGAAAAACTTGAACCATTTGCGGTCATACTTATCAAAAATTTCTATTTGGAAAAAAACTTTTTACTATTCATTTTAACAAGAATAACAATGCCACCACCACCAACAATAAGAAAACTTTATTTAGCAAAATAGCACATTATCAACAGACATAACATAGCACAATCTATTCGTTTATGAATAGTGAGAAAGTAATATTGGCATACCAACCATCTTATTAGAAATAATTTATTATAGTTACATTTCGACACACCCGACATTTAGCTAGTTTTAATGTAATCGATAAATGATGGATGCATAATTAGATCGTATTCGATTATGTTAAACCTTTCAAAATCTACATTCATACCATATTTGATCAATAAAAACAAGTGATCCGCCTTACTGTTTCTTTACATTCCTTTTCTGTTGGCTCATTTCACTGATAATTTCATCAAACGCCCGCAGCCCCAAATCAGCATTTACAAATTTGACGAGATGTCTGTTTCCCCCGAGGAATGAAAACGCAATCACTTGTTTATTTGAAGGCCGTGTTTTCTACATACAGGGAAAATAATAGTTTCTATTGTTTAAAACGACTTACGGTCGCAAAATAGCAATTTTGTACAAGCGTCAATTTAATTTAATGTCGTCGCGGTCTCGACAAATTGTCATTTGCCAATAGCCGACTGTGAAAGCCTAGGAGGTGGTAATTTGGTTCGATAGAAGATACGGCGCTGGGCAAAATAGTTCTTAATGCTCTATTGAAGTTTCTGATGAAAAGCGCTCTGTCTTTAACAAAAATCACAATGATAAGTAAGGGACGTAGATTCAAGCTGACGCATCTGGCAGAAAGTCTCAAAATTAATTTTGATTCATCGTTAAAGATTTTTAAATTAATGAGTCGGTGCTTTTACAGTTACCTTGTTTAGAGACCTGTGCTCAAGATTATAATCTGAGTTTGGAGTCCAGTCTCTAATCTCAAGCATCCCATTAGCTGAAATGGATACCAGTCTCTATTTCAGTTAATAATATGCTTGAGATCTGAGACTGGTCTCAAGGTTTTGAGGTTTATGATCTTGGGTAATGGAACATTTATTATCCATGGGTAAAATGTACAAATCGGATATTTATACCGTCGGTTCGATGCTCATGTTGCGCAACATGGATGGTTCCATGAGATTCCTCAGTACCCCTTTGTGAAAAGCAATATTGAGTTTTCATGGAGATTTGGGACAGGAAGTAGTAAAGTATCATGTTACTACCTTAAGAATGTTCAAAACAAACCTCCTTTCTGAAAATCTTGCTTCAGCCCCTGAGCAACTAATACAGTGGTCAAAGAGCGTTTTATAGCATCGCAATAGGATTTTCACAATCAAACTAAAAGCATAACATTTTATTATGAAGATAGGTTAGAGAAAATAACTTCAGACGTTGTTTAAGGCTTAGGAAAGAAATGCCGTAATAATTAATAGTGCGTAAAATTTCTTAACATGTTAAACGAACCATTTTATTTTGTACGATTTAAATTCTTTTTGTGATTTTGTTTGCCTCTTACCGCAAACTTGAAAGACAATTGATAAAATTGAGGATTCATTCAACTAAAGGCATAAAATCAAGTAGACTCTAGTAGTGTAGCAAGTTTCATGTCCAGTACTTTGGCACTGGATAGTATGTTTGAAATTCAAAGCAATCAAATCTGTGTTAAAGACCACCTGTAAATATAGAGACCACGTGGATAAAGACCACATTATTTGTCCCACCGACTGATTTAAATAAAAAATTAACCTGTAAACAAAGACCATTTACATTCAAAGTCCTCTCATGGGTTTCCTCCGAGCGGCTTTGAAAACATGTTAGACTGAACACAAGATATAGTAGTAATCATTAGTATTTATTATGTTGATAACGTTTAAGACCAAGTTGCCAAAACATTCATGATTCTTTATAACCACGACCACAACAACATGCGTATTACGTATAATTGAGACATCCTAACACTTATTATGCCACAAGCAGGGATTTCAATAGGTTTTTTTTTATAACCAGGGGTCATCTGACCCCTATTGAGAATTTTTAAGGGGTCACCATCAGATCGCCAGCAGTCATATCTTGTCGTTCATTGATTTTTAATACATATAAAAGTGCTTTAACTTCATTTAAATATATATTTTCAATGGTTAAATAAGAATTTACTTCATCTTTAAAAATGCAATAGAAACATCATTTGACTTTATTCTTGCAAAGTTTGACAGCTTTTCCTGAATTCTCCTGCATCAAAATGACCCCAAGCTCAGAATAAGGTGGGATCAAAATGAAAAATTCCAATTTGCTTGCACCAAAATGCAAGAATCGGCCTCTATTGAAATCCTTGGTTAAGCCAATCTTTTTCGGCGATAGTTTTCTTATCAAGTTGAAAACTAGATTATTTTCACATGTATTTACAAATGTTGGTAAATCGTTTAATAATGTCTCCATCTAAAACGAAAATGACGGTTGATGGAGAACAAATATGATATGCTCTCAAGTATTACTGGAATTAGTTTAGCTATTTAGGATGATCACCCTTCTTGAATGATCACAGAGTATATAGGTAGCAAAAAACTGACAGAAAACTTCACTTCAAAGCGATTCTTTTTGATCATGGAAATTTCCGAAATTCTGTATGACTTTTGGCTCGCAAATTGTTAATACGCGTTTCAACGCTACAGATGCTACAGAAATCTCGAACTCGTAACGGTATTGCATGGTTCGGTGGCTGAAATTAGTGAAAATGACATTTTCTCAATAAATATTCATTTATTTTTAAGAACTTCTAAGTTTTTCGTTGCTGGTCCCGGCGAAAAGTCGGGTTCCATTTTTATTTATTAACTGTATTATATTATTTATTTTTCTCACCCATGGTGTGAAATCGGAATTCATTTTATACATGTATACATATTCAACATCCGTTTTATTTTTGTTTTGTGAAAAAAAAATATTTTTTTTTTGTCATTCTATATAAAAATTGAATATAAAGCTAATTTTCTTTAAAATAAAAAGAATTATAATAATGTATTATGTGTTCGCTTTAAAATACTAATTGTAATCTTAACAGATCTAGTTAATAACATAAATGTTCGCAAAATAATGCATGTTAAGAATAATTTAATGGCTTAGAACCTTTCTTAAAAATTGCAAAACGTTTATTACGCGCAATTCACACACTTGTGCGTTTTTTGTCACAAAACTTTACAGAAACTCAAATGACTTCGGCCTCTGGTGGGTTAGGGAATTATTTCATAATTTTCTAAATGGGTTTCGCACCAGGGTGCAGAGTAATATACTCGAGGCTTTTGGTTCACGTTTCCCGGCAAATCTAGTTAACTAGATATAGCGCGCCAAAAATATTTCCTGAAATTGAAGTAATTTCTTTTAACGTCTTGTCAAATTAAAAGAGAAATTCATTTGCAGAAAATATTAATATTTAAAACATTTGTGGGCTTATCGTCTCGATCGCTGCATGTTCAGCTGTTGATACCATAAACAACACCCTTGTCGGATGAAAAAATCTTGTTTTTATATATTTTAGCGTTTTCGATTTATTCGTCCTCGACCCTGTTGCTGAAAGAATGTACCCTGAAAACTCAATTTAAAGACCACCTATAGGACTGTACAAAGGGGCCAGAATAGTAGGGAACTTAATTCCGGGGCGTCAAATTGTGCAAAACTGTAAAAAGGGACATTAAATATGATCTTTACACAGGGGGTTGCCTTTATAGTGTTAATTTAAATCCAATTACTTATTCTAAAATATTTTTTTAAACAAGAAAAAATAATCATTCTACTTTTTTTAAAATTGTTTTGTTTTGTTTTATATTTAAAAAAATATTTGAGCTGAAATTTAAATCCAACCTCTGAATTTGTTTCTGATGTGCTAGATACACTTTTATATGGCTACCATTTAAAATAAATTTAAGGTGAGTTTTGTTTATAACTTACTAGTAATATTTTTTCGTGATGCAGGTTCTAAGCGTTTCAAGCAGGATAAGTAAATAACCATTCAATATGTGTCTAGCCTCGTTTTGCGGTTGTGATGGTTTTGTCATTAGTAATGGTAGGGCTAAAAACCAGTTGATTGTCGTTTGATGTTGATAATTGGATGAAGTTGATATCTTGGAGTGCCTGATTAGGGAGCCATGTCTTTCTGCAGTGAAATTAGCTGCATGATTACTTTTACATATATAACTCACAGTAGTCAATACATTCTGATCCGTCTTGTTAATGGATGGGCATTGGATGTAAGTCTTGAAAAGAGATGCTTTGTTATTGGATAGGTACTACCATTGAGACATTTAAACAATAGATACAATCCATTACGGGTTTATCGGATCTGCGAACAGAGTAGATCTGACATATTGTCTAATTAACCATTCACTCCATGGGTATGTTTGGAACAGTGTAGATCTATTGTTTAATTAATATGGCTGGGATATGGCTGTAATCCATGGGTGAACAGTGTAGATCCAGATCAGCCTGCACACACTCTTCTTGGTAAGAAATCACATAACGAATCAAAAGGCGAACAGGGGAGATCCTGATCAGACGGCATGGATACGCCAGTAGAAAACAGCCACCTTACAGTTCCTTTTAATTAGTCAGTCTCCCTGCTGGGAGGTATAAAGGAATAAAAAATATTTAATTCGACCTCATACGTAAACAAACTATTATATTATGCATAATGGTGTATACGGGCCTAGGCAGGGAGGTGCATTAATATAAGAAATCAAATCGATGATGAACTCTGATGAAAAAGTAGAAATTTTCATAATCTTGTTAAGATCGCTAACGAGAGTATGTAATTACACGCCTTTAGCAATTTATATCGACATTACATTTCTCTGGCTTAACGTTTATACAATCCCATCAACGAATTTATAATGATGATTAAGAAAACATACATTCAATTATAGAATATTAAGTGTTGTGGTCGCTTGTAAATGTAAACAAAAATATGATATCATGTACAAGAATAATCGGTGTGATGTGATCAAGAGGGGTTTTGTATTGCAATCAGGGGCGGATCCAAAGGGGGTGCCCTTTTAGGGCAGAAATAAATAATTTAAGGAATTTTGTCCAGAAAGATGGAAATTAACATGTAACTAACCTAAGACTGTCCCAAACAAACCCCTTACTATAAAGCTTGCTTCCGTCCCTGTTCAATTCACTTATTTGCTTATGTCTGTCCTTATGTCTGTCTGTTAGTTACATAATAATTGCTACCTAATAATGTTTTATTTTTTTGCTGTTCTGAGTTCTGTTCTGTTCCGTCCTTTGATAGTGGTTCATTTGTTTCTTTTGACAAGTATGCATAAAAAATCGTCTCTATTGTGTGTGGCAACCTCCGGCTAGAACTAATTTTGTTTTCTTCATAGTTAAGAGAATCCCCCCATTATTTTAACAACGCTGTTAAATAATTTCTGTCTCATCACTTTTTCAATTCAATCACTTAACAGAAAACATATAAACTTTTTTCATTTCTTTCATTCAAGGATGTCAGTAAATGAAAATATGTTTTTCCATCATGTCGAAGATAGGCCGCTTTTCAAATTCTCATTAGCACCGTGATGTTAATAGAAAATGTTTCACGTATTACTTATATACTCCTTCTTACTGATAAGCCTAAAGCTTAGAGATAAAATAGTGTTCCCCTCGTTAATGGCTCGTTTGTGCCTTCCCACCCAGCGGGCCGAGAATGATCCCCGGGGAGATTCAAGGCGATTATATAGCACTCAGACGGTCTGTGTACAGTCACTGTGCTAGAGATTGTCCTGATAAACCAAAATGTAGCTCTTTATCAAACATTAATAGCTGACAGAATCGAGATGCTTCGTACACAATCTCAAGTTTTAAACGAGTAAATTTCAACAGGGTTTCGCGAAAAAATATGACATTTACTGCAATCTAAAAATAGCACATGGCGCCATGTTATGATATACTATTTATCTTTGGAAATACTTGTCTTGAGATTAAAAGTACATTAATCTTATATCATCAGGAAACCTCTGAAAATTGACGCGTTATCTGTCACACATTTTTTTCTTTACATTCAAAGAACTATTTATTTAATCGAAGGTGCCATTTCCCAAATATCAATCCCGCAGATCTACAGAAAGTGCTTTTTTCAATAAAAACTTAAGCGTACTTAATCGAAGTCACGATAATTTGTTTGACAAAATTATTTCTACAAATTCGTGCTGCCACATCACAGAAAAAATGCTTTTAAGTAGAATTGAATAGGTATGTTTACGTTATATGAGAATACCAGGCACAATATCATAAAACTAATCTTGGAGACCAGTGTCAAATCTCAAGCATCTGATTGGCTGAAATGGCGACCATAAAGGGTGTTCGAGAAACCCCACTAACCCTCTAGATCTCCCCTTGCTCTATAGTCTAAAAGTCGCTAGTATCAATATTCAATATAAACTCCCAAGCATATAACTTTGAACATTTCTTCCAAAGAGTCCTTATTTGTTTGCTAAAATACTAAGTATTGTTATCTTGGCGCAAAAATCGTAGTTTTTTTTAAACATTTTCTCACTCGTCAGCAAAACAAGAAGCTAACATACATTCGGCATTCTAAAAAAGATGTGACAACCGCGTTTGCTTGAATTTTCCCACAAAACCCCGAGATGACCAGATAAGATCGCGGTCAAATTTTATGTGAAAATAATGATATACCTTTGCCGTGATAGAGATGCTAATATTGACTTTATTGGTCATTGATTTTGACCATTGTCAATAGCGGTGTTGTTAATTGCAGTTGACTGCGAAAACATATACTTGTAAACATTGTTACCTCGCGTATAAAAGTAGACAGTCAAGTAATACTGTACTTATATAACAAAGAATGATCACGTGACATTATAAGGGTGAATTAAATATTTTTCTATTGACCATTACTATACAAATCAAGAGAAAAATGCGATATAAAAAATTTCAAACTTTTTTGCTGATATATACCATATTGGTTTAGTCACATGAATGTATATAGTTATCAATAATGTACTATAAGTTAACGTCTTATAGTATTTACATAAAAATTTCCCATTTTCTGACCAAAATTCCCCCTGAACATTTAAAATTGCTCCCAAAAACGGGATGGGGGTCGAGCAACCAACTTTCTGAACCCCCTTTGTATCCGCCCCTGTATTTATTAAATACATGTAAAATATATACAAACAAAAATCCAAAAATACAAGAATAAAAGAAGTTTTATTGCTAACTGCGTTGTACATAGGTAGTTACGAGAACGCTTTATAGCACCAGGAAACCGCGCTACTTTTTGTGCGGAGTATTCCTATCCCGCGGTGCCTGGTTTTTAGAGCGCTGGTCAATTTTACATTGATGGATAGATTTACGGTGGTCATTTGTCCATCTACAACTTTATGGCTTATTATCATGAAACGACAGACTTATTACGGTATTTTCTGTTCGACAGTGTGTTGGCTGACATCTAATTGCGATGTTATTAAATTTCGTTTATCTCAATCAGTGTTTATTGTTTTTTATGACCGGCAATTTGTCTCTTGGGGCCGACGCATTTTGGGACGAATAGTTTCTGTTTGTTCTACGGCATATAGGATTGATATAAATAGCACATAACAAGTTAATTAAGCAAATACTATTCCTCCTACCTGAATATAAAGCAAAAATGTAATTAAGACAAAACAAAAAGTAGCATAAATTGGTAATTTGTCCTAAAAGAAAATAAAAACAGACAATTATTAAAGGAAGTTTTGTCGTGTTATCTTGATTTTATGGTTAAGAATGAAGAACGTTATAAAATAAAAGGAAGTCAATAAAATTAGCCTGAATTGCCTGTTCGTTAATTTAGTTAAGTTACTGAGGAATCGTGTTCGCGCGTCGCGGGTTTTATTATCGCGTTTGTGCGTTCGCGAAAATACAAGACTTTCATCCTTGAACAAAGTACAGATGTATATCATTGCAAAAATTTGCTTATACATGACATTAATTAAATATGGCAATTTACCCATCTTCAGCATTAACGCGAAAACTCATCCCTTTTCATATTCGTTGAGTTGTTGTCATATAAATGTCAAAACTATTCGCAAATGTTGCACATTTAACCAAAACTTATGGAAATTACCCTGTTTATTTTACGACCATCTTCTGGGATAATTTTCGACAAAGTGCGATTTAGGAAAGCGATAATAAATTCTAGAAACAACATCTGGAATTGACAACACTACCATCCCTATTAGCCCAGCCACATGGTGGCGTATTAGTCTCACAGGTTAATTATCGATGTAATGAGCTAGCTGGTTTTAACGGAGAAAGTCACAGGTTAGGCGAGCGGATAATTAAGACATACCGTAACATTAATTATTGATTGAAATGTTTCAATACGGTGATTTTTTGTATTCATTCCTAAACATGATATGAATTTTATAGTAATGCGTACAATTTTCAGTTTCATGGCATATAACACACTGCCATTGTTTGCAAAAACATCGATGTTATATATTGCAAACGTTAGCAATTAACAATTTAAATTTCAATAATGTATATGTTTATGTACTTATTAAAATAAATTTATATACATTGATGTAATATATTGCGAACGTTAACAATTTAAATTTCAACAATGTATAGGTATTTGTACTTATTAAAAATAAATTTATTGCATGTGTATTATTATTATTATTATTATTATTATTATTATTATTATTATTATTACAACAAATATGAGGTCGCATAAAAGTAAATTGAAATTAAAACATCAACAGCTTTTTGTTGCTTCATTGAATCTTACTAAAAAAGTAACTACTTCAAACTTACGAGTACACTCGCTTAATGATTTTCTGGTTAGGTTTATTTATCATTTAATGATTGCCATATTAATGTATTGATATTATTAATAAAACATATTTCAAGGCAAATATCTTTTTCTCCCACACTTCAAACTGAAAATAAATTAGGTTTGCAATTTAAAATTAAATTGCAATCCAATGTATTATTATGTGTTCCAATGTAAAATACTGTCAATTTTCAATAAAAAATGTTATCGAAGTGGTTTTTAATGAAGATGCAAATTTTGTTGAATTTTATGTTTATCAGAATCATCTTTAAGTTCATATTTTATGTGACTTTTATTTGTAAATAAAATATAAACTTATTGGGATAGAATATATTTCTCAATATCTCAATTCCGAAACAGTGTCAAATATTTCGCTTCACCTTTCATATACCGGTGTAAAATAAGTTTATCATGGGTCATCTAAAATATTTGTCCATCCACCTAATTTAGCGCAAATTTACTTGTGAAAATGATAAAATTGGTGTGACTTAAAAATTGCGCTTGATGAACTTCTGTTTAAAGCGCCAAATTCATAGATGTTTATTTATTCGACTATACACTCAACCAAAGTTCTAATTGTCATTAATTGTATATGTTTATAATGTATGCTAGTTTCGTTTCTTCCCTACGTCAAGAGAGGTTGTGGAAAGAACTGCTTTGTCTTGAAATCAATTATTTGATGTATTTTAAATCTTTTTTGATTGTTTTCTTAAATGAATCCAATACCATTTACTTACACCACAGAGTCAAAATTAGAACAGTCTTTAATTGAAAGGGAGGTAATTTTAAAATTGGATACTTTGAAAGGGGTTTATTTAAACTATTGATTAATCACGTTTTCTATTTTTCTACTAATGAAGGATCCTATTCAAACAAAAAAAAGGAATTAAGAGTAAATTTCTGTTTGCTTGACCATTTTATGCATGAAATGCATTTTTAGCAAAATAAAGGATAACTCTCGCAATACTGTTCTAAAGTCAATTATTACAAGATTAAAGCTTAAGAGACTGTTGTTGGCATATGGTCATAAATAAAGAGTGATGAAATGTCTTTCTTATAAAAAAAATTACGGACAAAAAGTGACCATTTAGAACTTTTGGTGAGTGTATGAATGAGAGTTTAGTATTTTGCCGAATTTCAACAATCGCTAACTGCGAACATACTTCGACTGGCACAATAATAAGCATAATTGACTGCAAATTTTTTTTTATTCAACCCAATTTATCAATAACAATCAACAATAATAATATTACATACATATAATAATAATCAAATATGCAATTAATGTACATGTACGTACAGTTTTGCCTATGTCAAACTATTGAATTTTGGCCCATGTCTTTTCTAGTTGAAGTAATGAATTGAATATCGAAAACTATAGACCTAGACCCTGCTCAGATGCATGGATGAGACATTTACCCAATTTATTTATTGTTCTTAAAGATAATTTGAGGAACTAAAATAAACTGTTTTGAAGTTTTGATATTTTCCAACAATTTATCTTCTTGTATTTGTATGAGTCTCTCGCTTTAGCAACTAAGCTGTGGAATATCGTTTAGACCATAATTAACGTTATGATTTATACCAAACAGTTAGCAGGGTTTCTTTGATGTACACCGCAGCACGTATTATCTTACAAAAAATGAAATTCTTATTTTCTGTTTGTGTCTTTGAAGCTATTGCTATAAATCAAATAATGAAAACAATTGTTAAAACTGGCTGCTTGAAATAAAAATCTCAGTTGAGCTAAATGAGTAAAACAACCATCTACATGTATATTCAGGCTTTTCGAAGATTGCTTTTAAAATGCCATTTATATGTATTTAACAGCAGGGGTTTATTTTTTGTAAAAGCTGCATATTATTCAACATTTATTAGCGCTTTATTATTTGTTTTAAAGCTCTTAATTAAACCATGGAGAGTCAAGTTTAAAGATACTGAAATACAAGCTTATGCATGTGCTCTTTTCAGAACAGCGATGTTTCTGACCATTTTCACATGTAATATTTCCAACAGAAATATTAAATAAATCGTTTTTAAATAAAACAATGTTAGTCAAGTTAAGCAAAAACTCGTGTATTTTATCTCACTTGTTGTAGGGAATATAAACAAATATAAACAAAACAACAACAACAAAACAATTAAAACTATTTTTAAGTGACTAAGCTGAACGTTTTCTTCACGTTCATCCAGGAAAAATACACTTTAAACTGTGTTAAAGACCACCCATAAATAAAGACCACCTAAGGATTAAGACCACATTTTATTTTTTCCCTCCTTCTTTTAAACTTTGATTAAAGACCTCCTGCCTCTCAATACCATTTCTGGGTCCCCCACCCTGGGTGGTCTTTGAAGACGGGATTTACTGTATACATCTTAAAGCAGTCATCAAAAGCTAAAAAAATTTCCTCAGTTTCTTTCATGTAGAAACACCATTAATCTGTCCAAAAAACATCTGAATTTCCTTGTCCAAATTCAGCACCGAGTCATTGAATTATTAAATTTCCGAGAAGTTATTATCCGAGGCTCAAAACTCTCGTATTTTATCCTGTTACACGCAGATACTTCATCACATTCACCATCTTTGGCTTCCATTGATCTCTCTTTTCGGTAGTTTTGTTACAAGGCGAGTAGTTTATGAATCTTTGGGGTGCTAAGAAAATGTCAGAACAGTCTGTAAAAACAGTCGTTCGTGAAACGGAATCAGATGAATTATAGAGGGCTAATAATTACCAATCTAAATGATGTGTTTATGGTACGAGGTTTAGGAACACGTGTTTTGGCCATTTATAGTGTTAGACATAAATTACAATTAATTTCAGAATAATGGCTATGAATTTCTGACAATGAAATCCGGAGCTATTAGGGAATCGTTTAGTATTTTCTTGTTTTGGACTGAGGACAGTTTTTATCATAAAGAACAATTGCGCAGACCGCATTTATAAAACCATGGGGATATTTTACATGTAGTGAAAGAAGGGAAGGAAACAAAGTTTACAAATTGATCAGATTGTTTCATAAACGTAGTTTCTTAGTTTTATTGTTGTCAGACGCAAAATTAACAAATGTATCTGGTTGTTTCAATGCAAGTTTTATTTTGTTGTTGTTGTTGTTTTGAAGATTTTTTTATCCCTGTCACGCGGTTGCGAGCGATTAGTTTTTATGAAAACTTTTAGATACAACCAAAACTTTGACTAAAATCTGAAAAAAAACATGCAGAATCAACAGAACTGGAATATTTAAATACGTCTTTTTTACCTCTAGTATTTCTTTTACAAAATTGAATTAAGTAATTTAAATCGACTACCTCGTCCGTAAATTGCTACCTAGTAATTACTTGTGTAACATGTCAAGTTACGTTACCCGACAAGAAAAGGTACAAGTGTCATTATGCAATGAAAAAGTGGCCTTAATAGGGGCTATCTTTAAATGAAGCGGTGTTATTGTGGCGGAATTGTAACGGTTGTCCAAACTTGACTGTGTGTCAGCCAATTCCCTTAAGGTTACCATCATGCTCTCCGCCATCGATCAAATTAACCATTTCTAATTTATTAAGATAATCTTTAATCATATAATACGGTGCTCAGGATGTCACTTATCCCGGACATCTCGCCACGAGACGTGCAATCTCGCGAGATTTTTTCAAAGATACATGGGTGTCTTGACAGGTTCGAACCAAAGGGGGGTAACTGATACCTTTACCCTGAGGGATCTAACTAGCGCTATCCGTCGGCAGATGGTGTATGGGCTAATTACTAGGCAAAATCTCGGGGAGGCCAAATTTGTATTACTTTACAAAGCAGTTAAAGAAATGAATCACGGGTTTCAATGTCGTAAAATGACAAGAGGGGTGGAACGCGCGTGAATCTTGTTAGAAGCTACGGGACTCGCACTTTATTTAATTTGCAGGAGATTTTTCGGCGTCTAATTATAGCTAAGTTGTCATCTAATATGGGCCGAGTATTAATAAAGACGGGACATTTAACGGAAAGAACTTTAACTCGATCAAATCCAGAAACACGTGTCTCAGGCTTAACACTACCATCAATTATTGTCGTGAAATAAATGCAAAGCGGTGCACTTGTGAAATTTCGCCGCAAGCTCTGTAGGAAAAACTTACATCATTTAAATTAATGGTGTAGATTTGCGAAATCAATCCGTTAATGTTGAAATTTGTCTTCCAAAGTAAGAGATATAGGTATAAAATGATTACATTCATTAGATTTGGTGTGGGTGATAAGCTACGGGTCGTCGTCAACACCGGGCAGTCGAAAATTTTACATAATACCTTATTAAATGTCCCTTCTATTAAGAATAAGATATTAATACATATGTAAGGTATATTCGATTAAATTAAATTATAATTGTTTGTTGTTGTTTTTTAACGTTTCTTTTTGGTGGGTGTGTGTTGTCGTGGGGGGGGGGGGGGGGGTAGGGAACATAAAAACACAACACAAAGACTTCAAACGAACACAATACAGGAAATTACTCTGCAGTACGAGGTTGCTATTTATAGTGGCGGAGAAATGTCGCGATATATTTTTCACCCGTAATGGCAACTGCCGATAACGATGAAACGTGTTCGTATAACGCCGATCGTAGCAGCAAACGCGATGCCGAGGAGTACTGGCATTTGAGATGTCGACAATACTTTGCCCCCAGAGGATCGGGAATATATAGTCCCTGGAGCGAATCCAGTTAAGCCATCGAGAATATTGATGATAAATATAAATCAAATGATTCGTTATATTAACGTTCTGCGAAAAGTTATTTCTCAGGTGTTCTAAGACTTGCTAACATAATTCCAGAATCCAGGGTGCAATTCATAACTCACAATTCTTCGGTGTCAAAATGTAATCAAATAGAGTATTCTTTAAGCCTTGTTAGCATGAATAGAGCACCACCGTGTGTTGGTATGATGGAAGACCTATGTTCGGTTAATATGTCTAGAATGAAAATTTGACACGGGAATGCCTGTGCAGGCAGGATGATAGATAACACTAATTTTAGGAAGTCTCAAAACCTAACAGCTTCATTATGAGACCTGTGGGTAGGAAAGTCTAGGGAGTATAGAAATATATCCGAATGAACGTTGCTGCTATGATGGGGGGAGGAAGGTAAATAATGAAGATGTATGAAAAGATAAATCGGTTAGTGAAAGCAAAGGCATTTTTCTGTCTTAAGTTGAAAGATATGTGAAAAAATGCCAAATGTCTGATAAATAGTGCGACTTTGAGGAAGTAATTCACACAGTTGTTCTGTCTGACTGCTTGTACTGAGTTCTCTGTCTTATCGATGGACATTCAGTGCAGTTATCAGTTTAAATTATCTCCCTTTATGAAAATAAGCTAATTTCAAAATCTCAGAATATTAGTCATTGTGGATGGCAATATATAGACATACTTGAACTACTCTTTTTGGGGGGATTGCGGATGGTATGTACGGCGGTGCGTGTCTCTTTTTCTGTTGACAAGGCGCTGCTGTTGTTTGTATTACTCTGGGGTTATCTATACATTCTGTACATCAATATGACTCGAAATATATGTAACCCAAGCTTAAATAGATGATTTAAATTTAGCGTATTTGCGCTAGAATAAATGCGCGAAATATAACCTGAGCGAAATTTAATATTGAAAATGCTTAACTTTATATAAAAAAAAACTGCGCGAAATAATGTCCGCACGAAAATGTCCTTTTTGCGTTTTCGCGAAAATTCGCCCTGCGGAATTATATGATACCACAATACTTTTGGCGAGTGAAGTCTTAAACGTAAAAGTTAAGCAAACAAAGAAAAAAGTTTAGAAAAAAACAGTGCTTTTGAAGGCTATCATTAACGGTGACTAAGATAATCAATCAGAAATTAATGACTGTACATGTGTAGGTAAGACGTTACAACGTATCATCTGTTACAACATTCCAATCACTGTATTGACAGATGGGCACACATCAACTCATTAACTATCACACATTCTTATCTATTGTTTTAATAGTTTATCCCTTTAGCGTTTAATTTCTTTGAAATCATGAAATTCCTGTGGTTTTGAGAACCAGGATCGTAGCTAGACCTATATTCATTTGGATGCATAATTGTGCTAGGGGGTGTGTCCAGGGGCATGCACCGTCTCCCTTGAAAATTTTTGAATCAATAATCAGTGCATTCTGGGCGTTCTGAGGTTGAATATTGTGAATTCAGTCACGAACTCGCGTATAGGCAGCTACGCGCCCGAGAACTAGTTGCAAGTATGTGGATTTGTATTTCATCAAATGAGTATTACTGTTATTGAGAAATTATTAAGTATATTTTCTGTGATGTCATTGCGATCTATCTCCTGCAGTATCAGTATTTCGCATGGGTTTAAATTTCGCGAAATTCGCGCTTATGTAAATCTATAGGCGAAGTTAACCCTATCGAAATTTCAACGAGTAATAATATGCCTTAATGGAATAACTAAATTGCGCGAATTGATGACAGTGCGAATATATCATTTGGCACTTTTGCGCGAAAATTCGTCCCCACTAATATTAATGATACTATAGTAGAATGTAATAACTATTACACGTATAAGAACCAATTCATATTTTTATTTCTTGATTTCATTTTAAAACAGTCTAAAACACAGTAAAATTAAAGATATGTTTAACATCGTTATTGTTTGTCATTAAGTCTTCGAAATTAATCACCTATAATTGAAAGAAAAAGAATTTGGAACACAGAACAAAAATGTACATTAAGGAATACTAACACTTAATTAGTTTCATTTCTTGCCACAGGCAATTCTAACGCATAAAATAATTTAAAAGAATTTCAGTTTCTTAAAGATATTAACAAGTTAGATAAATAGGTTTTCCTCTTGGGTATGTTTTTATTACTCTTTTATTACAATTATTTACACATTAATTATAAAAACAATTATGACTTGTTCAAGATATACAATAAAAATGAATGACATGCTTTCACATAAATTCGTGAACGTTGTTTCTAGTTAAAACGACATTCCGTGATCATTAAATTAAATTATAACAAGTTCTGCGGTTAGGTGCACTGAAAAATAAAACATTTTGCAGAGTTCAACACTTATGAGAAACACAAGTGTACTGTATTTTTTTAAAGCATGCCATCAACAGATGACATCATAATTGGGGCACGAAACGGGAAAATATGCCTTAAATGATTTTTTTAATTTTAGTTTTCACTATTTTTTTTTTGAAAGAACTTGAACTTATCAAATTATTGCTCATAATTAATATGTGTTTTTATTACACATTTTGACGAAATAATGTTATTACAAAATGGACGATGGGTAATGTCGTCTGCTAAACTTTATGACGTCATTTTAAGAATTGACGTCAGCTGCCCGAAGGTACCTTTTCACGCAAGTTCTCCTATGTGCTCTGAATGAATTGCATTTAACTGCATAGGAACTGAAACAAAAAGCAGACTTTTCACAAAATATGGACTGTATATGTGTTTCTGAAACCTAATTTTCTTATAATTTTCAGCGAATTTCTTCGACAGACGTTTAAATGGAACATAAATTTAGAAGCAATAAAACTAACACTCTATGAGAAAGCGAAAACTAAAAGAAGAGTTATTTCACTCGCGAATAATACATTAAGATTCTAACTTTTTTAAGCATTTATCGCACCTGCATCTGTAAGAACAACAGCAAAGCTGTCAGAAACTAAAATAACAATAACTTATATTTATGTTGTAAAACAATCAGAGTTCGATTAGCACGTAGCTGCGAACGTAGGCGGCAAATAGATAACAAATTACTTGGCATAATATTAGCATTAAGTGTTGTTGTTGATGATACAATAAATTACAAATTGAGATGCAATATTGGGCTATCTGATGGCAAGGAACAGACAGATCAATGCGTCGAGGCCAATGCAGTAATTAATATTTGACTAATTAGTGACAACGATAATATTATCATGATGTATTAGCACAAAGTATATGGAGTGATTGTTAAAGATTCGTCCGTTTGATAAATCGATGGTGTAAATTTGTTATTCGTGATTTTCCGATAGGTATTGATCTATAATGACTTTTGCCTGAAAGTTAATACACAAGGGTTTTCTGTGTTTTGTTTTGATATATAATGACTTTTGTCTGAAAGTTACTACACAAGGTTTTTCTGTGTTTTGTTTTGATCTATAATGACTTTTGTCTGAAAGTTAATACACAAGGTGTTCTGTGTTTTGCCAAATTGACTCTTTATACAAGTTTTATATTGATCCGTTAGATAAAATAAACTAGATAAACGTAAGATAAATAATAAGTAATAAAGGTAAAATAAACAAATAGGATAAAATAGTATGTTTAAACAATACTATTACATACTTTAATGAAATGACTTTCTAAAAATTGAATAGTGGAATTATTTAACGTAATTCCCATTACATACTACTCTACTTTTCATAGACAAGCAAATATTTAGATCAAAACGTGTACAAAATCCATAGATTATATTTTTAAAACTCATTTTCTCAATGAAATTTATAAGAAAATTAAATTTAGAACTGAAAACATATCATTTTGTTAAGAGTTACATGTGGTAATGAAAATATGATTTCCCTTCTAGATCCTAGAAACATTATTAAAAAATTTATGATATTTTAATCAATGTTATTTTTTATTTATTTTTAGATGCAAAGCGTAGAGAGCAAGCCGCCATGTTTGGAAAACACTCGAACCCAAAGAAGCGCAGAAAATCAAGAACAGCTTTCACCAACCAACAAATTTATGAACTCGAGAAACGGTTTCTCTATCAAAAATATTTGACACCGGCAGACAGAGATGAAATAGCCCAAAATCTTGGTCTATCAAACGCACAAGTGATCACGTGGTTTCAAAATAGACGCGCTAAATTAAAACGAGATCTTGAAGAATTAAAGAATGACGTAGTAGCTACTAAACAACTTTCGGTGAAATCTGGGTCATCAGATCATGAATTCAGCATTGATTCGGACTCGGATTCTCCTTTGTCTGAAAGAAATAGTTCCCCGAAGCGCGGAAGAAGCGAAAGTAGATCTCCGGAACAAGGACAAAATAATCAAGTAGAAAACTTCGACGACACCGCTGCTGGAGATCGTTGCGTATCACCAGATGAAATAATTGTAGATGATAAAGATGAAATGCATGAGGACAATTCCTAGAATTATTTAAATGTTACGATAGCAAGAAAACTTAAATGATCTCCGGCTACCGGACGAATTGTTCCGATGGAAAACGTCGTCAACACCGGTTGTGAAGAGGTTAGAGATATATTAAAATGGTGCAACTTACACATATTATAAAGATGAAACTGAGACGAATATGGATTTCGTATAAAATGTGCCCTGTCGCATTTAGATTGTTAGTTTAAAATAATACGGATATGTTGCATTCGTGACGTCACTGGGAAGTTTTGCTTTTAGACAAACAGTATTTGCTCGCATTATAATACAGGGTAGTTTGACATAATCAATTTTGTGTGGTCCACGTCACTGGAAAGGGTGTCTTCAGTTATTTTTGTTGTTGCGTTATTTAGAGAGAACTTACAATTATTTTGTTATAACATTTGGGTGATTGTCAAATGGTATTTTTATCCCGAAATGCATAATAAAAAGTTTTATGACGTAATTTTAAGCATTGACGTCAGTTTTCCCAGGACACATTTTCCCGTGACGAGCCCCATATTATAAAATTAAAATGTCTGATACGATTATGAACAAATGTGGTGTTTTTCTTACAACTCTGACTCTGTCGATTCTTTTTATAAATCTCACGATTTTCCTTGTTATAAAATTTGAGTTAGAACTCCTTGCTCAAAACTCAAAATTCTGATTCTTTCTTTACCAGCAAAAGAAAAGTTGGTTGTGAATTTGTTTTTGATACAACATTGTAATGCATTTGAAAATTCAAACAAAGCAATTCTTAAGCTATAAACTTATGCAATTTCACTTCTAGGTTTTGAGAATGTAACTGAGTTTTGAGCATGGAGTTCTAGGTTGAAGGTTATAAAACTGAGTTTGGAAACCAGTCTCAAATCTCAAGCATCTGATTGGCTGAAATGGCGACTGGTCGCCATTTCAGCCAATCAGATACTTGAGATTTGAGACTGGTTTCCATGCTCAGTTTTATAACCTTGAGCACTAGCTCAAGTTTATAACATATAATTCATGATATAGTTCAAATATTACGTGTAATTGTCATTTCGGTTATAACTTATATTAACCGTGCGACACCAGTTGTGATATTTTTCCTAAACTGAAAACCGGAAAAAACGCATAATAAAAATTGCAATTTAGTGTAGCATGCAGTTGGAACAGCCGTTCATGTACATTTTACATGTATGTAATATTTCAAATCGTCGTTTCTCAATCTATTAATTGAATATGAGGGTTTCATAGTTTCAGATTCATTGTTTTAGAAAGTAAACGACACTAAAAGTATGATTGATATATTCATTGTTTAAGAAAACACCGGATGTTCCGGTCTTGGTCATTTCATGACTTTTTTATGTTATATGTCCCGAGAATCATGTACATATTATGTGTAATATGAACAGAAATTATTGAGAAATAAAATAAAAATACCTAAAAACTATATGTCTTTTTTTATTTTAAAATAAACCCAGCATACTTCAAGTATTATGTAAATTCCTATTTTTGCAAAAAAAGCCCAACACACTAGCGACATACAAACATGATTATAAATCGTAAAAACAAAAGCATTTACTCTTCGTAAAAAGTAACAGTTCTTATACGTAAATTTTCACTTTTTTAAACGAATTTTCGGACTTTATGTCACTATTTATTAGTTTATTCGAATATTCGGACATATGTCTTTTTTAATAAGTAGAAAACATAATTATAAACTAAGTCAAATCCATCTCTATATCCTTTATAATGTTTTATGTATTATTCGATTGTTTGACATCAAAACAGCACTATACAAAGGCGGATATGATTTAGTTTATAATTCTGTATTTTGTTCTTAAAAAAGTATATGTGTCCGAAAATTCGAATAAAAAGGAATGAAAATTTACATAAAATAATTATTGACATTCCTTTTGGAAGGACTTAGGTATTTGTGCAATTTCCTCATAAATCAACCAGCCTAAAAATATATGCCCCCTGTTTTATTTTATCTTAGTTTTCGGCTGTCTGAACAATGCTTTTACATTTCTTTAAACGCCCGTGAACAGTTTTAATCTAACTGAGCATGCAACATTTTTTTGATTTGGTCGTTTTCGTTGGCTTTTATAATGCCATGTTCATCTATTTTTATAATGCCATGTTCATCTATTAAAAATATATAAAGCAAACTTTCGACACTACTTTGTTTACGAAAAAAAAAACACGAAAAATAATCTACAAAGTTGTATATGGTACTCGACAACTTTATTGAAAATGTGTATGTACATGTATAGAAAAATAACATTCCTCGTAAACTTCAAAATTTTGTTTTAGCATTCAGTTTATCCAATAGATTTATTTTCAGTCCAGTAAATTGTTTCATCAATCAGTTAATAAATTACAAACAAAACAGGCAAGTTAATAGTCACTTCCATTATTTTATGCGCACAAAATCAATTTGTTGAACCTTTTAAAGAAAATTAAATGTTCAAACATATCAATTGCTGTCTTTAACCCAGCAGTAATATGACTAATACGTCGTTCTCTTTCATTAAACGGAACTCCCATCCTTTGTAAAGCGCAAATGTGCATTTAAATTTATACCATAATTGTCGTCTGCCGATTACACCGCGCGTATCATTGTTCAAAAATGGGCGTTACCCGACCGCTTGGTGTATACCCACAAATGCGCACTAAACCCGTAATTTGAACATATTAGGGTCGTTTCGTTCGGGGCTGTCGATCCGCGGGTCAAAGGTGAGGTCGTATGTCAGTAGAGCAGACGTCAAGCTGCTCTTCAGCGTTCTTAAGTCTAAGGGAGACAACTTTAATAGCAATTGCATCTGGTTACAAAAGATTAATGTGATAACAGAAGCTACAATGTGTTTGTTATCTGAGTTCAAATATTTAGACCATCTTTATCAAATGGTGCCTTTTCCCTTGGAATGTTTATATGTTTATAAAGAGTATTTATTGTAATTAATTGTTCATATATGTATAGTTGTATATAAACAATTAATTACAATGATTACTATTGAAATAAAAATTTAAAGATACACATGTATAATAAAAGCTAAAGTAGTTTTTATTCAAATCGAGGGTATCATATAAAATATTTTTATCTGGTATAAATAAAAAAATGGATGGTCCTTAAAATACTCTGACGAGTGCTGTAGAATCGCGTAGACTATTTTTTTGGCACAAAACCCCCGACATGAATTTGCGCAGTTGCATTATTATATTAAGACGTTCTCTAAAATTCACGCGAAAATTAAACTCGCGCGAAATGAAATGATACCACAGTAGGTCATTGTCGCCAAACGTTCACCTCAATTTTCCACTATGCCACATCTATATTGGTGCGCGCGCATCCGGATGTTTAAAAAGTAAACATAACAAAAACATAATATTTTTCTTTTTATTGGTAGTTGTGTATATTTTGTATACTATAATATTCATTCAGTGAAATAATATTACCCACATCGCTTTATTTATTTCTTCCACACCTTTCACACCGGCATACGCGCACCTCGTAACAACCGCAGCAACGGAGGGACTGGAGGTGTGCGTTTAGCAACTGTAATTGTATATTATGTGACAAAAAGAGATCTCTTAAAATACACATGTTGAAATAACAGCAAATCGGTTTGTTACGAGAGTAGGCAAACCTGTGATAAAAATCACCTGCAAATAAAGACAATTTTAAGGATAAAGACAGTTCTTTATTTGTTCCACCGGCTGATTTAAAGAACGAATTAACATTTGAACACAAAGACCACTTTGCTTCAAAAAACACTTCTGGGTTGAAGACAGGATTGACTGTACATTGAAACTGCCGAATTCCCTTCAATGAATACGTTTTCGAGCCAAATCGAATAGACCTCTTTATCAATGAACACACTGAATGAAAGTACTGGGATTCTTTTTTACAATCGCACCGCAACACTTAAACATGCAGTTGTGAATGTAAATTGCGACAGATCAACGGATTCCTTGAAATCACAGAACACACATATAATAAACGGAGTAGAAAAGTGAAACATGTTTATCAGGAATCTACACAGCCAGAGCAGAGAGAAAATGATAGCACTTAAAGGAGCCACAAAGTAACGAAAAGTGAGAACCTAATAAGTTACTGCATCGGAACGATCAGTGACACTCCAATTTGTCACTTGGGGTTTAAACCAGATTCAATCTCAAAAGGTTCTAATATGAACAAACTAGTAAAAGTTGTTTTTGTGAATATAAGTAAAAAACGATTTTAGTGTTTGTTTTACTAATACCAAGCTTTCCCCAGCTAAATTTCGATGTATGCTATACCTTGATAAAGTCTTAACTACAGTTACGTAGTATTACTTTTTGTATTACTTTTGCTTTTCTACATTTAAAGTTACTCAGTACCATATTTTGATATGTTTCGTATTTTGTCCTCCATCTAACGCGCTGTATGCCTTTATTTACTTGGTATTCTTGGCTTATAAGTACAATACCATCAGATGATAATTTAATATCATAGGTAATATCGCTGATAATGTTAGACTGTCCTTAATGACTGTATGAAATTGACCTTGCCAGGTCTATAGGGCATCAAAGATCAAACACAATTAGGTAGGCAAAATATAATATAAAAAAGGCAATCATAGTCAAACTAAGACCTGTTTTTATTGTCGCTCTGAGAAATTTTTGAACATTTGTAAAGAATTGAGCAGTGAAGGAGTCTAACAGTTTATTACTGTTACCGGTCGTTATGGTACAGGTTTTAGCTTTTTTCTGAACCGGAAATCACTTGTCCATACTGTCGGCTGTGGCTGTCGACACGTTCGACTCAATATCCACCATTTAACATCGGTTCTACCATTCAACACCCTGTCCCATATCTGGCTCCCAGAATTTAGATAATTTTATTTTATGTTTAAACTATTTACATGTACCATGTTTTGCTCGATGATTTTACATTTGTTTCTAGTAATTTGCACTGTAAACAATTTTAAATGTAAACTGTATTTGTATGACATCCTGTTTTGGCAAATTCATTTTTGCATTGATCATTGATTTCAGTCTATTGCACATCGAATTACTCTTGATTTAGTTACAATGTCTGAATTGATTGTGAATCTGCATTTATTTTGATTTGACACATTGCAAATTGTATCTTGCAGAGAACTTGAATGTTCGAACAGTTTAAAAGATGTTTCACGTAAGAAAGATGGAATGGCGTCAAACATTCACTCGACTTGTTGGCGGATAGCTGCTGCGAAATGGAGAAAAGGTTTGTGCTAATAAAATCTAGCCGCTTCCGTGATTAAGTCAACGTCAGTTAAAGAGGGAAATGCTATTGAAAAAGAATAAAATTTGGTCAGTATATATTAATTGTTTCTTTAAAACATTTATAAAATACTTCTAAGGCTTTTCCAAAGAATCATAAAGAACAGTTTTATCTGATATAAGCTAAACATTAATTAACCATATAATTAATATAATTAGTGCCATGTGTAATTTTACGCAAGTTTAAAAAAACGGCATGACCTTGACCTTTCCGTTCTTGCTTGCTTTTGTTGAAGTCATAAGGACTAGGTCTATCTACAAACGAATGACATGTGTCACTAATCACTGCGTTTTGTTTATATATACAGCAGTTTTTATAAGTTCTTCAATAGCATCGATTCAGTGTTTTATGTATTTGACAAGGTTCGATCCACCGTGTAACTTCGATTCTCTTACAGGCTTTGACACATGTTGTTATCGACAGCCGATGCCATAACATTAACTTAAAATTGTCTTGCCAGACTTAATACATCTATTTTCGTGTAATTGCTTTTCTGTGGAAATATATTATCTGCGAGACTATAAAAAATAACTGCATGTCAAAAAGACAAATAAAGCTGTCCCAATTTACTTTGATTAATGCCGTGAGATCAAGGTGCAACGAGCGCTCTATTATCTATAATTTAGCACAAAAGATCGGTTTTCAGACGCTTGCCAATGACAAATCAGTTCGCGTTAAAAGCAAAGAACTTAATAAACTCCGCCACTGTCAGTGTCACGCGAAATCCGATGTCAAAAATTCTGTCAAAGAATTTCTTGTAAATATTGTACCAAATTTGACACGGGGATTTGATGCCATTTACGGACCACATGCAGCCAATAGTACTTTGGTACAGACAAGTCTGAACCCCAAGTTTTATAATAGAGAAAGAAAATGGCTTACGTATTTGAAATTTGTATGGGTATTTTCAACGGGCATCAAATTTGGGCTTTAATAGTTAGCAGAACTGAATTTGAAAGGCATGCTCGGACGGACAGACACACGGACGGACAAATCTTTGTTGTCATAAATGATTCTTTGTCTTCTTTACATTCAAATTATAATTTGGTTGAATGAAAAATTACAACCCTTTATAGTTTTATGTATATTGCTATAATATCTGCACAATGTGGGTTTGACTTCGATAATTTGTCGCCCCTGACTCGGTATGCAGCCATTGTCCATCATTACCTTAAGCAAAACTTCTGCCATTTACGATGCAAATCCTGTAATTAAACAGTCGTTACCGGGTAATCGTAATTTATAAGTTTATTTTCTTTTGACCGTGTTAGCAATCTTTCGAAAACTAAGCATACGTATGCCAATTTCTGGTAAACCTACGTGTAATACTAATGAGTTTTACTTGATGGAAATAAATAAACGTTGGTAGGCAACAGTGTTCATCCTGTTGTTGACACAGCTTGTACCCAAGATCCGGTCTCTTAACTCTTGCTTTGCTTTTGAATGATTACCTAAGAGTGCTAGTTCCAATTGAATCAGTCAGCCAGCTGCTTGATGTTCGAGACCAGTCTCAAGTATCAACTTAATGGTCGTTGGCCTTGTTCGGTGGCATTATTCAGCTGAAATGTAGGTCATTTTTATTTCAAATCAGTTGAGTGTGATTTTGGCAATATTCACATTTCTTAATTTTAAATGTTGATTGTTTTTTCAGAACGAATCATTGTCAACATAACCGTTGTCTTTAAACGTGTGGAAGACTGCATTGTTTATTGGTGCTTTCAGAATACGTTAATTATTAGGAAATGGTCGGCAGAAAAACGTAGGTTGCGTTCATTTAATGCACTGCCTCAACTTCCAGCTGAACATAATTTGGGTACCTTGTCAATATTCTAAACAATGATTGCGTTTGCCCATGCATGTTTTATTATGTCACCTTTGTCCAAAATTTACTTACTTACATCTTACGATCTGTACGTGTGTGTTCATATGAGACTCAGCTGTTTACAAATTTACGTTGAGAGAAAGACACCACTGTGTAAAAACATACGTATGAAACTTGACAAAACTGTTTACAGTCAAAGACAGGACTGTGTATACCCACAAAAGTCATATAAATGAACATACGTTTAAAACATAGTTTAAAAGATAAATCAACCGCATAGAAGTCACAGATAGGGACATAACCACAGAGGCCACAGACACGTAACTACTAAAAAGCTAGACAGTGTGACAGTCGAAGTCATGTAGATATCCTAAAAACACTATGAAGGCCAAAATGATGTAGCTATTTACTAAAGATTACAAGAAATGTATCTCCCAGCAAATGTCAAAGATGTGTTCAAACCCACAATAACATGACAGTCAAAGACATGTTAAAGTGTGTTATCAAATACACAACAGAGTCCGAATGTAGAATTAACTATGTACCATAAACTTGGTATGTGTTATTTTGTGGTCGGCTTGCATCTCGTTTGACAGTATATAGATGAAATAACGCCATACCGTTTTGTGCAATTGATAAACTAAGGTAAGACAGAAGTGGCAGACTCTTGTTAAAACCAGACCAATAAATAAATAACCATCTCCGTATAAATGTTCTTTCAGTAGTTTCTTCGAATTTATTTTGTCAGACAACACTAAATCTGGAAAACCGTTGCTCCACAGGCAAATTTATTGATACTGACAGTCATCAAATATTTATTTAACGGAGCCATCTTGCGAGTGAATGTTAACTGTTTTCGTCACCGTTTAGATTACGATGTAGAGTTACTGACAGATAACACATTAGATCTGTCAGCCTAACGATTTCTCTCTATTTCTCTTGCGATTTGAATCATTTAAGGGTAGGCAAGCTTAAATAATATGGTAATAGCACACAAAATGCGTATCATCGTCGAGTTAGTGAGGGAGATAACGTGTGGAATACGTGTTTAACGCGTTCCATGGCCGTGAAAGCTCGGGATCTCATTTGCATTAACTGTTTTGGGTATCTGTTAATTATAAACCCGTGTTGACTTTTCCTCTCTGCTTTTTGGCTGTGGGGGAGAATTTTTTCGTAAATAAATGTGATATACCTGATATGTATGTATAAATGTATTTCAGTTTATTTGGAACGGTGAGTGACAAAGTATGTTTGCCCAAGGGGTTAAAAAGATGAAATAGACATATCAGAAACGCCATAGTAAGAAAGCACAGCATCCATACACATCAAGAGGGAAAGAGAGCATAAGTTTTTAATATGATCAGTTTCAAAATGACACCAAAATCAACAAAAAACAATCTGATAGTTTGCTTCTTGGAACGGTTTATTGCAAATCAGGTGGTTTTAACCAGGTTCCCGGTTATACCAACCTCAAACTTGTCGCGTAAGGATCTCATGTGAACAAACAAGTACAATCTGCTTTTGTTAATAATCTCTCACCCCACCCCTCCTCCCCACTATTCGATAATGCTACATGCAAAAGTTTATAAACGCACAAAACGTGTAGCTTATTGCACTGTCGGGCAAAATGGGTAGTTCCTGAATGACCCTACTGAGACACCTGAGCACTTGGAGTTGAATCAGTAGAAATAAAAAACAACTGAGTTCTTCATGTTTTCTCTAGAATCTTTTAAGTTAAATTAACATGTATTTTAAAACCCCAATCACATTGTGTAACCAGAGGTCAGCAAAGCGAACATACACCGCCGATCATGGAAAAATACCACTTGGTGTGTGTACTAATACACATGTATGCATTTTCAATACTGTCCATGAACAGGCCCCACCAAAATAAGCCTGCATTATTAAATACATATTTTTCGGTTCGGTGGGTTGTAAAGTTTCTTTTTCATCTATTTCAACGACTGTCGCGGTATAGCCCAATTTGTTTACACTTTTTAAGCCTTTCAATGTTACAACGATTCTGGAAAGGTAGTAGGAACTTCAGCTTGGCAATTTGCAATAGTTACTGTTATTTTCGAGAATTCAGCGTTGCAAGCGATTTTCTAGAGTGGCAATTGTTTATGCCAAAAAAGGGGCAGCGAGTTGTTCCTTGTTTGAAGGTCTCAATGAATAAAACTTTAGGCTAAAATATTCCAGTGAAACTCCACTATTATGACCACTGTGTAAAAGTGGTTTTAATAGTGAATAGGTTAGTCTATATTTAACGGGGAAAATAGCGTAAAAGTTGAGAGAAAAAACATTTTGTGGTCATATTATTGAGGTGATTTTAATTTCAGAGTGGTCTTCGAGGAGTTTTACGGTACATAATTAAGCACTTCTCTTAGTCATGAATTTGGCTGCATTCCCTAACTAAGGCGTTTTATTGAGTTGCTTATTGCTTTTAAAATAGCTATTGCATGTCTCTTTTGTTACTTTACATTTACCAATGCTTTTAGTACGGACGGGAGTTGAAATTAATACTTTTAAGCAGACGAATTATAATCAATTATTCTCGGTATTTTCTCTAAATTTATATTCTCAGACAATATTAAATCTTGTAAACTGTGACCTGACAGGCAAAGTGATTGAAGTCGGCGTGCATCAAATATTTAGTTTAAGCAAATAACACGACCGTTTTTGTTGGAAAATTCAGTTGTGTTCCCTGCTATATTCAGATCTAGAGCAAATTATTTGTTATGTTATCATTGGCAATCGCGAGACAATAGCAAATGTTTTAAATTTTACGGTTAAATACTTATATGACTGTTAATTAAGGTTTGAGCGCTTCGACTGTAGACGGCAATGTCCATCAAATAATCGATAATTACTTGTGAGTGTGATGGACAGTCAAATCTGTCTACAATGACCACTCAGGGGAAACCCAGAAGAAAGAGTATTTTTCAAGATATAAAACCATTGACACGCCCAATCTTCTGCCTGTGTAATGCATTCACAGAAGGAGAAAGCAATCTTCCACCCAACGTTTTTTGTAGTTCTCCGGGATAGAATTACAGTAAAACGCCTAATTAAGACCACTCCAAAAGTAAAACCACCTTGATAACAAGACCACTATATTATTGTTGTTGTTTTTTTGTTATTTTTGGTGCTATTTTCGTCCTCGAAATTTAGACCAAGCCTCTATAAAAACCGTCTTCGTCCAGTCTAAAGGTTGTCTTTTTAATGGGGTTTCACTTTAAATTATTATGTTTACAATCTGCACTGATGTAGACATATAATTTTACATAAATGTCTATAAACTTCATCTATATGTTTTTAGACATCACATTTTCACAAACATAACAATTATTCCCCAAAACGGCTAGCTTTACAGCCAAATATGTTCGGATATTTCGTTAACAATTTTGCCATCGTCTAGCTTAAGATATCAAGATTCGACATTTAGCACCTTTTGCCACTTTTATTAGTGTTTGTCTTTGGATGGTAAAAGCAACTGAATAAATGTCAGTTAACACCATTACATCTAATACTATTTCTGTTTATCCGAAAATTTGAGAATGTATGAAATGGGGCACGTCACGGGAAAAGGTACGTTCGGTCATTTTTAGTGATATTTTAGTTTTTAATAAATTTAGAAAGAACTTACATGTATTAATCAATTTCTAATAACCAAAATGTCATTTTGTTACACATTTTGACAATAAAATGGTATTTTTACCGCGAAATGCATAATAAGTAATGTCGTCTGCTCAAATTTATGACGTCATATCAAAGATTGACGTCAACTGTCCGAAGATCCTTTTCCCGTGACGCGCCCCATTAATGAGATCGTACAAATGTAGGTATGCTGAATTACTTTTGACTGAAACATTTGAAAGTCAGAATATATCAATGTTGCATTTGGCATCAATTTGTTTCTTAATTTTATGGGGCCCTTCAAGGGAAAAGGTGTCTTCGGTAAAATGTTTGTTATCACTATATTTGTAAATTACAACTATATACCTTTCCTCATTGTTAATATGTGATTTAGTAACCTGTTTTGACTGGAGAATGACATTTTAATTACTGAGCATTGCATAATGGCGGCTGCTCAACTTTATGAAGTCATTTCAATTATTGACGTCAGCTGCTGCTCCTAGACACATTTTCTTGTGACGTGCTCCAGTTATGACATTAAACAACTATTTTTAAGTAATTTTTTTTTATTCAACAATGATTTAAATGAATTTCTTATCTCTTATGCTTACATGTTCAGTAAAAAACAAAGCATTTTAGCAGCGGCTGTTGGTTTCTTGTTATTTTATTTCAATCAGTTTTCTTATTTTTTTGTGATTCATCTTTTGTTTTCGGAATTATTCCGATTGGTTGAATGTGACTTGTGCGGAAATTTCTGTTTTAACAAATTGTGTTACATTCCCGACGTGAAAATAAAACCAAAAACTTTTCCTTCAGACTACGAAATTAAGATTCTCAATTTATAATTGATCTATTACAAATGATGAAAACATTCATTAATGCCGGTGGTTTTTGATTTGATGCAGACAATTCGCTGTAATTTAATAAAAGTCTGAAAAAATATTTTCCCGTCTACCATGATTTTTATACGGTGAGTGCGAACAGGTTTTAATTATATGTTTTTGGTATATAAATATTGGTAAATCCCAAACTAATGATTTACTAAATATCATTTCATCTAATAAAAATCGATTTTTTTCAGAAACTGTTCATTAATAAACACCATTTATTAATGCGTAAGTGCTAATGTATAGCAGTAAATTTCCAACTATTTGAAAAAATATTTCAATTCTATTGAACAAAATATAATTTCAGCCACTAAATTTTGTAAGTCAATTCAACGTGGGTAAAAATCATTTAAAGATGCTTAAGAACTGATGCCTAAAAAACACAATTTGAAAAGAAAGCAAATTCATTGAACAAAATGTTATTTTAACCGCTAAGAGCTTTTTAAAAAAGGAAGTGACAAGGACTTCTTCGCTCTTAACCGACGAATGTTGAGTTTCTCAAGCGTGTTTTTTCTGAGGTTACAGAATGTGTTAATCGCGTCTTAGAACCGAGAAGTGATTTTAGCCATTTACAATCTGACCAATCAGCGCCCTTCAATTTGGAACCCATTAAAGTTAGTGTAATTTTGAGTTATGGTCTCCAATAAGCTAAATTAGGCCTGTCATCGAGGATTTTGTGTTTATTCCCTGCTTGATGAATTATTTCAATCTGCGTAGATGAATAACTATGAATATAGAAACCATTTTCCACGCAAATCATACTTCTTTTGTCTTTAATTTATCACCAGGGGCAATTTTGGTTTAGTTCGGCGAAGTTCGTCACTGATTGACAAAAATCACGGAAAGGTAATCAGAAAACAAGAACATGTTTTATGAGCTTGCCACTGTTGGTTTTTCAACTGTAGCAAATTATCCAACACGTTTCAAAGAAAGTGCCTAGAAAGTGGTGCTAATTACTGATGTGCAATTTTGTTAATTGGTAATTTCGTTGAATTGGGGCGAAAAGGTTCTTACTGCTTCTTTGTTTAATATTACTTAGAACCGTTTTTGCTTTTTCTACAAGAATTAATCTACTATACAATAATATGCATGAACGTCTGAAAGTCATTCAACTTTGGTAGATGAAGGGATCATGTAAACCGTCATAATTTTTGGCGCAATTAAAATAAGCAATTTGTGTGCGCCATGTATGGCTGGCTTTCAGTTTATTTTGACAAAAATGGAATTTTGAAATATTTTCTCGGGGATTGTACCTGGCTTTATTGATTCAGTTTCTTTTATTCTTTTATTCCTGTCATCATGTTCTTGGTGTTCCAGGTTTATTGACAATGTACCTATATATTTGTCGCTTGACAATACCATAAGCTCTTAAAGTTTGTTATGTATGTGTGCTTTTTATTGCAACACTGTCGAGTGAATAGGTGGATTGTTATCGTCGAAATATACTGGCCGTCAATAGAAAGTTACAATCTTTACCATAGCTTTTACATGAATGAAATTAAAATTGAAAACACACTGTAATGTAAGCTTCGTTATCGTCGAAATATACTGGCCGTCAATAGAAGGTTACCACCTTTACCTTAGCTTTTACATGAATGAAATTGAAAACACACTGTATGGCAAAATAGCAAAGTAGGTTATCGGGGTTATTGCAATTTCGGAAAACTTACTAACTTTATTCGGCCTTTTCTGCTGCCCAAATTAAAGGCTCAATATTTGATAGAAACAATAAAAAATGAACAGAACAAAATTGCATAACAGACTATGGGAAAACGTGTCAGTGGCTATTTTACTTTTTCGTCGCATCACGGAAAACTAAATTTACAAAATAATTACAGTTTTTAAATATTTCTTTTAAGATACACTGTAGTTGGTCAACATTTGAGAATGTTTTAGCAGACTTGACGAAAACCTGAAAATGGGCTTTATGGCAGCAAACACCGGAAGTGTTTTCCTGACTCTTGATCATAGTGTTTGTTTCAAATTCTGCCATAAGTGAAACTTATTAAAATTTATATGAAGCGATTCATAATTTTTCAGTCAGTACCAGCTGGCAGAAATCATGATCACAGTGGTAACTTTCCATTGGCAGGGAGAATATAATTATAATTGAAACAAAATTTGCACTTCAGACATGTATACACTGTACGAACATACACGTACATGCATACATGTACATGTCAATTTACAGAGAAACATAACCTGGGAATGTTAACTGTTACGATTCCTTCGGTGTTCTTCAAAGAAAAGCGAAAGTAAACACTAAAACGTTTTCGTACATTCAAGTCAACATTATAGTTACGTGTTGAGCAATTTGTATCACGTGTTGAATAATTTGGAACAGTTGAAAAATCGCTGTTGACATCTTCGTAAATCAAAGGCTTGTTGGCTGATTAACTTTCTATGCTTTTGTCAATCAGTGAACGAAACGGCTGTGTAATTACCGTTTTGATGAATTAAAGACAAAGGAACATTGATTTTCCCGGAGACGCTTGTCCACCTTTTCTACTTATGCACGTAAAAGCGTAGAATTATTTATGATAGAAGAAGCAAGTATAATTTTCTTGATTGAGGCTTTGACAGGTATAATTGTATTATCCCTAAGGCTAAGGTAGGAATCGGGACAATTTGTCTTGTTGGACAAAATTGACCGATTCCGCATCTTCTGCTGGTACCGCTATAAATAGATGAGAATGGAACTTTGAAAGAAGTAACCAAGATAGATATCCAAACTATTGCAAAATCATTTCAAAAGGCGCACCTCATAGTTACTAGTATAAAATGGTGTAAACTATTGCAAAATCATTCCATTAAGGCGCACCTCATAGTTTCTATTATTAAATGGTGTAAACTATTGCAAAATCATTCCAAAAGGCTTACTTCATAGTTTCTATTATAAAATGGTGTAATATTGCAAAATCATTCAAATAGGCGCACCTCATAGAGTCTATTATAAAATCGCGTAAACTATTGCAAAATCATTCCTTAAGGCGCACCTCATAGTTTCTATTATAAATGGTGTGAACTTGCAAAATCATTTCGAAAGGCTCACCTCATAGTTTCTATTATATACTTAAAAAAATTAGAAACGCAACTTCTTTAAACACAAAATATGTTTCGTGATTAAAGAAGTTGCATTTTTAATTTCTTTTACTTTATAATATGTATTTGTAGAAATTAGAAAAGCAACTTCTTTAAACGTGAACTGTATTTCTTGTTTAAAGAAGTTGCGTTTCTAATTTCTTTAATTATAAAATGGTGTGAACTATTGCAAAATCATTCAAAAAGGCGCTCCTCATAGTTTCCATTATAAAGTGGTGTGAATTATTGCAAAATCACTTCAGTGGCTCACCTCATAGTTTCCATTATAAAATGGTGTGAACTATTGCAAAATCATTCCAAAGGCGCACCTCATAGTTTCTATTATAAAATGGTGTGAACTATTGCAAAATCATTCCAAAAGGCGCTCCTCATAGTTTCTATTATAAAATGGTGTAAACTATTGCAAAATCACTTCAGTGGCTCACCTCGTAGTTTCCATTATAAAATGGTGTGAACTATTGCAAAATCATTCCAAAGGCGCACCTCATAGTTTCCATTATAAAATGGTGTGAACTATTGCAAAATCATTCCAAAGGCGCACCTCATAGTTTCTATTATAAAATGGTGTAAACTATTGCAAAATCATTTCAAAAGGCGCACCTCATAGTTTCTATTATAAAATGGTGTAAACTATTGCAAAATCATTCCATAGGCGCAACTTATAGATTCTGTTATAAAATGGTGTAAACTATTGCAAAATCATTTCAAAAGGCTCACCTCTTAGTTTCCATTATAAAATAGTGTGAACTATTGCAAAATCATTTCAAAATGCTCATCTCATAGTTTTCTTTATAAAATGGTGAAAACTATTGCAAAATCATTCCAAAAGGCTCACCTCATAGTTTCTATTAAAAAATGGTGTAAACTATTGCAAAATCATTTCAAAAGGCGCACCTCATAGTTTCTATTTTAAAATGGTGTAAACTATTGCAAAATCATTCCAAAAGGCCCACCTAATAGTTTCTATTATAAAATGGTGTGAACTATTGCAAAATCATTCAAATAGGCGAACCTCATAGTTTCTATTATAAAATGGTGTATACTTTTGCGAAATTATTCCAAAAGGCGCACCTCATTTTTGCTATCATTCAAATAGGCGCAGACCACTAGTTATATTATAAAATGAAGTAATTTAATTTAATTCGTTTTTCGTCTCTGATATATAAATTAAAACACTTTGTAGAGATGGCATGCTAGTAGTATTTGTATACAAGAGACTGTCGATAACGGGGGATGCTCCATGAATGGGTATTTTGTCACAAAACCGTTAAGTTGTATATCTTTGCATTCTTTTTTTTTATTTCTATGAATTTTGTAGAATTTTCATTTGGGTAGCATACCGATCATTTCTGTCAAAAAATTTTAAAATTCTACTTAAAATTACAAAGTTATGAGCCGGACACCAAAGCGGGATGGAATGACGTACAGACTGATGGACAGACAATGCAGCGACTATATGCTTCCCCAACTTCATTCGGGAGAATAATAAAGCTAAGCAAAATACAAATACAATCATGTTTTTGTTATATTTTTATTGAAATGCATAACATTCTTGAAAGAAAAGCATCTTAACTCTTATAAATGTAAATAAATTTTCTGTCACTCAATACAGTGTTTTTCTTTCATTTGTTATTTAAAATATTTTAATTAAACAAAGAAGCATTGAACTATGTATCATAGCTTTGCATATTTTATCTTTTATAATAGTTACAAATAATTAGACAAAAACTGACATTCAAAATAAAAATATCACAAACTTTTATCACAAATACTGTAACAAACTTTTCACAATCATTATATTCCATTTTATTGTAAAACTTTGAAAATGTCTTGAATGTTTTTTAGGCAGCAGTTTTTGTAGTCTTTAGGTTAAATCCCCCGCCTGTGAATCTTGGTCCATCTGTCCGCTGCGGCTGTATCACAGGGGCCCCAGCTTGAGCAAGTGCTCTCTCCCGCTCTCTGAAAAACACAAGATTTATTTATCAATATAAAGAATTGATAAATCAGGACTAAAATGTACATTTCATCATCATTAAATTTGATAATTACAGTAAAATCCCCCATAATGACCACCCTAAAATTAGTCAAATCCTTAAATTGGTTTTACTGGTAATAGCGAAATGTCATTGTTTATGGTTTCTTGACAGAGATATCAGGTTGAAAATTAAATTTAACATCCGTGCTGTCTGATCAGGATTTGCACTGGTCATATTTTGGTCAGAAATAACCTAACGAATCCAAAAGGCAAACAGTTTATATCCTGATCAGATTGCACTGATGCGCCAGCTGATCTGGATCTAAACTGTTGGCCCATGCAATAAAGGTGCATCTATGGAGGAAAGGCTTAAGAATCATGTTCCAGATTTTCACATTTACCCTTTACTCGATTTATGTGTTGTTGGTTTTTTTTCTTATGTGCAATCTGATCTAGATCTACACTTGGTGCTTCTTGGTCAAATAATGAATCTAGAAAAGAAACAGTGTAGATCCTGATCAGACAGCATCAATGTATTGACTGATCTAGACCTACACTGTCTGGCTATGAGAAAACAGTCATATCCCATGGTGTAAAAGGTTTACCGTTTTCTCACAATGTCCATTATGCAAATCATATAACAGTAAAGAAACCTACTTGGTATTTTGTTCCTTCTTTTTCTGCATGAAGTATTTCTTCTTGACCTCCTGAAGTTCTCGGGCTATTCTCTCAATCTCATACTTGTATTCATTTACCTGCGACTCGTACATGTTCAACTCCGAAGCCATCGACTGTAAAACACAAAAAGCAAAATCACTTTAAACATCTTTCAAAGTTCAGGGCTTCTCATCCTTATTTATATAACAGAGGCCCATATTAGACCACTTTTCGATACAAAAAGATAGTGATTTTTTCCCAACTGTTAACAAAGAGTCTTCCCAAAATGCAAGGTAAGATTTTCAAAAACCATTCAAACTCCTCTGAGGGGAATTTGAAAATTGTTTAGAGTGTTTTGTTTTCATTTAGTATTTGTGGAAGAAGCATTTGTCTGGTATTAAATTTTTGTTGCACAATAGCCTAACAGTATAAAATTGTTAGGATAATTGCCAACACAATTTAAGAATGAAAAAATGAGAAAAGTTTATAAATCTTTTACAGCCTTTTATGAATTTCCTTTGTAAAGATAAAATAACACAAACCTTCATTTGTTTAGTTTTCTCTTTCAATGTTTGTTGATATATGGAGAGTTGTTCAGCCACCTCAGGTCCTGGCTGGCGAGCCAGGATATGTTTAAGCTCCAGATAGAGTTTTTCTTTCTCTTGAATGAGCAATTCTTTCTCCACAACCTCCTCCGTCTTGGCAATCAACCTCTTCTGTAGGGTGTGGATCTTCTGGATGTTCTCAAACTGGCTTGGATCACTGCCCTGTTAACATATGTGATGCATAATTAGAAAACATGGCTTATTATGCCCCCACAAAGTGCACTCGTCCGTCCGTCCATTCATACGTCCCCAAATTAGTGGCATCAACTCCTCCTAAACTACCAGGTGGATTTCTTTCAAACTTGCATAGATGATCAAGCAGGATGTGTAGATGATTGTAAAGAAAGGATTTCATCCTGCGACCATTTTTACCAGAGTTATGGCCCTTCATTATTACAAATGTTGTTGCAGCAATGGGGGCATCAGTGTATGAGGATACATTCTAATTGAATTTGCAACAAGTATGGATCTGGATCTGTTTTCTTGAGGTATTAACCCTTTCCTCCATATACATGCCTTTATGGCATGAGCAAAAGCGCCATCTGATCAGGATCTGCATTGTTCGTTTTTTTCTTTTTTTAGTTTATTTCTTACCAAAAAGCAAAACAGAGCAGATTCTGATCAGTCGGCATGGATGTGCTGGCTGATCTGGATCTACACTAATCACACATGCGAAAAAAGGCATTTATTAAGAGTAAATTGTTTACCCTTTAATATGTGAGATATAGGTGTAATCTATGGGCTAACAGTGTAGATCCAGATAGCTAACATTGTAGATCCTGATTAGAGAGCATGGATGGATAAAACCTATACTGTTGTATCATTTAATTTCGCGGGGATCTAATTTCGCGCAAATACTTTTATTATTCTAATAAGACTAGATATTCAAATGGTTTGATTTCGCTAGGTTTTGATTTCGCACTTTTACCCTAGTGCGAAATACGCGAAAATTAAACCACCACAAAATATTATGATACCACAGTATTTATGAAATAAAGGGTTAACAATTCTTCACTGAATGAATGGCAAACAGTGTAAACCCTTGCCAGACAGCCTGGATGTGCAGATTGATCTGGGTCGACTACACTAGTTGCATCTGGGCAATAGCCCCAATTTTTTACACATAGTTTGAAATTAAGTGTTATTTCTAGTCTACCAAAATAAATGAAAACAAAAAAGTAACAGCAGTTAAGGAGAAAAAATAAATTTTATGAATTTAACGGAGACAAATATTCAAAACCTGGCCAAGGCAACAAAAAGCTTTTAAATACTGATTGGAGTCTAACTGTACTTAAAGTGTAAAATGTACACATTTTCTCCAGTTATTCGGAAACAATGTAACTGGGTACAACTCTCCTTGACTTACTCTCAAGTACAGCTCAGTTGTTTCCCTTTGATTACAAACACATCCAACTCCAAACCTTTATTCAATGAGATATGGTGTCAAACCATTGGCAAACAGTGTAGATCTAGATCAACCAGCAATGTTGCACATCTCTACCATCTGATCTGGATCAGCACTGTATGCTTCATTGCGTGATTTATACACAAGAAGCGAACACTGCAGATCCTGATCGAATGGCACCGATGTGCTGGCTGATCAGATGTCATGAATGTGCCAGCCAATTATGATCGACACTGTTCACACATGCGATAGAACCTGTATATGGAAAAAACAGAGTAAAGCAATTGAAAAGTTGGCATTTACATTACCGTCTATGTGTTGATCATTAAAGGAAAGAGTACATGAACACGTTTGAAATATTTTGCAACACTACCTCAAGTTTTCTCCATCGGTGAATATTCATGGGATTCTCAAGTTCCTCTTCAAGGGCCTTACATCTGGTCCTCTCCCTCAACAACTCTCGCTGGATGTGATACACCTCACGTCTACAAATAATAAAGCTTGAATGTCAGAATCATAAAGTATGCAAAATACTTATTTCTTTAAGTTTATCTATAAAACTAATGAATTTCTGTCTGTGAATTTGATGTAACATAACAGTAATTATAACAGCGTGTTTTAAAATATCTAAAACTAGATTATAGGGAGCCAAATCACTGGGAAAAGTATCTAAAGTGATAATATTTACATATTAAGTTGGTGTAACTAAAAAACAATTTATCAAAGGAATATGTGGAAATAAAATCTGCGGAAAAAATATAATGATATCATAGTTATCAGTTTACTTCCCAATAAATACTTTATCTCTTGATGTGACCTTGTATATCTACAGGGTCAGATGCAAGATGTCCAAAGGTGGGTTCATATAAGGCAGTTATGGCGTAGTTACATGATATTTTCCAACTTTCTTGCCAAAAACCCCATGAAAATTAAATATTGCTGCCCAAAAATGGGTTCAGTGAGGTTTTCTAACTTTTGGAGGCCTCATTTTGGGCAGCAATAATTAATTTATATGATATTTTGGCCAGAATGTTAGAAATTATCAGGCAACCCCAATGAAACCCCTAAGGGTCCACCCCTGTACATACCTTAGATCCTCAACATTAGCCACACTCTTCTGAAGGATACCCTTCTCTCTGCGGAGTTTCTTGATTTCCAGTTTAAGGACACGGATATCCTCGAGCCGCTGGTTGTACTGGATCTCGCCCTTGTTGAGCGTCGACTGTTGGATCTTGATCTTCTCGTACAGCAGGGCCAGCTCGTCGTTTCTACGCACCAGTTGTGTACCTAAGATGTCACGCTCGCCTATCACCTGTAAAAATATAAGGACATTATTTTTAGCACACAGGAGAAAATTCTCCTTTCGAACGAGAACTTATAAACAACTCCAGTTGTGAACCCACGTCATCACACTCAATTATCATCTTCAGAAATATTAAGACATAATTTTCAAGACTATCTCCTTCCATACAGTGACTGTGAGCATTTTAAAAGTCTCTGACCCAGAAGTAATTAACAACTTTTATGAACTCTTATTCCCACAATTCAGACTTCAAAATTATTTATAACATTTTTGCAATGCATCACTGGGCACAACTCTCCTAGACTAATTCTTATGTAAAGCTCAGTTATTTCCCTTAGATTATAAAATGTCTATTAACCCTCAATACCATACATCAACAATTATGACATAGGTGAACAGAGATGATCTAGATCACCAGGAACATTCATTCCATCAGATCTGGATCTACACTGTTCAATACTTGGTCAGCAATACCCAAATGACTCTTAAAGAGAACAGTGTGGATCCTAATTTTTTGTCTGTTTAGGAGCACTTAACTTTGTTTGGGTAACCAATCAGATAGCCCATACACAGCATGTGATATTTTGTTGCATTTCCATTGGTCATTTCATTCTGTTATTTCAAGAGTAGTATAATGTGTATATATTATGTTTTCTTGGAATTCAGCGGCTGAGATAATATTTGCAATGTTTTGAAAAAATACCTCTCAGAGTTTCAACAAATTTATTCAGACTTACATGAAGGTCATCAACATACGTACATCAATTTAGTCACTAGACTGTTCCACTGTTCCAAATATTAAAAATATTTCCTTGCCTTAAATCTTGTTTAATGTTTATTGTTGTCTTTAAATGGGCTTTTAACTTGGAACAGCAAAACACAAATTTCCATTTCTTAATGATTTTGTTAAAATATTTGTAACAAATTTTTGCCTATTTTGTGCTAAGGAAAGAGTGTAAAATTAAACGGCAATGAAATGAAGTTATAAATGAACTATACAACAGCTTATCTTATGACGATAAAACATATGTGTGAATTTATGCTGGCGCAAAAATGTCTTCTGAAGTTTAATGGTGAACATTCGGTGTCACCATAAGTTTAAATGATACCACAGTAGATAAGACATTAAAGTGGACACGAAGCAACAACTTCAACATACCCTATCAAGCTCTTTCTTCTGTCTCACTCTCTCAGCATCGGCCTCTGAGATGATCTTCAGCAGTTTTCTCTCTTCCGCCTCCTGAGCTTCAATGTAGGCCTTGTTCTCAGCTGAAAACAATGAAGCATATGTCAGTAATAATGACTGCAACAAAGAATATCTGTGTCCAAGATCATAAAACTAAGTTTTGAGATCAGTCTCGAATCTCAAGGATATGATTGGCTGAAATGGCGACAGGTCGCCATTTCAGCCAACCAGATGCTTGAGATTTGAGACTGATCTCCAGATTTAGTTTTATGATCTTGGACCCTAGGTTCCAATTACTGTCTATTTTAATTGAATAAGGGAGACAACTGCAACAAGCTACGTGAAGCCTATACTATATACCAAGGGAAACAATCAATATAATATTTTCATCTGAAATAATAAAATGTTTTTGCTGTGGTAAAAATTCCATATAAATACATGAATATGAAATTTTACTGAATCCCTTTACTTTGGTTTACTGCATGTCACAAAATGATTCTGTCCTGGGGGGGTGGACAAATTTTTCTGAAACCATCAAACTCAGCATAATAAAAAAGGATAAGCATGAGTCTTCAAATGTAAGCTACTGATAGGTTGAAACTTAGCAAACTGAACAATCACATGCTAGAGTTTTGAGACTGGTCTCAAATCACAGATTTATTATTCTGCAACAAATACAAATGTATTAAGAATTGAGTTTTGTGTGTCTGTCTTTCATCAAACTGAAATTACAATCTTGGAAAAACTTTTTCTGTATCTTTCTGACATTAACAGGTACAGTAAATGTGATTGTGTGTAAACATCTGCATGTAGATATAAGGTAGTGCTTTATTGAGAAATGAAATGCTGTCACATGACCCTAATTAACCAATCATTTCAGTCACATGACCATAATTAACCAATCATTTCAGTCACGTGACCCTTATAAACCAATTATTTCAGTCACATGATCATGATTAACCAATCATTTATATGCTATTTTTAAAACTGTTACAAGGTTGCAATTAATACAGATTGTACTGACCAGCAAGTTGTTTCATCTTCTGGAGCTCCGCTTTGAGAGTTTCCTTCTCCTTCTCGACGCGCTGGTGCTCGAGGTGCTCCTTGACAAGCGCGGCTTCCTTTGCCTGGATCTCCTCCTTGAGCTGGTCGATCTGGTGGTTCATGATCTTCAACTTACGCTTCATCTCAGTTATCTCATCCTATATTTGAAATATTGAAAACATTTTATTATCGTTAATTATACACAAAATATGACTGAACGGCCTGAATCATCACCTTAGTGCAATGAAGGTAAAATTCACTCTTGTTTCTATGATACTTGTATTAAAATGATGGTTTAACCCTTTCCTCCATAGACACACCTTTATTGCGTGTGGGAACAGTGTAGATCCAGATCAGCCAGCACATCTGTGCTTTCTGATCAGGATCTGCACTGTTCGCTTTATGGTTCGTTAGGTTATTTCTGGCCGAAATGCGACCAGTGCAGATACTGATCAGACGGCACAGATGTGCCGGGTGATCTGGATCTACGCTGATCGCACATAAGTAAAAATGTGTATATATAGAGGAAAGGGTTAAGCTTTATAAAACATTTATATACAGAGTAAAATCTGTAATAACGTTAAAATAATTGCAATTTTCTGTTTGTTGTTTTTTTAAGCAAAATGTATCTGCAAATTTTTTCATAGATGACTTTCATACATTCTCTTGGTGCTTTTATCATTGACTTTACTTTTGTTTATTTAACACCAGAACCATGTTATTGAAATGTTGTTGCCATTACAAAATCCAAAAAATTAATGAGTTTTAAAGACTTATGATTGAATGAGATTTTTATTGTACAGCTAACAATCACATCTGACAGCCTTGTACAGAAATTAACAAGTGGTATAAAACTGGTACCTGTGATTCAATGAGGTTTTTACTGTAGAGGTTACGATCACTTCGGACAGCCTCATATAGATTCTGTTGTTGTTTCAGCTTTGTCTCGGACTCGGCAATCTTCTTCTTGAAATCGAAAATCTGCATCTCACGAACCTTTACGTCTTCCATGTGTTGCAGCACCTAGAAATATAGCAGACAGTTGTGGTTTTAAGCGTTGTCATGAAGTGGGGCCTTTGCATAATATCACTGTTACCTCCCCTATATTTTAAACATTGTTATCTCCCCTACATGTGTTGCAGCACCTATAAATGTAGCAGACAACTTGTTAGGGATATGTTTAAAAAATTTGAGTAATAACTAATCCTAAAGTTAAATCTTTGCAGAATTTCATAGTTACTTCCCTTGCATTACAAAGATAGAATGCAGTATCAATTACCCACAGAAAATGGCCTAAAAACTATAGAAATTTATTACTCTTGAAAAAAATGTACAAGCCATCTTACTAAATGATATGTTATGATGACCTTCGTGTATGTTATAAAAAACTTAAGACCTGAATCACTTAAGCTGTTTATATTAGGTTCTAGAATTAAATTTAAATACTAAAGAAAGTTAGACTACCTACATTGAATCTTAAAAAATTAATGAACATTTAACTTTAAACATATCTTCTCAAAATACAACATAAAGTGCATCAAATGATAAGAGGAAAATTGAATGCAAATACATGAGGTTTTATTTATTGGCAGAGTGGGAACAGATCTGTAATTGTGAAATTGTTAACTGGCATCATTTTTTATAACTTCTTGATATAATATAAGGATAAGTATTTTAGAGATATGAGATATGTTGGGATATTTTGCGTACATTGAAGATCCATTCGTTACCCAAGTGGTTCAGTTGCAAATAACAATTTGATATTGGACATTAGATTGTGTTCTGTTTTATTTAATTTAATCTGAATGAGTAGATTGAGGGAAATTTTTTACCTTCTGCGTGAGGTCACTGGCCTCGTTGATGTATCGGTCACGCTCCTTCTCTAGCTGGTAAATAATCTTCCTCTGTTTCTGCGCCTCCTCCTTGTAGTTCTGGATCTCCTGCTCGAGATTCTTCTTGCTCTGCTCATGTAGCTTGACCAGACTGAGCTGCTTGGTGGTCGCGCTCACAGCCTTCAGCATTTCCTTGTGCAGCAGGTCACGTTCGCGCACCAGTCCGTCAATCTGCTTCTTGTCCGCTTCTGCTTGTTTTTTTGAGGCTTCCAACTCTTTGAAAAATCAATATTGGTTTGAATAGAGAAATTTAAAAAAATAGTCTTTCAATAAGCCCTTTTTCCTAAGTAATGGGTTTTATCACATGTGCAAACTTTGTAGATCCAGATCAGCCATTTTCTCATAATGAATCACAATAATTCAAATCATATTAACCATGGGATATGACTGTTGTTCATGGGTGAGCAGTGTAGATCCATATCAGCCAGCACATCTTTGCCATCTCAAAAGGATCTACATGGTTTGCTTTTTGATTCATTAGGTTATAGCTGAACAAGAATGGAACAGTGTAGATCCTGATCAGACAGCAAGGATGTGCCTGCTGATCTGGATCTACACTGTTTGCAGACACAACAAAACCTATGTATTAAAGGGTTAAAATTTAACATCTTTTAACTGAATAAAGGAAGAAAAAATATTATTGTAACTCTTTTATGTTTACAAGTTTTATGTTAACCCTTTCCTCCATAGATACACCTTTATTGCAATGGCAAACAGTTTAGATCCATATCAGCCAGCAAATCATTTCTGTGCCATCTGATCTTGATCTAAACTGTTCACTTTTTTATTCATTAGGTTATTTCTGACCAAAATATGACCAGTGCAGATCCTGATTAGACGGCACGGATGTGTCGGCTGATCAGGATCTACACTGGTTGCACATGCGCAAAAATGCATATATATGGAGGAAAGGGTTAAGGAAATATTGTTTGCTACCCAAAAAGGGGGATCGAGCATCTACAACTGAAACCTCTTTTGGATCTGCCCCTACCCCTTAAAAATTGGATTTATACACGTACCTCTCTCCAGACCCACAATCTGGCCCTTGTAGGTCTCTCTCTGGAATTCCAGCTCGGCCTTGTTGTCCTCGACCTGGCGCAGCTTACGCTGGATTGTCTCCCTTGTCTTGTTCAGTCGCTGCGTCTCATTCTTCAACTGGCTAACTTCATCTTCCTTCAACTGTAAAATGAAGAACCTACTGGTTAATGGAAGAAACTACAGGAAAAATGAAGAAACCACTGTTGGAGTAAGGAAACTACTGATAAAGTAGTAAGATTTTTCAACTATCAAATTACAGTTGTCATTTTCATCCTCGGAAAAGTACCAGTTTAAAAATCTATAAAAAGTTTGCAGATTAATGATGTGATCTAAGAGCTGATTGCATTTAATTAAACAGAAACTATAACAGTGAAACCTCTCCGTTTAGATGCCTTCTGGGACTAGATACTGTTGAACTGGTTCTATTGTTTTAGTTTTATTTTCTCTAATATTCGCGAATAGCTTATCTTGCGAATTCATCAATACCACAAATATGATGGGTTTCCATATATCCAACAAAATTTATACTTGAAAATAAACAACTTAACATAGAACTGTTAATTACATCAAACGCCACATATAATTCCTTTTTCGGCCACCATTCATTTATTTGATTTAATTAATTAAATAAATTTGGCAAATCATATAAACGACTGACAATGTCGCGAATTTATTAATATGCAAATATGGAAAATACTGATTTTTTACACTTATCGCAAAAGTTTGACCTCACGAAATTAAAGCGTTTTACAATAAGCATGTTCTTAATTTGAGGTAGAAATTAGTGCTGTTTGAAGGGACAATAAATATTTGTCGTATTATTGGGGTGGTCTTAATATAAACTGGTCCCCAAGTGATAAAAAGGATTAGAAACAAAATAAAAGGTTAAATGGTATATAAAACAACTGGGCCAGGATCCCTCAGAATTTTTTTCTAAGGGGTGTTTTGGGGGTGTTTTTTATCAAATGCATGCTTCAAATTTCTTTTCTTACTGGAATGATCAATAAATTCACAATAAAGCAAATACAGGTCACATCTAAAGTTTTCACTGAGGCAAGTGCCTCAGTGTGTCTTAGCATAGCTACACGCCTTTAAATAGCAATTGTCAATTGTTCTGAACTACGAACACACCTTGAGTTCAGCCACCCTGTTCTGGTTCTCCTGGGCTAGCGTATCCGTGGAGATAAGCTGGTTCTCGAAGTCCCCTTGCAGTTTCGTGAACCTGGCGTTTAAAATTTCCCCATCCTTCAGGGCTCTCTCGTTCAGAATCTAAAATTAAATACAACATAAGGTCAAACCTGTCAACAAAGACATAATCTAATCAGGGACTTAGCTAGCCCCCTATTCGGTTGTGCAACCGAATAAGAAAGCACAACTCAAAACCTTTTGTTAAAATGAATAGTATAATTTTATTGTTTATATAAATAAACTTATGTTGATAATTAAACATTTTATAGATTTTGAAATAATTTATCCACATAATTATTCCTTCCCTTTGTAAATGCTTTCCTTTGTAAATGCAAGCACATCTGTTCTACCATGTTTACTTTTTCATTTATTAGGTTATTTCTGACCAAAAGGCGGTCAGTGCAGATCCTGATCACATGGCACAGACGTGCCAGCTGATCTGGATCTACACTTTTTGCACATGCATACAAACGCATAAATTTGGAATAAAGAGTTATTTTAAGGGATGGAACTTATACTGAAATCACCATTTTAATATTCGTGAGGAATATTTGAATATACAGTCCACATTCGTTTTGTCGAAGTTGTCGGGACCGTACATTTTAATTCGAGATATCCGAAGTTCGACACATCACATTATACCTATATGTTTCTAATGCTGACATGATTATGAGTGCTAGTACTCGTTTACGCACAAGAACACATACATGTACATTTCAATGGATCAATTAGTTTAACAAAACAGAACTGAAAAATATATTAACTAGATTATACATGTATTAATTACATGTAAAAAAAACATCCTCGTAAAGTTTCGGTGTTTGTGTAACATCGTCGTCGTCTTCACTCTGAGTGTTAATGTCGTATTTCGTTGTTTTTTTTTATTAAATAAACTAATTCAAATTAATATTCACACCATAATCGTTAATTTGGAGCTTTGTGTGCTTAAGTCTTGGGGAAAGTTGATTACGTTTGAATCATGTTTTTGCATTTGTTGTCGCAAACGGATGAACTCATATTTTATCGGCCTGGTTGTCACAATGTCACTATTATTGTAATTTAATGTTGTTGTTTTTTTAACTGAAATTAATTACATTTACGAATACGAATATTTTACACCCGATGCATAAAATAAGCAAATATTTTACTGAACAGGTGATAATCATTAATTATTATTAAATAATGGTATCTTGTTTGCCGACAAGTTCTCTCTTTGAAGAAGCTGCGCGCATTGTTCGACCGCGACAAGTTTCACACTTTGACTTATCCGATGATTTTACATAGCATAATTTAGCCTGTGAGTTTCTAAATTTACTTCGACTTATAAAAACATTGTTTAAGTCAAATTCGAGTTAAGCAGCGTAATATTATATGTAAAAAGAATACTTTTTGACTGGACCGTAAAATTAATTCGAGATAATCGATGTTTCGACTTAAGCGAGTTTGACACAACTAGTGTGGACTGTTTATATATTCAAATATTCTAATTTTATCTGACTTTTATCCGTGTTTGTGAGTATGTCCACAAACTCAATGTGTCAGAAAATTTATATTGAGGTTGATGCGAAAATGCAGAAGGCAAATATACATTTATCCTCTGCTCAAATTTTAAGAACAATAAAACAATAAAAGTTTGTTTATATTTGAAAGTGATGTATTAACCTACCTTAGTAGACAAGTTCAGTAATTTAAATGCAATAGTCTTTTAGAAGTATATGTTTATACTTTCAACATATTCGGGAATATTCAAAAATACAAAACCTGTTTTTGAATATTTGTCATCAAACGGAATATTCAAGTGTTAGAAAATTCGGCCCATCCGTAGTTATTTTCAATAAACACTGAGGACAAGTCATGGACTCGGCACCTACCCTCTGCTCCTTCAGTTGATGCTCAAGCCTGGTGATTGTTTCCTTTTTATCGGCAATTTGCGACTGCAATGTTTTAATCTCGGAGGACTTGGCATCGAGGTCGGCACGAGTTTGTTTCATCTCACGTTCCATCTTGTCACGTTTACGAGCCTCACGCTGGGCCTCATTATTACGCATTTGTATATCTTGGTTGAGCTAGAAAAGAAAACAGTTTTGTTGTTAAAAGTTTACCTCATGAGGTTTTGGTAAAAAGCATTTTTGAAATATAAAAAGCCACCAATGATAAATCGGTGTGGAATTCAGATGGGCAAGAATATATAGAGGGTCAAATTAAACGTGACGTCAGAAAATGATAACAGGGGTGTAGCAGTGATGTATTGTGGATTTAATCTCTGTCCCTGCAATGCATTCTCTATGAATTCAAACAGTAGTGTTGGCCCTTTCCTCCATAGACACACCTGTATTGCATGGGCAAACAGTGTAGATCCAGATCAGCAGGCACATCCGTGCAGTCTGATCAGGTCTGCTCTGTTCGCTTTTTGATTTGTTAGATTTTTTATGACCAAAATGCGACCAGTGCAGATCCTGATCAGATGGCATGGATGTGCTGACTGATCTGGATCTACACTGGTTGCACATGAGTAAACATGAGTATTTATGGAGGAAAAGGGTTAAAATCATTCATAATTGTTTGCCAATCTTTTTTATCTATTTCTTTCTTATGTTAGGCAACAACTTACAAAAGTGGCCATTATTATAAACTGTTCCTGTATCATTGTTAATTTCCCCACATTAATTAAATCCTTGCGAAGAAGCATTTTTCAATGGAAAAAAGGCCTAAATCTTTTCCTTTTTAGATAATATTTTCAAAATTAATTTAAAGTTAACTTTATAAACACTATACTTCCAGGTCAAGCCTTAACCAAAAAAATTAATGTTCAATTTAATAGAGTAGAATTTAACTGCCTGAATAGTTGCTTCTATCTTAATGCTGCAACAGAAAAATATTTTCAGTTAACAACTTTGTTGCAGTATTGGACAAGTTTACTATTTAACACCAAGAGAGCATAATTTGAAAATCGTCTAAAAAATCAAGCAGTAAATGAAATTATTGACTTGTAAGGACCACAGCTTCTCCATTACAAGGTGCTCTTTCATATAGAAGATATATATTTATATGATCAATTACTCTATGGGATGGCTGTTATTCAATGGGAGAACAGTGTAGATCCAGATCAGCTGGCACATTTGTGCTGTCCGATCAAGTCTACACTGATCACTTTTTGATTTTTTCGGTTATTTCTGATCAAAAAGTGAATATTGCAAATTCAGATCAGACAGCATACATGTGCAGGCTGATCTGGATCTTCTGTGGTCGCACATTTGTGGTATATATGGAGTATACGGTTATATAACAAACCTCTTGGATCTTTTCTTCCGCCTCCTGTTTCTGTTCCTCAAGATTGGATTGTTGCTGGCTGGACTGCGCGAGCTGCTCGCGTAACTTGACAATCTCCTGTAGATTCTCGTCCCGTTCCTTTGTCAAGTCCTCCTTAATCTTCAACAGCTCATTCACACTGAAATTAAACAGGTAAATTAATGCTTTTATTGCATATTTGAACAGTGAAGATCCAGATAACCAGATAAGCTGGCATACACTGAAACATACAGCTAAGATTAACCCTTTAATACATAAATATGGCTTTCATTTTGAGTCAGACCGGTAGTTTGAGTCGGTATATTTCAAGTCACCATGATTGGACTATAATAAATTCGCGTCCAGAGTCAGCTAGGCCTCTCAGAAATTGTTAATCATACCATAATACTTGAAAATGTAAGGTAAAAGTGACAGATCTACACAGTAATGGTACTGTATCAAATATGCACAAGGCCAGGGAAGCAAAGTACTCAAAATAAACTTGTTGTAGTTATATTATACCTGTGCTCCTGACCCATGGTAAGCCCGGCACCCTGCTCGACCAGTTTACTCAAGTTGGCAATCTCGAGCTTCAGTGATTGGATGGTCTCACGAGCCCGAGTCTCCTTCTCGTGGGCAGCATCCACCATTTTCCAGGCTTTCTCGATTTCCTAGTATTAGAAAACAACCAGTTGATAATGCAGAAAAGCACAAAAACAAATTATCACAGGATTTTTTCAATGGTTGGTTACTATAACGCCATTATAAATAGTGTAATTTTTATGATTTATGCAAGCATAGTTTTAGGTTTGTCAAAAGAGTATTGCAAAAATGGAAAATACCCCTTAAAACTAAAATTGAGAAAATACCCTAAAAAAATATTGAAAACCATCTATGGAAAAATGTAAAGGGATAAAATACATGAATACCCTTTGAAACGATAATTATGGGCTAATTACCCTTAAAGTTTACCCTTAAAATTATTTGCTCTGTGGAACTCCTGAGTATAAAGTACATGTAGTTTCAATCATGCTATTTTTCTTTGTACAGGTTTAACTAATGTTGTGTGTATAGCATGACATTATTTGTGTCATAAGGGGCACCTCACTGAAAAGATACCTTTGAACAGTTGAAGTCAATCATTGAAATTACATCACAAAACTGAGCATATCACAGAAAGTATTATGCATATTGTGGTAAAAGTACCATTATATTAACAAGATGGGGATAAGGCAAATGATGTCAGATGTTGAACTTAAGCTGTATTGTATTTAAAATATTGGGAAACCAAACTTAATCAAGTTCAAACCATTTGGGATTTTTAACAGATGTAAACAATGCTAATTTAATGTTTATTTTCGCTGCTGCAGGAAAAGTTTCCGGGTGAGGTAATTTAAGTCACCAGGTGAGTTTTACCAGCTCCCAGCTCAATTCTACACCACTGATTTGGTAACTCACCTTTTTCAGAGAGGCGATGGTAGCCTGATCTTCCTGAGATAGTTTGAGCGCTGTCGACACCTTGGCCGAGTTGGCAACAATTTCGGCGTTGAGTTCTCGACATTTTTGCATCAAACGTTTCTCGCTTTCATGGGATTTCTTCAAAGCTTTATGCAGTTTTTCATACTCCACTCTAAATCTTTCCAAGCTCCTGTCTCCCATCAACTCGCTCAGTACCTGAAATGAATCAAATCAAATTGCAAAAATATTAATGAAGGATTTAGGAAATTACACGAACTTTGGTGGATTTAAAGGTATTTTAAAATTGTTAACAGCTAGTATGCATTTCATTTGCGGCAATACTGCAGAAAACAGTAAAGCTGCTTTTATTTTCATTGTTTACTAACAAATACATGTATCTATTTAGGATTTACATCCTTTACTCCATTGGATATGGCTATAATCCCATGGGCAAACAGTGAGGATCCAGATCAGTTAGCACATCATTGCCATCTGATCAGGATGTACACTGTTAGCTTTCAGATTCATTTGGTAATTTCTTACCAAGTAATGAACAGTGTAGATCCAGACCAGATGGCACAGATGGGCAGTATGATCTGGATCTACACTGATCACTCATATGATAAGGCATAGCCATGGATATACATATCCATAATGCATATCAATATGTGTGTTATTCCAGAAAAATTCATAATTTGGAACTCAGTCCAGCCACAGGGTTTTGGAAATTTTAAGTTTGTGACTTACATCCTGAAAGTCTTTCTCTAAGGCCTCAAAAGCACTGTCTTCAATGGAAGGCTTCTCTTTCCCTCCTTCCTCCTTTTTCTGAAATGTAAAATAACCATTTTTAGACTATAGTATTGCAATGTCACAGAGTTCACAAAACCATAGGAACATCTGAATGACAAACATTAACAGCTGTCAAATGATGTTCACAGGTAAATAAACAACAATTTAAAAACTTTTATTATTGAACATTCTTTCATAAATTCATGAACTTTGATCTTTATTAACAATTTAAAAAAAAATTAGTTACAGTTAATGAAGTCATTTGCGCACCTTACGGTTCAGATGGTCGTAACAACAGGAGAAGTGGATATGTAGCCTACCCTTTTCTTATATACATGTATGTAGACGATGTAAAATTTGTGCCTGATATAGTGCTGCATGACTACCCTTCTCACAGGTACTAACAGGGACACATCTAGTTTAGCGGACCCCAACCCTTCTCACAGGTACTAAGAGGGACACATCTATTTTAGTGGACCCCAACATCATAAAAAAATTTCGAGAGAATTGCTTGTGAGAAAATTTGTGTAATTCCTGTGTCAAACAATTTCAGGGAACACAAATAGTTAAGCAGACCCTAACACTAAGTATTTTTTGAGAAAATTCATTGGAGTCCTAGTTGTGTGTCAAACAATTTAAATTATAGTGAGTTAAATGGGGGCTATCGCCACCACAGCCCCGCCTTTCTCACTAAAAAGCGCTGGGCTTTTGTGTTTTAACTACAATTTTGATGGTGTATTTTTACTTATTTTGCTAGAATGGAATAATATCAGTGACTTAACCCCATTTTTACAAGGAAAAAGGGTGTATTAGTAAGGGCTGGCGGGGATGGGGCGGCTGGTCAAGCGCCAGTGGTCCATCATTCACGAAAGAATTTCGACAATCGTTGTTTTCCAAAACCAAATTCAATAAAAACTAAACATATCGAATGAGTTTTGCCAGATAGAATAAACAATTACCAAAACAATGGTAAATAACTGCAGATTATAGGAAAAAGCAATACTTACGTCCGTCATTTTGCTAAAATATGATTAAAATCTAGAGAAATAAAGATAATTCATGCGGTGGACCAATTATTGACACTCCGTTTCCCTTAGCGACAATGGGAGGTAATTGTGGTAATTTTGTTATCTCCCTTGGGTACACGGTACTTCCGTCCATATTGAACCAAATTCACATAAACTACCAAAATTAAACACCGCTTATTATTGTTCGTTTGTGTAACAATATTTTTTTAGAGATTTTTTTCAATATATAGGAAGGACTTAAGCTTAATTTCATTGAAATTTTTATTTAAATTCGGTTGTTTCGTTTAAGATAAACATCATCTTTCCTTTGTATAGCTTTTGTCCTACATGATATTTACAAGATATGCTACATGATATTATAGCATTCACTTTGGCAGTAATATATACATAAGACGATTTGCTTATAATTTTAAGATTCTCAACAATACTTATTTAGGTTTTTATACCTTATATTGTTATAATGTATTGTTAAATATATACCGACAAAAATGAAAATTTTATATATATATACTTTTTTAGTTTTGTTGTTTTGCTGTGCTTTTCTGTACTCTACTGCGTCATACATGTGTATGACCCGCCTGTTTGCAGGAAACATGTACACGTATCTTAAAATAATATCCCACAATGATGACCAAAACGACTTGATCCATACTGAGACATGGAAGCGTGACAGATCCAAGGAATTTAATACTGATATATATGAGGTTTGGAGAACATTACACAACATCCAATCTGAATAAATCATTTACCAAAAACCGCTACGCTATCAGAATCTGACGACGAATCACTTCAAAGGGCTTTGATGAAAAACCACCCGAACCAATCAGATTGTCGCCTACTCGCAAAAGTACACGTTGATCGCCAAAATGGCCGAGGCGTTCCGAACGTTGTATTTATGTTTACATAGTGTTTTAAACATGTTAAGAGTTGACAATTCGTCTAAGACATATTTTACTAATTATAAGTGTGTTTTGTGTAGTGTTTAATTCATTTCCACTCTAAAGGCATCTGCAAATTATGTTGCAATGCTTACCGAAAACTTTATGTGAGATTGTACATTTTTCCCTCAAAACTAGTAATTTCCGAAAAAGAAATAAAAGAAAACATCTTCTTAAACACACTACACAGCATCTTACTCAAAACTAGTATTTCTTCAAAGTATCTATGTGTCACCATTTCAAGAGAATTGAATTGGTCATAACATATAAACACTGCACCTGCAAAAGCTAAAGCTAATGACACTTCGTTTCATAAAAGAAATGTCAAAACCTTCAATCCCAGGGTAAAGTAAACTGCATATAATACCCATACCCGTCTCAAGGTTGATTAATACTTATATCGTATAACTGTACCGTATTTCGCAATCAAGTAAGCTTATATGACTCCCTTTTGATTTTAATTTCTGAGGGTTTTTTTCCGTTGGCCTTTAGTATGTGAACTTTTCATCCCCAGTGTGGCTATCAAGACAAAAAATGAAATAGGCATTTACCAGGAATAGCAACAACCAGAATAACAGCCTCCCCACGCAGCCAAAAAAGTAGAGGCAAAAAATGCCAAAGGGGATTTAAACCACGTTCTAGGGGTTCGTCTTTTTTATTGTTTTATGAAGCTGCTGAAACCACTACAGAAGGTAACGCATGTCTTTTTTTATTTATTATTGACGGAAAAAGTTATTCTTTATTTCTTTCTGTCACTGTTCCCTTTTAATTTGAAAATCTGACATATTGTGTTTGAATAACAGTGTCCGAAGAATTTCAAATAATTGTAACCTTTCCATGACTGTAATACAGTTAACCCTTCCTTAGCAGCCACCTGCGAATAACAATCACCTGTATTAAACAGCCAGTTTGAATAGGACCTAAACTGACATTTTGTTCTTATTTTCACCTATTTTAACTTCCACTTGTATTAAGCAGCCATAATTTGTCTCTCCATTGGGTGGCTGCTTAAGACAGGTTTGGCTGTAATATGTAAAATTAAATGAGGCCGCACCGTAAAGTGTAACACTGTGTTAAGTATAGTAGATATAAAACTCGTCATCAAATGGTAGGTGAAGGACTCAACACAAACTAATTTATTGGCCCTTCTTTTCATCCTTTTGCTTGCCTTAAGGTCATCCTTAAATCTGGAACAACAGATACTGTCACATTATTCCAATTTGGATTTTAAATATATTTTATATAGTTTGGAAAATGATTTTTTGTCAGCACGAAGAAAAAGTTCGTCTTATAAGACCTGTGGTTCTATTTCCTTCCTTGATTTGTCCACTTATATGCTTCCGAATATGCGTCAAAAGTAACACCTTAATCTTTTTCAAATTGATGAAGGATCTTTGAAAGCGACTGAACACGACAAACTTGAAAATAGTACAAGCTCAGTTTGTTTCAGCCTGTTCATGAGCAGTAAGGGAAATGCATAGCCGAGTTTAGCACCTATGCAGAAAATGTTTGCAACCAAAATCAAATGTTTTCAACTATCCGCAGCATAATATATGTGTAAACACTATGGTTATAAAAGCATTTGCATGCCCCGTTATAACCTCTAGCGTTAAGGTGTTTGTCGTGCCACCGTTTTACAGCTTTTACACGGAATGGGACCGGATACCGGATATAACAGCGCTTTTGAGTCAAAACAATGTTTTAAATAGTTACCAGAGGTAAGAAAAATTCGATTTCTCAGCTCTCATGACACAAATCCGACCTGGATTTGATTTTGAGTTTCCCTTAATAAATGCCTGATATCATAAAAGTACAAGTATCAACCACAAAATCAAGATTTGTTCAACTATCTGTAAAAGTTCACCACTGCTCACGGGAGAAATGGATGCCCAAGTACCGAAAATCTAGTTTCATTATTAGTTTCGTCCAAAAATAAAAATTCTGAATCGACAGTTTTCTTATAATCCTCTTCATGTACTCACATTCAATTTTTTAGCAAGATCGACCAAAAATTGAGTTCTACAGCGGCACAAAATGCATGCGCCAAGTGTACTTGGTATACAAAACCTTTGCTCAAAAGTGTACTGGGTATAATGAGAAACTGTTCTGAGTATACAGTATAAAATTGAGCAATAAAATTGATAAAATGCCATCATTACCTTAATTATCATTATAATCATAATCATTGTCGTCACCATAATCATACATGTAAGCATCATTTGTCCGGTCCAATACCGTGTATACAGGTAATCAAAGTAGTTCTACTGCAGCCAAGGTTGTCATTAGTGAAGCAGACATTTGGTCCGTTGGTCCGTCCGGCCGTCCATTCGGTCGTTCCTTTTTTAATGTATGGACGAACAAACGGTTGCAATCAAGAACAATGCTGTCATAAATTAAAATTATACCAGGTAAATTATATGTTTTATTGACGTTTTCGTATAAAACATTTATTTATAAGACATAAAGCATATGCCGGTAATTGTTATAATGCATACAGTCGAGTTCAGATAGTTCGAGTTCATTAACGTTATGCTCGGAGATTTATTATGTTTTTTAAAGAGTAAGTGACCAATCATCAGTTATAACATGCCTGACTATCCCTTATATCAATTTATATTGCTATCCTACTTTTCTAGACATTTCAGCGGAACAGGTATAGTCTCATTGTGGTAATTAAGTTCAATGACGTCTTTGTCCTTCTGTTCTTCGTGATTTTCTTTTGATATGAATGCTTAGTGCTTTAGAATAAGGAGAAATTGTAAATAGATAGTTTATTAACCGTGTGATCAATATAGAATTCTCTGGTATAAACAAAGTACAAAAATATATCGTTTATTTCACCGACTTATATAGAAAATCGTCCGACTTTATGAACAATTTGAATATGGGAAACCAATCTGTGGGGAACACGTTCGCTGATTAATTCTTTGCCTACATAAAGGTTGCTTACAAGTGAACACTTTATAGCTAATGGGACATGATTCACATTTAATGATTTAAAAAAAAGCAACAAACCGGTAGACACCGCAACAGAAAATAATGGTATATGTTTAAAGTACCTTAGTTCTAAATCATGAGTTTTTTTAATAATATGACAGAGCTTTTGTCAATACATGGAATTAAACCCGTACCGTACCGTACGGCGACAGCACCTAGCCATTGTTTATTTCTGGTCAAGCGCCGCATCAACAAAGACTATTGCAAAATTTAACAACGCGTAGCAGTTAAGCGTGTCATTCATCGCAAAATCATAACCTAAATGGCCCCAAAACGAAAAAGGTTTATTTGCACTATTGTGTTTTATCACGGTGTTACAATCGCAAGCAAAATCGTGTGCATAAATAATTGCATTCAGCTTTTGTGACGGTTTCTGTGAGGCAAGCGTTTCAACCAATTGCAGATCGGTAATTGTGAATCAGCAGTAAGTGTGGATTCCAGAGCTGGAATTCTTTTCAAAGGATAAACTGGGACTTATAACTGATGAAAAGAGACACTCAAAGCTAGACGATATGGCTGGTTAGCCTATTGGCCATGTCCCATTCAAAGGTTATAGTTCGTCGATGTTCAGTTCAAACGCTATTCATTGCGACTTAATATTAAGCATTTTCACTCGTTATATTGAAATATTTCTTCACTCGTTCTACTGAAATATTTCTTCACTCGTTCTAATGAAATCATTAGATCAGGATATAAGGAGTAGAGAGAGGGATGGAGAAGGAAAGATTGGAAGGACAAAATGGAAATGAAGAAATCAGGCGTGGAAAAGAGTGGGATGGTAGCGGAAACGAGTGAGATGGTGAGGGAAAAAGAGTGAGATAGTCGGGCGAATAGAGTGGGACGTAGGGGATGAGTGTGGGGTGGTAGGTGGAAAAAAGTGGGATGAAGTAAATATAATATGGAAGGAAAAGATGGAAGTGAAGAACCCAAAAGGGGAAAAGGAGCGTAGAAGTGGAAGTTAATTAAAAGATATAAGTCGGGACAGATTTAACATATTGGATCAATATAAGGTGACATCAAGCTTAGGTCCTGTGTGCAACTTAGTCTTTTTCTTTACTTTTCCACACACTTACTTTAAGTACACATGCACGTAGTAATATGTAGATTTATTAAATATTTCCTAAGCAATACTGTTTTTAAAACCATCTTTCTCGGTTAATGAAACGAACGATGAGAAGAGACAGACAAATCAAAACTAAAGTCGATTAGGCCTTTTATGAAATACCTACACTCTGTAAATGACAGCTTTGTAATGAACGTCTGTCTATTGATACCAAAATAAAGTTGATTAAGAATGGTGTTTTCTTTAATCTTGCGTTTACAGAAAACGTACACCGAAGGTTAATAATTTAACTCTGTGTTCAATGTTTAGCAACTCTTGTTTATTTGGTAGCTCTCAACGAAATTACCGTTAGATAAACGAAGGAGTTTTCAAGTCAAACTGCACAAATTTAAATAAAAATACACTCTGCATCAGTTTATATTTAAGCTGACATATGCCGTAAAAAGTATCCCCGTTCTACACCTTAGTGTAGTCATAATTTTCAATTACCTCTTTGATGGTAACATGCTAATTTCAAACCATGCAGAATATCAGTATTTTTGGGGCGATATATAGGCATACTCGAACTATCCTTTTGGGGGGGATGAGGACGGTATTCAGTGTCTGTCTCTTGCATGGTAGACGGTAGGCTACGCTTCTTTGCCGTATTTGTATGGCCTTTGGATTATTTATACATTGCAATAATAAATAAAACGATATGTGTATAAGAATTGTGCGTAATCCAAACGAGATTGAAAAGTAAATTGCATCGAGCAAATTGTATCTTTAGCAGATTCTTACATATTGTTGTCTGTTTGAGAACTTGGTCCCTTCTCCTAGGCTGGCGAGAATCGGTATGCTACTTTTCTCTTACCTACATGCTAATTTTCGTTAATTAAAAATATACTGAGCCAATGTAAAAGTTGACAAAATTATTATGGAAAAACCATAATTATATTGATGATGCTAGTGAATGTAAGAATCTAGAAGGATTTGGTCACCATTATGTTTATCTTAGAAGTTGTCGGTTCAGTACCTATCGGTTTAAAAAAATAATAACAATTATGTGGATGTGGCTAATTAAGCAATGTATTTCGTTATTTCTTAAATATAACGGGAGGTAATATGCAAAAAACGGATACTAAAGTAATTGTTTCTTATTTCTTTGCACCAGTGGAATTAAACGAAAGTATGTGTTTTCCTTTTGTACATGCAATAAACTTTTAAATTCGACAATCTGTTTTAGACTACTATGTTAAAAATTATCAATCTAATCATTATTTATGAAAGGGGAGATAACCTTGACCACTTAGAAAAAATAACAACATATTCCCGCTTTATCAATCATCCAGTGCAAATACCACAAATTAAGTGAAATATAAAATATAGCATCACTGAACAAAATGTTTGAATTTAAAAACAGGTAAGTTTTTATTTTTGCTCAGTATATAAGAAATCGTGATCACGACACTAGTATGAGAGTTCCAGCCCACCCTGAGGGCATTTTTTAACAATAGCACATCCCAAGTAGGACAAAAGCACATCAAAAACGGGACAATAGCACATCTCGCGGATTGTCAATAGAGGGATTAACACATCCCGATAAGCGGATTAACACATCCCTTTTATATTTAAACACTTTACCGCGGGTTAACAATAGTTTAAATGGAATCATTTAAAATAATTTTATATTAAATTAAATAAAACTCATTTGAAAATGTATTATTATTATTATTATTATTATTATTATTATTATTATTATTATTTTAGCAGATATACGCGGTAACAATAAAAGGATTCACATTTATTTACAACAAAAACTCATCGAAGTGAGTATTACAAAAAACTCATTGAAGTGAGCTTTATTCACTGTTACACGTTAAATTTATGAAATGGTTTCTTCTTATTAACGATTCAATCCAGTTCATTCATTGTGCACAGGGGTGTTTTGCAGAAATTTATTAACTGAATCCTGAACTGTTTGTAGACCCAGAGCAGACGCAAACGTTCGGATCAGCTTATCTTTTCTGTGATTCCATTACATCAGTGTGCATTTATCCTTGGTGTCATAATCCCTGTCAAGTAGGTGTTAAGTGTTATTCAGTATATCACAAGTATGTATGTGTGAGAGCGAAACGTTTTTCCGAGTTCAAGCTGGAGCAGGAGCAAGGATTATGACGTAATACTTAATCCTGTCTGGTATGATTAATCCCAGTGAAGTGTTTGTTAAGTGGATTTACGCAATAATTTAGTAATTATTTATCCTGTCTGGTATGATCAATCCGTGTCAAGTGGATTAAGGCAATAAATAAGTGGATAGTTAATCCTGTCTGGTATGATTGTTTGATTGATGCAATAATTAAGTAATAGTTAATCCGGTCTGGTATGATTAATCCCAATAATTAAGTGTATAGTTAATCCTGTCTGGTATGATCAATCCCAGCTGGATTAAATCGTTAATAAGAAGAAACCATTTCATAAATTTAACGTGTAACAGTGAATAAAGCTCACTTCAATGAGTTTTTTTGTAATACTCACTTCGATGAGTTTTTGTTGTAAATAAATGTGAATACTTTTATTGTTACCGCGTATATCTGCTAAAATATAATAATAATAATAATAATAATAATAATAATACATTTTCAAATGAGTTTTATTTAATTTAATATAAAATTATTTTAAATGATTCCATTTAAACTATTGTTAACCCGCGGTAAAGTGTTTAAATATAAAAGGGATGTGTTAATCCGCTTATCGGGATGTGTTAATCCTCTATTGACAATCCGCGAGATGTGCTATTGTCCCGTTTTTGATGTGCTTTTGTCCTACTATTTTCCTACTACTACTGACACTACATGCACATCCAAATCATTACTGTTCTAGCTATGTAGCTGTAGTGTAGTGCCAATCATTGATTATAAGACACGCCTCTATGTGAATATATAATTAGCTATCCCTTTAGTTCTCTTAGATAGTATCATGCAGAAAGTGTTTACATGTAGAAGTACAATAATAAACACCTGTATTTACAAAGCTCGGTTAGTTCTTTATTACAACACAACTATAAACTTTACAGTAGCTACCGCCAATTTGCTTGACAATGCTATCAACCTTTTATGTTTTGTATGTTTGTGTGCTTTTTCAGGCAAAATTGTCTATTTGATCGGTGGGTTTGGAGTTTTTCACCAAGGCAACGTACATGTTTGTTCATAGGAGAAGCTGTTTGGGCAAGTGTGAGGTTGGACATCCTAGAACCTGGTTTAAACCCAAGTCGAAAATTGTTTTTCAACTGACCGTTTCAAGGCGATAACCCCTCCGGTTCTCATTTTTGCTATCTGTTTTGAAACTGATATTTTTATTAACCATGCTCTCTCTTTCTCTTCTCAAAGCCGTGTAGGGAGGCTGTGTTTCCTGAATGTGGCATTTCCTGATATGCATACTTCAATCAGTTGAATACTTGAAAATCAGTTGTCCCGATACAATAAAATGAAGCGTTCGATTGGTCCAGTACTTTAAAGATAACCCTGCTATGTTAATTGTCTCTGTTACCATTAAATAGTGATGTCGTATGGATATCCGAATATCCGGATATCCGTACGGATAATCAGATATCCGGATCGATTTTGGCATCCGGATATTTGTTACAATATTCCAACAAATACTTCGCCGATGGTTAATGTTCTGACTCCCCCAAAACACTCGGGGTTAAGCCCCACACAGTGAAATTCCTCATCAACACCAACCGAAATTAAGACCTTCTCGATAAATAGGACCATTGTTGCAATGAAAGTTTGGAGCAGTTGCATTATTTTCTACAGGTGAATTAAAATCCTCCTATTAAGATCACTCCTATCCAGCGGTGATCATAATAGGGGGTGGGGGTTCACTGTCTATCTCGAAAAGGTGCTGACACTCTAGTTAATAGATCTATATATGAATAAGACATGTCTTGTAATGAAATATAACTGTTTGGTTATTAGAAAGTAAACAACTAATTAGAATCTGCACCTCTCAAACGAGCTAAAACACTATGGGGAATCAAAGGTACTATTCATTAACATTTTTAAAGTGCGCGCGTGCTAGGACGAAAAAAGTTAATTATTTAAAGATTTTTCTAAAAAAAACATATTGTGCACGGAATGCATATTCAAATATAAAGGTACCGATTGAAAGCTTTCATCAGCGCGCATTCCGTGCACAACATGGTTTTTAGAAGAAAGGATATCTTTAAATAGTTAACTTTTTTAGTTCTAGAACGCGCGCACGTTCTAAAATGTTCCTTAATAGTACATTTGATTCCCCTCGGTGTAAAATATTTACGCATACCAGTTACACTGGCCACAGATAAACGACTTTCAGCAGTTAATCTTAAATCTGAAAATATTCTCGATGTTGTGCACTAATTCTACAGTCTACATTTTGTGTCTGAATTGTTTTATAAATTTGCGGTTAATTACAGTACTGAAAATCATGAAATTGACAATCGGATCGGAAGCGGATCGGAAGCGGACCGCAAACCGATCCCGTTAGGAGCGCAATGGAAGCGCAATCGAATTGGAAACGGAATGGAATCGAAGCGAATCGCTTTGAGCGTTTGGATCGCTTGGAGTGAAAAGACCGGAGCATTTTGACCGGATCGGAATCGCTTTGAACGTTTGGATCGCTTGGAGTGAAAAGACCGGAGCGTTTTGACTGGATCGGAATCGCTTTGAGCGTTTGGATCGCTTGGAGTGAAAAGACCAGAGCGTTTTGACCGGATCGGATCGGATCGCTTCTATTTGCAGTTTTTCAGTTATGTATAGGAATCGGAATCGGAAGAATCGGTTTGAGCGTAAAGATCGTTTGGAGCGCAATGTCTTGCGTTATAGTTAATGACCAATGAAAATCGGGAGCGAAAAGATCAGAATCGGAAGAATCGGTTTGAGCGTAAAGATCGTTTGGAGCGCATGGTCCGGAGTGAAAAAATTGGAGTGCAATCGAATTGGAATTGGACCGCAATGGGAATGGAATCGGATCGGTTATAGATGGCATTAGGATCGGAAGTGGACAGGATCGGAATCGGAAAAATTGTCAATCTCATAATTTTCAGTACTGTATAACAACTAATGATTAGTAAACTGACTCCCAGAAAAACACTATCATTCTTACACCGACCTATCAGTTTCGGTGGAAACAATTAGTTTAATTTTTCACAATGATTAAACAATAACGGATTTTTAAACATTTTTTAAAAATCTTTTATCATTGTCTTAAATTAAAATCGTTGTCCGATCGTTTGTAGTTTTATTCCGATGTTCTTCTCTCGCATTATTTTGAAGTGTTTTTGTCTCTATAGTGTTTGTTTTGTTAATCCTTTCATGCGAATGCGAGCTAAATTTTCCATTCAAAAGTTATAAAAAATATTGTGATTGCTATATTATTTACTGAGTTTTCAGAACACCTTTACTTCAGAATATACAATCTTATTCCTGATACAAGTGTTACAACAGCTAAACTGCAAACGCATTGTCAACTTTACGAAGCCAACCATTCCCCAACGGCAGAAACTGCCCCCCCCATCCAAGTCCAATTCCTAAAATCACCGGATTCGCTGTCACTAGTCCAGTAGCTAACAACGTGCCATTTATCCCTGCATTAGCTGCAGTCACAACTGCAAGAGCTTGATCATTTGGTACAGGCTGTTCAATAGCTTTTGGTAAATTGTCCTCAATATATCGTTGCGCTGCTTATGTTAAGTTTCCTGTTCATAAACTCAACTCCCTTGTTTGTAAAATGAAGAGTTAATTTTACTCCAACTACTGCTATAGACCCTATTCCAAAACATACTAAAGCATATTTCGCTACCTTGATCATTTTTCGTCTGCTAAGCAAATTCTTAAGGTCTTCGTTGACCATTTTCAGCAGCCAAGGTCTCCAAGAATTGTCTGTGTAATATAATATTGGGATACGAATAAGCAGAATTGCCTCCCTGATATACGTGTTCTATCAAATCAAGGAGAGGACCAAGGTCGTTATGTTCGTTTACCTGATCGTCGTTTTGTTCATCAAGATTAAGGTTCTCTAATCTTACCACTCTGCCATTGCATTTCTCAACAATTTCTCTCAGTATGCCATCGGTTTGACAGTATGTACTGAACTCCCCGTCTGTTCTTATCGCGTTCGCATGTGTGAAGACAACTACACAGTGCCTGAAAACCAGCTCTCCAAACGAAATCGACAGCATTTTAAACGTGTCTCTGTCTTGCAGATCAGTAGCTCTAGCAAGACTAAAAATCAATAAAATTGCATGAGGCATTAGAGAATGGTCGACCACATAACGTTGTATCTCCAATGATCTGTCCTTAAATGTGGCATCGGTGCTAAAAAATCCAGGTGTGTCTATAAGCATTAAAACTTGGTGCCTGGTAAGAATTCGACAGATATTGTAATTAAATGTCACAGAATTCAAACTGTTTCCAGATCTGAACACACTTTGTCCTATCAGTGAGTTTCCAGTTGCACTCTTTCCGCTCCCCATTCTACCAACCAACATTATACTCGTACGTCTCTCCATCGTTTAGAAAGTAAAAGTCTGAAATGTATAATTAAGTTCTGATGTCATTTTGAAGAATTTAGAAATTCTAATTAATATATCACGCACCTACATTTAAAAAGAAATAAAACTGTTAAGTATTTCAATAAAAAACGAAAGGCTTCCAAAAGGGTTAACTTTTCCTTCCAAGTCGAAGTCCTTAAAATATGTTCAAATCCTGTTTTCAAAAAGGAATGTGTCACTAACTGGATATTCGAAATCGACGATGAATAAAATCTGCCTTGCTTGTTTGTGCCTGTTTGAAAAACCGTACTCTCAACGTTTTAATTGAAGAGATTATTGGTCGGATTAAATGATACAATATATTACCAACTTTCAAGTATTGCACAAAATATCGTAATATTGATAAAGAAATTTCGAAATTAACGATAGACTGTATATTGTCGTGTATATTTCTTTTACTTTTCATGACCTGTCAAAATCATTTTATCCAAAAACATTTCTTTAGAATTGTTTAGGTAATTAATAACGTTTCTATTAGCAGCAATTTAATCTCTCTCTCTCTCTCTCTCTCTCTCTCTCTCTCTCTCTCTCTCTCTCTCTCTCTCTCTCTTTCTCTCTCTTAATGTACCTTTTCGATCAATTTTGTAACCTATGTACTTGTAAATTTAAATTTGAAAAAAATGTATTTTAATTAAACAATTCTGAACAATTGAACAATGTATCATTATTTACTAAATTAAATGTGTTGTATGGTTTGAGTTACTAATTGAGAAATAGTAATTGAGATTATGAAATTTGAAAGAAAATAAAATGGATACACTTCAAATGAAGGAATCGCAATTATACATACAAGTCAGTTATATCATATAGGGAACGTCCATATTCCACTTCGGTTTAAATGATATGCGATCTTCATTAATTTCATATAATGCGAAACCATTTAAAAAAGAACAAGGGCCTATTTTTATGAATTTAGCTATTTGTGCAGTGTGGCGGCCTTAAAAAGTCCCACATGTAGTCAGTACAGTTATCAGTAAAATAACCCGCTACCGATATCGGCAGTGATGAAACTTTATATCAGGATCTATTCATCAACAATTATCAATCAATGATTTAATTATCAACATTCATTAATTTTCGTCGTCTGATTGCTATAAATCACGTTTCTGAAGTCATGTTAAACGAGGATTATTAAGGGCCATCTGCATTCATCATTGCACTGTTATCGATAAAAACACATTTGGAAATAATTTTCTTTTTAACCGACGACTGTAGACGACACTTAAAGTTCTAAACAAATTACCGCCTTTACTTGTTATGTTTCTAGTTTTGCATGTCTTTGTAAAGTCCTAGCCTTTTGGTTTTGTGGCGACACTTTTCTAATTTGGCAAATAAGACTGTTCGATGGTTTCATATAATTTCATATGATTGTCTATTTAACATGTATCATTACATTTTCTGGTTTTGAGTACTAACACAATTCTCGAAAGCGACGATAAGCCATTAGACACGTCATTAACTCATCGACTATTATCTATTGCTTAGAACAGCATGCATAATCATGCAAAGATTGCATCAATTACAATAAGGTTTAACTGATATAATGACCAAACACGCTATAGGGTCGTCAGATTTCTGCATTTAACATTTTAGCAAGTTACGTTTATACCTGTTTATACCTGTTAATAACTTTGAAATGATAGTGTCTCTAGATTAGAGCAAACCCGAACCCGCACCGTCACGGCGACTGCGCCTAGCCCTGCAATTCCTGCGACGCAACCAACTGAGCTAACCGGGACAACCCCCCAAAAGGTTGATTGGATAGCCCTGATATACGTAACAATCACTGCACGACATCGGTAACAGCTTATTTTACTGATAACAGTACTGACTAAATGTACGGGGAGACTTTTTACGGCCGCCACACTGCACAAATAGCGCTACTGTGAATTTTGAATGATAGTGTCTCTAGATGGGAGCGAATCCACACCGTCACGGCGACAGCGCCTAGCCCTGCAATTCCAACGACGCAACCAACTGAGCTAAGCGGGACAACAAGAGACGAAAATTCAGATGCAGACATACCAAAGCCATAATAAGGAGAAAAAAGAAATATGCATAATCAGACAACCAGAAAACACAGCCTCCCACGCAGCCAAAAAGCAGAGAGGAAATATAACATGAGTTTATAAAATAATCAATATCAATTTAGCCCCCACAAACAAATAACGATAAAGAGAACATGGGGTTACCGCCTTTAATTTCAAATTAGTAAGAACACGATGACAAAAGAAACATAATCAAAAATGAAAGAGTCGCCATTATGATTTGTCAAACATTTAAAACATGTCAAATATAACTTGTACTATACATTTTGATATGTGTGCTTTTATCAATCAAAATTGTCTGAATCGGTATTTCTGATTCTGATCATGGTCTTTTGTTGTTTGAATGATAAGTTTGCCTTTAAGTTAGATGGTTTTGTGATGGATAAATGGCGTCCTGTGAACTTGTCAAAGACAACGTTGCAACTCCGGAGGTAGCTAGGTGAGTCTATTTTATTAGACCGTATATTTTGTGGGAATGGCTACAATAGTACTATTATCATTAATAATAGTCGTTATCTGTAAAATATTACTTGCTGTACTTGCAAGTTTGTTATCATATTAAATCATTTATCAACAAATTATCTTTTTCAATCTTAACTGTGGTAGTGATTTCATATCGCGTGACAAGCACAGATTAGAACGTTTGAAGTCCATGTCGTACATGTACACCTAGTTAGAAAAATATTCAGATTCATTGAACAGGATTTGGAAAATATTAAAGGATTTCGACACGAAGGTAACACTGACGCTTCAGCTGCAGAGATACTTTGTTACAGATATTTAGAAAACGAAGTTATTAACTATTTAGCAAACAATCTAGACCCTGATCATGACCCTCGGTTACGCTGTAATGTTGGGTCTTAATAAGTCGCAAATTAGAAAAAATGTAATGTAGGGCTCAGTAAGGTTCTAATGTACCAAGGCTTGCATCGCGCTTTAAAGTATCATGATAATAAGCCCAACTTATTGTGCGCAACTAGGGCTTTTCTATATATATGATGTCCGTTTTCGCGCACAACGCAGTTAGCATTCAAATCAATGCGGAAAATTTTCCTTCTATGTCTACATGTATATGCCAGCGACAAGAATCCGTGTCGCAACTTTTGACGGCTTCAAATAGTTTTTTTTAACCTTGTATATCTTTAAAACAATTGCATACCTGAAAAAAATAATTCCAATAAGAATTAATGTATGTGATACATTTTAAGAAAGTTGTTCGTTTATTATGAAAAAAACTTATAAACCTCCACACATGTCAACAGCTTTTATGTTACACCGCTTAAAGTCTATCTGACTGTAGTTTATTATATCGATCTATTAAAGGGACGCTTGAATCATTGGTTATCACATTAAAATCAACATTAAACGGCATAAACAATAGTAACTTTAAAAGTTTTATTTGTGGAATATTTTTTATTTAATTGATACTTTAGAGACTATTTATGTTTTATAACAACAAATGAACATAGCAGTGCTGAAATTTTCAAGTGGCTGTGAAAAGGGGAATTTAAATCGGGTCGATTTCCACCGCAGTTTTGATCCTAACTGCTTGAGACGTAAAGGACAGACATCTGTTAAAAGTCAGTATGATAATGGTCTGTGCTTGCAGTCGAAATATTCAGACTACCTGATAATATAACAAAACAATTAATTTGGTGTCAATCGCAAGTTGTTATTCTTACTATAATTTGTCTCACAGTTTTCATTGCTTTTATATCGGTTGTTTGAGTGCATGTTATTTTCTCTATGCTAATTCAATCCACACAAAAGATTACTCGTCAAAATACCCTATGCTACAGCATCATATATGTATGACAAATACGAGTTAGGTAAACTCTGCATCGGTAATGACTGTACTTAATTGGTAACTCTTTTTGTTAGCTCATCATGCTGCCATTGACATGTAAAATATTAACATGTAGAATATAGTGCGTGTATTTATGTTACTATTTGATCATGGGTCGTCAGGACCTACTACAAATGTTGTATTTGTATCTTACCAAATGTGGAATAGAACATCGCTATATAGATATTGTTTCTATAGTAAAAAGAAATTTCTTAAAATAGTCTAGGAAAATAGTTTCTGCGACAGAACATAAACTTTTATTTTTCAAATTTATAGACAAGGTCAAAATATAGATGTATACATTTCAGAATTTTCGCAACTATGGAAAGACGAATAATGTTGGTTGGTAGAATAGGAACGGGGAAAAGTGCTACTGGAAACTTGATTGTTGGACGAAATGTGTTCGAAAGTAAAACAAGCTTGAATTCTGTGACAAGGAATTGCAATATACATATATTTCGGAGATCAAATCCAGCTATTCATCGGAACCAGGATTTTATGGTCATAGACACACCCTGATATTTTAGCCTCGACACATCTTCAGGGACAGATCTCTAGAGATACAACGTTATGTTGTTGATCATTTGTCCATGCCTCATGCATTTTTATTGATCTTTAGCTTAGACAAAGGTACCGATTCGAAAGACCGAGACACGCTTGATATGCTACGGATTTTATTTGGAGAACCGGTTTGTGAGCATTGTATAGTCGTCTTTACACATGCGGACGCGATAGGATCAGACGAAGAGTTCAGTACACACTGGCAAAATGACCTCGTACTGAAAGAAATTGTGGAGAAATGCATTGGAAGAGTAGCAAGAGTACAAAACCGCAATCGTAATGACACTGACGAAGAAGATGAATACGAAAGCAACCAACTGAGTCAACTTCTAGATTTAATTGACACGGTATCTAGAGGAGGAAGATTTGCTTATTCAAATCCCAATAAAACATTACACAAACAATTCTTTGATGGCTTGTCCGCTGCAAATGATCGTAACGTTACGTGCCTGGTTGAAGACTTAAAGAACTTCATTTGGAAACGAAAATGGATCAAAGTAGCGAAATATGTTGTTCTTACTTTGGGAATAGTTTCAATTGTAGCAGTCGGGGCAAAACTGACTCTCGTCTTTCTCAAAAAATTCGATGAGTTTCTTAAAAGGTCGATCAACGAAAAAATAGCTTTGTCTGCTACAAATTATGTTGACAAACATTTACCAAAAGCTATTGAGGAGCGTTTGCCAAAAACTGAAGTTATTGTCGAAAATGTTGCACTTGAAGCAATAAAAGTCATAGAGCGAGCTATACCACGTTTAATTGAGCAACATTCATCAAATTCAGAAAAAATAATTGAACCTATTTTATCAAACCCTCAGCAGATAGCAGAAAATGCGGCTAAGAAAGCTAGTAAAACTGTGACGCAAATCATTCCCGCTAGTAGGCCGGTTGTAGAAAGAAGGATTGGATTACCCGCTTGCAGGAATAACTGCTGCGAATAGTATAGCTGGTGCGTTGATAAGTGCTTGCAGGATTCGGAGCTGCATGGGTAGCATTAACTACCTTCTGGGCTTGGTTGGGCTCCTCAAATTGACAATACATTTGCAGTGACGTTGCTCACAGTCTTCGACTAGTGACGTTTTTTATGCGGATATTTTACAATTCGCCGTAGATTGATTAACCGTATGCTGTTTATTTTACAACATGCTCGTATATGAAATGAAGGAGATTTTTTCCGATTACGGCAATATTCCTTGATTAAAAAAAAACATGAAATTCTATTTGAATATATATTTTTATATTTATTACGCTAATGTCGTTTTGGGCGTGTCCCAGCGTAACACGTGACTAATAGTTTTGTACGGAAAAATGCTGCTTTGTTTATAAATTGAACGAAACCCACAAAATTTTAGCCATTGACGTTGACGACACAGCCGTTGATAACATCATCAACGGAATGTTATTCAAAATGCCGGAAGTCGTAATTTAGAACATTTTCTAAGAAGGAACAATTTGTCCAATGTTCGTGCAATTTAACGGAGCTCACGTTTTAAACGATATTTAAATCCACAAGGGAAACGGTTAAGTTTTGGTTTACACATGAAAAAATTGTAATTTTCCTCTACTACGTTTTTTATATAAAAATAATTAAATGATCCCTTAACTAAAATTGCAGTTTTAAAATATCTGTGTCTAGCAAAATTTTGAAAATCCGTAAAATTTGCGCTATTACTAAATTTGACGTTTGTTCTAGTAGAAGTATGAAAAGTGGCGTTTATTAATGTGAAAAACAAACCTGTATTGATCTTGTAATTCCTTTGCTTTAATTTTACGTATACATGTATACCTTGTGGTAAATAGAGTTATAGCTAAAACGCCACGAACACAAATTCATGTCTAGCAATAATGTGAACTGCCCATATTTGGCGGCGTCGGATAAGATCAAAAAATCGGAGTGTTTTGTTATTTCTTTAAATTTCATTTGAGTAATATATTTTGATAGAATTTATATAATTTAAGTGCAATGATTGTAACATTTTGTCCGCCTAAACGGCTAGAAAAAAGCACTCCCAAAAATCCCACTTAGACGAAGTGCCCTATTGTGCAAATTTCTTGGAACAAAATCGACTACGATAACCAAGGAGAAATGCCTAAGTGAACTAGTTCTACAAAATGTGTATCAGTTTTTTATCATCACTAAAAAGAAAAGAAATGAAAGAGCTCGACATGCAGCTGCTGTTATATCTGCGTCTAAATATTTATATGTTATTCTATCATCTAGTGTGATGAATGAATAATTAATAATTTAAAAAGAAATCTAAATAAATTATAAAACATTTACAAAAAAGTTTTAAAAGGTTTTTAATTAATTTATATTTAATTTATGTTATATTTTATGTCAGAATTAAGCGTAATTTTTCCTATTATATCCAAATAAACAGTTCGGTCCGTTTTCAGTATCTTATTATCGACATTTAAAATTGTATCATTAAATTAAATTTCAGGTACTTATTACGCATACGGTTAAGAAAACTTGATGCGTCATATGATCTCTTACACTTGAAGTAAATATTAACAGCGTGTTAAGTATTACACGGTCGTTCACGTTTGAATGGCAAAATGTATGAATCAATCGCCTCCGTGTCCATGATTATTGCAGTGTTTATGCACCGGATCACGAAATGTCAGGAGCATGAAACAATCACCATAGTGTCCGTGAATATTTCAGTTTTTATTGTGTGGATCACGAAAAGTCTGGAGGATGTAACAATCGCCTCAGCGTCCGTGATTATTGCAGTTTTTATGCCCCGGATCACGAAATGTCAGACGCCTGAAACAATCGCCTCAGTGTCCGTGATTCTTTTAGTTTTTTTGCTCCTGATCACGAAATATCAGGACCATAGAACAATCGCCTCAGTGGCCTTGATTATATCAGTGTTAATTCCTCAGATCACGAAGTATCTGGACAATATAGCAATGGGCTGTTTCATAAAATGGCTGGAAAAGTAAAAATAATTGAAAAATTAAAGTTCATAAAAATTCCAAACTTGTTATTCTGTATTTTTTGCTTATTGAAAAAGAGTACAGAGCTGAAAAGATTTTTGAAATCAGTCAACTGGTTGCTAAGATATTATCATTTCAAAAATGGCAAGAGAAGTGAAAAAAATGTAACGAATTTAAGTTCATAAAAAGTCCAAACTGGATGCTCCATATGTTGTACAGTCTTTACAGTGATCAAAATCAATCAAGTTATACTCATATGTGGCAGAATAAAACTCTTATGGTGCTTTATTTAGGCCCCAGTTACACAGACGGTCGGTGCCCAATATGTTATTTTATTTTAAGTTACTCGCTGTTTTGGTCGGTTGCCATGCGTGAGGTTTTCTGTGTAACCGACCATCGGTGATGGACAAGTGTTCAATCGGCTAAGTTAATATTTCATAGGTAGCTGGTAGGAGACCGAACCAACTAAAACGGGAATGGGTCGGTGATAAGGATGATTTTATCGGTAAAATGCTGAAATACTTTTGTTTTTTTTGTCATTTGTAAATCGGAGCTTAATCGGGCGTAACGCTGATTAATCGGTGTTTAATAGCTAATCAACAGTGGTTCAACACTTTCCGTCAGATATGGCCGGTGATTCATATTTGGTTATCTGTGTTTGATCGGTGACATCGGTGATTAAAAGTTTGCAGATCTCTTGATATAGGTTGCCGTCGGTTCTTTTCTTTAAAAAAGTATGTTTAAGTGATGAGAACCGACGACTTTTTCAATTTACCGAAAAACATCACCGATGACATGACGGCAGCAGACGATTGGTCACAGATTGAATCCCTTTTAACCACCGATCAAAACCGACAAAATCCAACGCTTTAATTCTCATCTTTTTTTCAATCGGTGGTAGGTATTAGTTGATCGGTTGCTTATCGATGGCCCATCGGCGATATCGGTTGTAGACAGGTTGTCGATCGTTGACAGCGGTTGTAAACAGGCTGTCGATCGGTTATTTGCAAAATATTTTCACCGATCGAGAATTTTAAACTTGTTCAAAAATCCCAATCGGTTATTTTTCACCGACAGAACTTATCTTTTCTCAAGACCAGTTGATCGGTGGCAAACAGGTGACCAAAAGGTGATATCGGTGTTTAATACGTTGTCATCGGTTCACTCCATAAATTGGCTGAAAAACTCACCGATCACTCACCGATGGCTCTGTGTAACTGGGGTGTAACCAACATTAAATAAATCACAATAATTTTTATGTATGTTTTTAAAATACAATTATTACTGTTTCTTATTATTTATATGTGCATTTCTGTTAAAATACATGTTAATGCATCAAATATAAGTGCTTTAGAACTTGTGTTATCGCATAAAGATAAAAAATCATTCTTTTCAAGAAAGTGTGTCACACTTGTGTCACACTCCTAACAACCATATCAAGTGCATTGTACTAAAAATGTTTCACTAAGGCCATTCCTATTTGTCACAATTTAACAAAACATGACATAGACTTCTAGGAAAAATAACATGCTCTAAGCTTGTTTTCTTGTAAAGGATATGTGGACAGAATATTGCAATATGTGCATAATGTCACACTCCTGACAAATTTAGCTTACATTTTCTGAAGGGAGGTGCAGACAAATGTAATATTAATAGAGGTGATTAAATTATAATTATTTCATCTAGAAACATAAAACTTAATGATACACAAAACATTTAATATGTTCTTTTAATCTCTAAAATCAATTTATAAAGCAAATATGTATTGATTTTTCTTGAGGTATTTTCTTTTCTACTACGCTTGACTTTATAGCATAAGTTTTGATTACTTTAAATATAATATGCTTAATTTTATCATTATTTGATGCCTAATAAATGCACCTTTTAATAAAACAACACTAAAACTGGTCCTTATTCAAGCTTTTTGTAAAATAATGGTGTGAACACATGCGATTTTTAAAAGTGTCACACTTTTTGGCACACTTCTGACATTTTTTGCCCATTATTTTAGAATATTTTTTACGGATGGTGCTATTTTGGTGAAACTTCACAAATCTCTAAAGGGTATGATGAGACACTTCTGCAAAGTAAGAAAATGGTAGTAACTGTTTGTTGTACATTTTTATAACAGGAAAACCCAAACTAGCCATTTTTAAACAGCCCCAATCGCCTCAGTGTCCTTGAAATATTTCACTGGTATGCCCCGGATCACGAAGTATCAGGACAAAGAGCAACAGCCTCATTGTCCATGATAATTTCATTGTTTATGCTTCGGATCACTAAGTTTCAGGACCATAAAGCAATCGTCTCAGTGTCCGTGATTAATTCAGCGTTTATGCCTTAATCACGAAGTGCCTATAACAATCGCTTCAGTGTCCATTATTATTTATGAATATTTGTAATAATAGTTTAGGAGTACATGTACATTCCGCTCGAAGATGCAAAAAAAGCCTTAAAAACATTATGGTTTTAATGATGTTTTTTCCTTAAATTGTTTTGTGATGATATGTGCATGTAAATGCCAACTTAACATTTTATGTCCCCACTTAGTGGTAAATAATGACTATTTTAAGTGCCCAAACTAATGACATCTGATCACTGAATAAATGTCAGCGTCTAGACCTTCACTAGTTTGATTTCAGTTTGCGGAAGAATCAAACTGACTTTTATAGTTATTCACAAATATCATGATAGCTAATGCAAAGATTCCGAGACATTTTGACTCTCTGTAGTTATCAACTAATGCATACTCCTGCTTATCTACTTCCCAGTGTCTGTTACTGTAGAACTGGTTTTATTCGCGTCGGATTTATTTTCGCTAATATTCGCGAATTCATAAATATCGCGAATAAATGATTCCGAACGCCGCATACGTATAATTCCTTTATCGACATCGCGAATTGATAAATACGCGAATAAACAAAATAGCTGATTTTTTTTTATAAAAATCGCGAAATTTTGACCTCGCGAAATAAAGCGTTTTACAGTACTTCATTTAAATCGGAATACTACTATGATTAGAGTACATCATGCAGCAATACTGCATTGACAATGGAAAACGGAAATGTCTTTTGGGATGCTATTGTCCAGACGAGATAATAAGTCACACGATAAGTAGAATTAATTTTGACTAAAGTGATGCATATTGATTTGTAAATTGGGCTTAAAAACCAACTCGAGAAAAGGTTACTTAGGTTAATGAGTTATTGAATGTTTCTATAAAAATCTTAAGAGCTTAAAGGCTCGGTTTGTTGCTTTTACTACAGTCATATTGATATTGTTGATTTAGGCTAACCTTAGGTTATCTTTACTTATTGTGAATTATCAAGTATGTTTTGCAAGGTTAAACTCCAATACCCAGATATAGTTTAATAATAGAACTGGAGTTTAAAATATCAAGTCTACAGCAATGTATTTCTCAACCAGAATTTTGTTGTGATTTGAAGTATAAATTAAAGAAAATAAATATCTTTATTTAACACCGTCTTGTTGGTGGTGTCTTATTGAAATTGATCATAATTTAAAACCATTGCCCAAGGTTATAAAACTGAGCATGGAAACCAGTCCCAAATCTCAAGCATCTGATTGGCTGAAATGGCCAAATCTCAAGCATCTGATTGGCTGAAATGGCGACAGGTTTTATGCCCCGGATCACGAAATGTCAGACGCCTGAAACAATCGCCTCAGTGTCCGTGATTCTTTTAGTTTTTTTTCTCCTGATCACGAAATATCAGGACCATAGAACAATCGCCTCAGTGGCCTTGATTATATCAGTGTTAATTTCTCAGATCACGAAGTATCTGGACAATATAGCAATGGGCTGTTTCATAAAATGGCTGGAAAAGTAAAAAAAAAATTGAAAAATTAAAGTTCATAAAAATTCCAAACTTGTTATTCTGTATTTTTTGATTATTGAAAAAGAGTACAGAGCTGAAAAGATTTTTGAAATCAGTCAACTGGTTGCTAAGATATTGTCATTTCAAAAATGGCAAGAGAAGTGAAAAAAATGTAACGAATTTAAGTTCATAAAAAGTCCAAACTGGTTGCTACATATGTTGTACAGTCTTTACAGTGATCAAAATCAATCAAGTTATACTCATATGTGGCAGAATAAAGCTCTTATGGTGCTTTATTTAGGCCCCAGTTACACAGACGGTCGGTGCCCAATATGTTATTTTATTTTAAGTTACTCGCTGTTTTGGTCGGTTGCCATGCGTGAGGTTTTCTGTGTAACCGACCATCGGTGATGGACAAGTGTTCAATCGGCTAAATTAATATTTCATAGGTAGCTGGTAGGAGACCGAACCAACTAAAACGGGAATGGGTCGGTGATAAGGATGATTTTATCGGTAAAATGCTGAAATACTTTTGTTTTTTTTGTCGTTTGTAAATCGGAGCTTAATCGGGCGTAACGCTGATTAATCGGTGTTTAATAGCTAATCATCAGTGGTTCAACACTTTCCGTCAGATATGGCCGGTGATTCATATTTGGTTATCTGTGTTTGATCGGTGACATCGGTGATTAAAAGCTTGCAGATCTCTTGATATAGGTTGCCGTCGGTTCTTTTCTTTAAAAAAGTATGTTTAAGTGATGAGAACCGATGACTTTTTCAATTTACCGAAAAACATCACCGATGACATGACGGCAGCAGTCGATTGGTCACAGATTGAATCCCTTTTAACCACCGATCAAAACCGACAAAATCCAACGCTTTAATTCTCATCTTTTTTTCAATGGTGGTAGGTATTAGTTGATCGGTTGCTTATCGATGGCCCATCGGCGATATCGGTTGTAGACAGGTTGTCGATCGTTGACAGCGGTTGTAAACAGGCTGTCGATCGGTTATTTGCAAAATATTTTCACCGATCGAGAATTTTAAACTTGTTCAAAAATCCCAATCGGTTATTTTTCACCGACAGAACTTATCTTTTCTCAAGACCAGTTGATCGGTGGCAAACAGGTGACCAAAAGGTGATATCGGTGTTTAATACGTTGTCATCGGTTCACTCCATAAATTGGCTGAAAAACTCACCGATCACAAACCGATGGCTCTGTGTAACTGGGGTGTAACCAACATTAAATAAATCACAATAATTTTTATGTATGTTTTTAAAATACAATTATTACTGTTTCTTATTATTTATATGTGCATTTCTGTTAAAATACATGTTAATGCATCAAATATAAGTGCTTTAGAACTTGTGTTATCGCATAAAGATAAAAAATCATACTTTTCAAGAAAGTGTGTCACACTTGTGTCACACTCCTAACAACCATATCAAGTGCATTGTACTAAAAATGTTTCACTAAGGCCATTCCTATTTGTCACAATTTAACAAAACATGACATAGACTTCTAGGAAAAATAACATGCTCTAAGCTTGTTTTCTTGTAAAGGATATGTGGACAGAATATTGCAATATGTGCATAATGTCACACTCCTGACAAATTTAGCTTACATTTTCTGAAGGGAGGTGCAGACAAATGTAATATTAATAGAGGTGATTATATTATAATTATTTCATCTAGAAACATAAAACTTAATGATACACAAAACATTTAATATGTTCTTTTAATCTCTAAAATCAATTTATAAAGCAAATATGTATTGATTTTTCTTGAGGTATTTTCTTTTCTACTACGCTTGACTTTATAGCATAAGTTTTGATTACTTTAAATATAATATGCTTAATCTTATCATTATTTGATGCCTAATAAATGCACCTTTTAATAAAACAACACTAAAACTGGTCCTAATTCAAGCTTTTTGTAAAATAATGGTGTGAACACATGCGATTTTTAAAAGTGTCACACTTTTTTGTCACACTTCTGACATTTTTTGCCCATTATTTTAGAATATTTTTTACGGATGGTGCTATTTTGGTGAAACTTCACAAATCTCTAAAGGGTATGATGAGACACTTCTGCAAAGTAGGAAAATGGTAGTAACTGTTTGTTGTACATTTTTATAACAGGAAAACCCAAACTAGCCATTTTTAAACAGCCCCAATCGCCTCAGTGTCCTTGAAATATTTCACTGGTATGCCCCGGATCACGAAGTATCAGGACCAAGAGCAACAGCCTCATTGTCCATGATAATTTCATTGTTTATGCTTCGGATCACTAAGTTTCAGGACCATAAAGCAATCGTCTCAGTGTCCGTGATTAATTCAGCGTGTATGCCTTAATCACGAAGTGCCTATAACAATCGCTTCAGTGTCCATTATTATTTATGAATATTTGTAATAATAGTTTAGGAGTACATGTACATTCCGCTCGAAGATGCAAAAAAAGCCTTAAAAACACTATGGTTTTAATGATGTTTTTTCCTTAAATTGTTTTGTGATGATATGTGCATGTAAATGCCAACTTAACATTTTATGTCCCCACTTAGTGGTAAATAATGACTATTTTAAGTGCCCAAACTAATGACATCTGATCACTGAATAAATGTCAGCGTCTAGACCTTCACTAGTTTGATTTCAGTTTGCGGAAGAATCAAACTGACTTTTATAGTTATTCACAAATATCATGATAGCTAATGCAAAGATTCCGAGACATTTTGACTCTCTGTAGTTATCAACTAATGCATACTCCTACTTATCTACTTCCCAGTGACTGTTACTGTAGAACTGGTTTTATTCGCGTCGGATTTATTTTCGCTAATATTCGCGAATTCATAAATATCGCGAATAAATGATTCCGAACGCCGCATACGTATAATTCCTTTATCGACGTCGCGAATTGATAAATACGCGAATAAACAAAATAGCTGATTTTTTTTTATAAAAATCGCGAAATTTTGACCTCGCGAAATAAAGCGTTTTACAGTACTTCATTTAAATCGGAATACTACTATGATTAGAGTACATCATGCAGCAATACTGCATTGACAACGGAAAACGGAAATGTCTTTTGGGATGCTAGTGTCCAGACGAGATAATAAGTCACACGATAAGTAGAATTAATTTTGACTAAAGTGATGCATATTGATTTGTAAATTGGGCTTAAAAACCAACTCGAGAAAAGGTTGCTAAGGTTAATGAGTTATTGAATGTTTCTATAAAAATCTTAAGAGCTTAAAGGCTCGGTTTGTTGCTTTTACTACAGTCATATTGATATTGTTGATATAGGCTAACCTTAGGTTATCTTTACTTATTGTGAATTATCAAGTATGTTTTGCAAGGTTAAACTCCAATACCCAGATATAGTTTAATAATAGAACTGGAGTTTAAAATATCAAGTCTACAGCAATGTATTTCTCAACCAGAAATTTGTTGTGATTCGAAGTATAAATTAAAGAAAATAAATATCTTTATTTAACACCGTCTTGTTGGTGGTGTCTTATTGAAATTGATCATATTTTAAAACCATTGCCCAAGGTTATAAAACTGAGCATGGAAACCAGTCTCAAATCTCAAGCATCTGATTGGCTGAAATGGCCAAATCTCAAGCATCTGATTGGCTGAAATGGCGACCTGTCGCCATTTCAGCCAATCAGATGCTTGAGATTTGAGACTGGTTTCCATGCTCAGTTTTATAACCTCCAGCCCATGTGCCCTTTTCCCCTCTGCTGATTATTTGATTTATAGGGAACAAAAAGATCAATTTATATAACCAGTGATTATGACATACACATAGCAAGCTGATTGTATTTGAACTTGCTGAATTTGTAATGTAAATATTTTCTCAGACTGTAACGTTCTTACTATTATTGCATGCTTTGAGAAAGTAATATCATGTATCATTTAAATAGCTGTATTTAGCAAGAATACAAAACACCCTACACGACTGGCATCATTGTGACGCTGTTTCGGCTATGAGAGACAAAACTAATTTTCTCGATATACAATGAGAACACTTGACAGCCGCGGATGGAATGTAAATCGGTGGCTTTTCTTAGCATTTAATCATGGCCAACTAATTGAAAAACAAAACTGAAACTGTAGGAAGAAACTCTGGCATTTCGGCGCCTTTTTTTAAATTAAAGAGAAGAAAGATCAGTTAATAAAACTAGTGATTATGACATGCACACACGAAGCTGCTTGTAATTAAACTTGCTGAATTGCTCTAGGAAATGTTAATATTTTCACAGACTGAAATTTTTTCTTACAGTAACTATTATTGCATGCTTTGAGATAGTTATACAACATATCGTATGACTAGCTGTATTTAGCAAGAATACAAAACACACCATACACGATTGACATCATTATGACGTTGTTTCGGCTATGAGAGAATAAGACAAAACTAATTTTCACGATACACAAAGAAATAATTGACAGAAGTCTTGATGGAAAAGTAAAACGGTGGCTTTTCTTAGCATTTAATCATGGCCACTTAATTGAAAAACAAAACTGTAGGAAGAAACTCAGGGATTTCGGCTTTAAAAGGTCACAGTCAATCGTATTATTTGACCAGTAAATATAGTAATTTTGCACACTATGACTTTACACTTGTGAACCGTTGTTCGCAATGTCATTAAGTTGTCACGTATTTCTTTTAATAAACACCCATACAATTTCATTTTGTCCTTTGTCAAGTTGCTCCAAAAAGAGAAAAACAGCGACTACCGTACAATTGAACCAGGTTGGACAGTAAATTACAAGTAAATTTGTATCGTGAATTTGAAATAAGGATGTCAGCTATAGAGATTTTTGCTGGATTGAAATGATATTTTGAACTTAAATCCATTTCTTTCACCTGTTCAAGTTTTTAGAGAAAATCTGTGTTTATTTTTGCTGGAGAGATAACAACTTTAGGAAAAACTAGAAATTTCGCATTGTCATCATATATGTCTTATCCCCTTATGTTTATTATACGTAAAGATCCTCGTAAGCGCTTTTTTTCGATTTATAGAAAAAAGATCATTTAAGAAGACAAACGATTACGACAAACACATACGAAGCTGATTGTATTTGAACTTGCTAAATTGCTCTGGAAAATGTAAATATTTTCTTAGACTGATACTTTCTTTTAAATTACATGTTTTGAGAAAGTAATATCACATATCATTTAATACCTATATTAAGCAAGAATACAAAACGCCCCGTACACAATTGACATCATTATGACGCTGTTTCGGCTATGAGAGAAAAAGGCAAAACTAATTTTCACGATACACAATGAGAGTAATTGACCGACGTCTTGATGGAAAAGTAAAACGGTGGCTTTTCTTAGCATTTTATCATGGCCACTTAATTGAAAAACAAAACTGTAGGAAGAAACTCTGGGATTTCGGCTTAAAAAAGGTCACAATCAATCGTATTATTTGACCGGTAGATAGAGTAATTTTGCACACTATGTCTTTTCACTTGTAAACCGTTGTTAGCAATGTCATTTAGTTGTCACGTATTTCTTTTAGTATAAACGCATAATATTTCATACTGTAAGCCTCTATTACACTTTTAAAAACAAGTGAACGAAAAGAAAATTCCGTAGAACACTACTAAGAGGAAATCCGACTGCAAATTTTATCTGTGGGTGAACTAAAGGCCCATTAACATGAACTATATTAATATTCCTTTTTCATCTATTTTATTATTTTATTTGGTATTAATCATTATATGATATCTAGATCAGAAACCGTGTAAATGCAATATCTTAGGCTCCTTTTTAATCAAGTCACTAAAATAGAGCGTTTTACCCTTTCGAAGCTTTCTGCCTTCTTGGGACAATGCGATATAAAGTTTCTTTCTTTATCAAGTCACTAAAAAGATTGGTCAATCTACCTTTTTCTGCCTGCCACCGTCTTGTATTTATCTATTTCATGCAAACGTTCCGTTGTAAATGGATTGACAGATCAATATAATTTTATAATTTGTAGAGAAATGCGCAATACTGCTGCTTCAAGCATATGTTATGTGGCAGTGACTAAAATCCAATTTACGCAAGTTTGACAGATAACTTTTAATATGCTATATGAATCGGAGAACGTTCAGAAAGAAACAGCCGATGAACTTTTGTGTCAACATTCTTGATTAAATACGAAAGACGGAAAACTTTTCTTTTTTCTTTGACCCAATTTACAAAAAGCTTCTATTCAATTGCAATATGATAATGAAATTGGCCTTTTCTTGTCTTCCTCAATATTCACGCCGTCTGTAATAATCATGTTAAAAAGTGTAATAATGGTCTATAGCAATAAAAAGGTGCATTGACATCAACATAGTCGGTTAGTTTGTAATCCTGAATGTAAGTACAGGATATTTAATCAGAAAATGGGACGCGTCACGGGAAATGGTACCTACGGACAGTCGACATCAATCCTTGAAATGACGTCATAAAGTTAAGCAGACGATATGAATTATTATGCATTTCGCAGTAAAATGATTATATTATTCATCCCACAAGCGTAAGCTTAGATAATTTTCTCGTGATGATTGATACTTTTCCTCAATTGTTTGATATTTATGCAAAGGATTGCGACTTGAGGATATACAAAGGTTGAAAATACAAACCTGAAGTGTCGTTTGCTTGGCATTGAAAAGACGTTGTCCATAGTGGGGATCGAAACAGTACAGTGTGGCTACAGCGCCTAGCCAGTTAATTCTCAGAAAATCTTAAAATAATTATATATCATATTAATACTTTAATGTAGTTGCGATTACAAAATTTGGTCTGCTACGGACATGACAATATTAAATAGGGAATAAAAGTTTATATGGTGGAAAATGACAATCTTTTTAAATACTGCTTCGAACATGGTAGTCCTAAATAGGGAATATAAGTTTAAATAATGAAAAAATACAAGGGTTTTAAAATACTCTTTTTTTGAAAATATTGATTTAGCTCTTTTTGGAAATGCTAAGTGTGTGTTAAATTTAACGTCTCGGAGAGTAACAGACCATGTTAAATTACATGAAATGGGGCACGCCACGGGAAAAGGTACCTTCGGTCATTTTAGTGATATTTTAGTTTTTACTAAATTTAGTAATGACTTACAATTATAAATCCATATCTTATACCTAAAATGTGATTTGTTACACATTTTGACAATAAACTGGTATTTTTACCGCCAAATGCATAATAAATAATGTCGTCTGCTCAAATTTCAAAGATTGACGTCAACTGTACCTTTTCCCGTGACGCGCCCCAAATAACATTGACGTTTCCACGCAACACTGTCTTTACTACAATGTCATTACGACAGTATTGACTCTATATATATCTTCACTCTATATGAAAAATAAATTTCCGTTTTGATTTGTTTAGGCACAAATATTTAAGTTTTGAAACGGATAATTTTAAAAGGAAAACGTTTAAAATACTACAAGTTACATTTTTGAACAATCAATAAATTTAAACAGAAAAATATGATGATTCAGAAGAAAATCATTTTGAGAGTTTGTCCGAAAAGTAGGCAGCGACATTTGATTTAAATCTGGTTTAAACCCCCATTAGCAAATTGTTATGCAACTGACCGTTCCAAAGCGGTAACCCTTAAGGGTTCTTATTATCGTTAATTATTTGTGGTGTATATTATGAAATTGATCATTTCATTACCGATGATCTCTTTTTCTCTTATATTTTTGGCTGTGTGGTGAGGCTGTGTCTTCTGGATGTGGCCATTCCCGATATGCATATTTCACTTTTTCTGAAGCATAATCTACCCACGGTCCTTTCAAAAGTGAAAACTGTGGCGCTGAGCCGAAAACAAATGTTCAATAACATGTAAAAAGCATAATAGTTCTTAGACGGAATGCATAGCTCATTGCGTTTTCCATACATACATAAACTCTTTATTTGGCAGGTTCTCTTTAACTTAAGGACAATGCGACTTGCAGATCAGACAGAGACATACACAAAGAATTCGAAACAAAACTAGAAAAAAAGCGGACAGTTATCGCTAGAACAAGGACACCAAGAAGTAAATCAGCTTAACTTGCAATTAAATTAGAAACCTACAAAGGATGTTTCCCTTTTAAGATATGTCTTATAAGCTTAACGGACCATTAGCGAGAAAGTATACTTAGTCTTGTTTATAAGCCTTAAACATGGCTTCTTGAATCAGCAGTATTCTTTGTTCGCTCAGGGTGCGTTTATATGGGTTACCGTTGTCATACAAATGCGGTCACGTAAGCTAGAATTATCCGCTCAAACTTTTCTAGCGTTGTACCATTTTGCGTAGATGATAGCTTGCTCGGTAATCATGGTAATAGAATTTCTTTTTGGGGATGTCCTGGCTATCGCAATCGGTACATGTAAGAGTCATGGGAATTGCATAGCTAGGCGCTTTCGCCCTACGGGTGTACCGTCTCATAAGAGCATCGCCGCATAAACACATTTTTTTATCGTTTATCCGGTGATTTTCAATATTTTTGCCGCAATTAAAACACAGTACAAAAGTGGTTGATAAAATATCATCACTATCGGACTTAGTTGTGGTTTGTTGTTTTTTTTGGTATGGAGACTTTTAGAGAGGTACACTCTGACAAAGATTTAGTACTGTCGATTTAATTGTGAACAAAACCAAACGAGTTTTTTTGTGTCCACTTAACGAAGCTTTGAACTAAAGTTTTAGATAGGTAATTTCTAACAAAGATTTACTAAGACTGATTTAATTGTGAACCAAACCAACTGATCTATCTGCAAAACACAACGTTTAAAATGACGTTTGTTTTAAACTTGTCCGTTGCAATAAGACCCAAGTAATGCACATGCGATTTGTAACCATTGCCCCAATTCTGGGGAATATAGGGACATTTGAAACAATCCCTAGGAAAGACCCTGACATGCCGGGGTTTGGGCAGTGGTTACCATTAATCAATGGTTTTTATGCCCCCGCCATGAAATGGCGACGGGCATTAAGAGTTGCTCCTGTCCGTCCGTTCGTCCGTCCGTCCGTCCGTCCGATATTCTCGCGAATGAAACTCCTCCTACACTACTGGTGGGAATTTAATGAAACTTGACCACAATGCTTGGCCTGATATGTTGTTGTGCATAAAGGTGGGGTTTCGCTCTTACATGTTCCGTTCAGAAGTTATGGCCCTTTGATAATTCCATTTACATTAGTTTCAATAGGAGTATATCTCGTGAACGCAACTCCTCCTACACTACTGGTGGGAATTTAATGAAACTTTACCACAATGCTTGGCCTGAAATGTTGTTGTGCATAAAGGTGGGGTTTTGTTCTTACATGTTCCGTTCAGAAGTTATGGCCCTTTGATAATTCCATTTACATTAGTTTTAATAGGAATATATCTTGTGAACGCAACTCCTCCTACACCTCTGCTGGGAATTTGATGAGACTTTTCCACAATGCTTGGCCTGATATGTTGTTGTGCATAAAGGTGGGGTTTTGCTCTTACATGTTCCGTTCAGAAGTTATGGCCCTTTGATACTTCCATTTACATTAGTTTTAATAGGAATATATCTTGTTTCTTATATTTTGTGTTAAGCAAAATATGCATTTTGGCCCATAACTTTAAAACTACTTGAGATACTGCCTTGAAACTTGAATTATATTTTCACCATCAAAATCTACATCATAATCAACAAGACCCATAACGCTGCTTCCAATATCTTTCAAATTATGCCCCTTTTCACTTACATTTTGTGTTAAGAAAAATATACACTTTGCCCTTTACTTCGTTTGGAATGAAGGGATTTCAAAATAACTTGGCACAAATGTTCTCCATAACAAGGCGGTGTGTCGTGACAATACCCATGCCTGTAGGTCCAAGGTCAAGGTCACTGTTACTAAAAATAGAATTTTCTTGCAAAACCTTGTCCGCTCTGTAACTTTGTTATTTCTTATTGGATTTTTAAATAACTTGGTATAATTGTTCACCATATCAAGACGGTATGTCACATACATGCCCAAGCCTTTAGGTCGAAGGGCAAGGTCACTGTTACTAAAAATAGAATTTTCTTGTCCGGGCTGTTACTTTGTTATGAATGGAGGGATTTCAAAATAACTTGGCACCCATGTTCACCATGATAGGGCGATGTGTCGCGTACCATGCCCATGCCTGTAGGTCAAAGGTCAAGGTCACTGTTACTAAAAATAGAATTCTCTTGTCCGGGCTGTTACTTTGTTATGAATGGAGGGATTTCAAAATAACTTTGCACAAATGTTCACTATGACAAGGCAGTGTGTCCGCACAATACCCAAGCCTGAAGGTCCAAGGTCAAGGTCACTGTTACTAAAAATAGAATTTTCTTATCCGGGCTGTAACTTCATTAGAAATGGAGGGATTTCAAAATAACTTGACACAAATGTTCACCATGACAGGACGGTGTATCGCGTATCATGCCCATGCCTGTAGGTCAAGGTCACTGTTACTAAAATAGAATTCTCTTGTCCGGGCTGTAACTTTGTTAGGAATAGATTGATTTCAAAATAACTTGACACAAATATTCATCATGACAAGATGGTGTGTCCCGTACCATGCCCATGCCTGTAGGTCCAAGGTCAAGGTCACTGTTACTAAAATAGAATTTTCTTGTCAGGGTTGTAACTACGTTAGGAATAAAGAAATTTCAAAATAACTTGGCAGAAATGTTCACCATGACAAGGTGGTGAGTTGTGTACCATGTCCATTCCTGTAGGTCCAAGGTCAAGGTCACTGTTACTAAAAATAGAATTTTCTCGTCCGGGCTATAACTTTGTTTTGAATGGAGGGTTTTCAAAATAACTTGGCACAAATGTTCACCATGACAAGGCGGTGTGTTGCGTACATTACCCATGCCTGTAAGTCCAAGGTCAAGGTCACAGTTACTAACACTTGAATTTACTTGTTCGAGCTATAACTTCTTTATGAATGAAGGGATTTCAAAATAACTTGGCACCAATGTTCACTATGACATTGCATTGCATTACCACCAACTTCTTCACAGACATTTCCGTAATGAGAAGACAACAGTGCCACAAATACAAATAATTTACTTGATCATCAAGTTTATGCCTATTCTTATAATTACTCGAACCCCACTGTCTTTGAAATGCTATTTTCCCATCATTGCACTTTAGTATCTGAAAACGATGCATAGCGGGGGCATCCGTGTCCTATGGACACATTTCTAGTTAAAGGAAATTGTGCAACAAAATAACAATAACAGAAATTGTACTACCTAGGCCATGGGGCATGTCATTAATATACGTTTTTATTAACGACTTAATCAAGGGCTATAATTCTGTCGTTACTGGAACAATAAAAAAACTAAAGCAGTTAACAGCTTCCTACACCGATGAATAGAACACAACTCTGGAGACTCCCATATTATAAAATTTCGAAACGGGCGGACATCATCATCACACACGTCATCACAATCGTGTTCTTTAACTATTAAAACTATATTTTAAGCATTATATGGCATAAAGGCACAGTTGTTTCCCATATAAGAAATTTTGCTTTGTGTGTTGAGCGTCGCCGCATAAATGCGGTCGCCCTGTTTATGCGTTGAAAATCACCGCATAACTATATTTGGAAATAACATACCTGTACATCTATCTAATGTTTTATAATAAATAACGGGCGATTTCATTAATCACTTTGATTTTATAATAATTTAACCACGAAGTGCATAGAAAGCAAAATATAATATTCTAAATCATGTGTTAAGACAGGAAAGTTCATATGAATTAAACTAAGCACAGCGCGTTGGGATAAAGAAAAACGCTTTTCTTAATCATATATAAAACAGGCAAGTGCATTTGACCTTAACTAAGCATAGCGCGGTGGGAGACAAAAGTATTCTAAAACATTTAAAAATCAGACAAATTTAGCTGATTTACACTAAGCATAACGCGTTGTGATAAAGATTAACAATATTGAATTATAATCATGTATAAAAACAGACAATTATATCAGAATTCAACTAAGTATAGCGTGTTTGGGTAAAGAAAACAGAAAACAATATTTCAAGTTCGTCTGAATTGAAATAAGCAAATCGTGTTGGGATAAAGAAACAATGTATAATATTAAAAATTGTTAACGTAAGCAAATAATCACTGAGAGTCCCCCGTGATAAAATTAATAAAATCTGGTTACTTTCATACATTGAGATCGAATAATAAATATTGAAAGGTAACACATATTATTTTTAATATTGCATGTAACGTTGTTTACAACTTGATCGTACTGTAAACCAGTTAAATCTGGACAAGTTGTAACGTATATTTCTGAAATTGAAAGCATCATTGAGAAAATGAATTTTCACACTCATAGTATGTTTGTAATTTATTGTCTTGTTGTTTTTTCTGTGTTGTTTTCTGTCAAGTGCGAAGTTATGCCATTAAACGAAGTGTCATTAACTGTGTTGACAAGGAAAGCATTCCAAATCATGCAATGATTGCATTTATTGCAATGATATTTAACTGTTCTAATAACCGGTCATGTTATTTAGCAATCAGACTTATTTATTTTCCCCATTAACTTGACATAAACAATTGAAGTTCAGTTGATACATGTTGATACCTGTTTGCACCTTAATGTACTTGAAGTACCTTTGATGGAATTCAGCGAGAGCAAAGATACTGATAATAAAATGCCACCTAAGAATAAGACAGTTGAACAGTTTATATGGTCGTCCTGAAACTTAACTGCCATGTACCACAATATATCTCACGTTGAAATAGTGTGAACACGTTAATACGTAGTTGGGAACGAATTGTCGTGGATTTTCTGGCTAGAACGAACCGCGAATTCAAAAATAAAACGAAATAAAGAACGGTAAGAAGATATTTTAGCCAATTAAAGTAATCATTAAAATGGCATTTGACCGTTTACCATGTTTTTTTGGGGGGCAAATGAATGCGATTTATCTATCATGAATCTTAAAGAACGTGCACATCTTAGTCTACCGGACAGAAGGAATCATCTTACTTGTAACATTTAAGAAGTCTTTTACCCCAACTGTTGAAATGACGAATCGTTCAGTAACAAACCCTAATAGTTATTTTGCCAACGAAAAGTACGAACAGTATATTAAACAATACATAAATATGGTTTCAGAAATAGTAATTCAAATACCATGAAGTGAATTTTTATTCACCAAGATGTATGTAGTATTGTACAGTTTAAAAATATTTTTAGTTTTTTTAAATTTCAAGCAAAATGTGTTTTTATATAGTTGTGTCGGCATGATTTATTACCATCATCGTATTGTATTATTTCAAAGTTGTAGTAAGTTTTCACCTAGTTTTACGCATAACCAATTGATTTTTTTCTGAAAATAGTTTATTCAGACAGTTTTAAAACTTTACAGTCTTAGTTAGCTTTGACCATAACGTTGACCGTAAAATATTGCAGTGTGTGACAAAAGCATAAAACATGTAATATGTAGAATAGCAAAGCGTCACCTGTGGAAATACGGTACAGCTTATTCTTATCATAATGGTACTAATTAAGTTTTTTGTACTAATATGAATATATGGGACTCTAAATTTGGAGGCGTATCTGAAACAAACCCTACCATTGGATTTAGTCAAGATGGAATTAGAAATGTTTAGCTAAATAGCAAATATGAGAACAACCAATGATATTTCATCCATTATTTCACAAATGTGCATTACTGGACAGTTAAGAAACATCAAATTAACACAAATGTTAATACAATCAACAAAAATGAACCTAACATAAAACGTTATTTAAGTCAGTGTAGATTCAAAAACGTTCGGAGACAAATTTTGTTGGAGAGAATGAATTTGTCCTTGAATGTTTGAGAAAATGACAGGCAATTGAAACTGGAGTTTACATTTCGATAAAATGCCTTATACAGGAGTACATGTACGGAGTACAATTAACTGAAAAAAGATATGGATGTAAAGATGCGCAATGACCACCGGAGATTAAAGTAACCATTTATTGTAAACAAGAATCAGTAAGACGGCGACACTACTCGAAGTACAAGGATGTCATGATCATCTGATAATCACTAATCTTAGCTTATCTCCTATACAGCCTGGATTATGAGACAAAACTAATTAACATAACTGATAAATGACACTAGATTAAAAACGGTCTTTGTTGTTGTTGTTTTTTAATTTCTTTTTGAACTTAGAGAGAACAAACATCATGTTAGTGCACAATACAACATTGTTGAAACCTCGAATGTAAAAAAACATTAGCTTTGCCACAGCCCGTTTCCTTAGAAACCTTACGTGACTGATTTATGCAAATCGTCTGTGGTGATATTTTTTTTTTAAATGCCATGTTATATATTTATATTTTATATCTTTCATTTTTATCAGATGCCCAGGGAGGCTGAATATGGTTTTCCAAAGTATGTTTTTAACTGTTTCTATATGCATATAGCCATTTCTTCCTTGCAACCCAACAAGTAACAATTATTTGTATGTGCTCAGCATGCATTTTTGATGAATTGATTTTAATGTATAAATAAGTGACTATATTGTATATTTACTCAGTACATTTTTTTTCATGAGTAAAATTTAATTTTTAAATGAAATGACTATATTCTGAATGTATCAGTACGTATTTTCTGTTGGTTAAATTTTATTATATAAACGATAAGTTTACATAGACGTATTTATTCGAAAAGCACTTTATCAACCTAAAGTTCTAGCTCAGATTTCTCTACAGGAAAAATGAAAAAAAAATCATCTTCTATAGTTCCCATAGTCACCATGACGTATATGCATACATGTACATACAAAACTGATTGCTTTTGGTATTGCTACTTGTATCTGGTATATGTTAATACGTATCAGAATAAATCTCATTATTTTTGCATGTTGTGCGAAATTACTCATTTAAAGAATAGCCCAGAAAAAAAAAACGTGATACCTCTACGTTAGGCACTTTAAGGACGCAGTTTCGTCTAAGTAAGGAAACAAACACAACCAAATTGCTAGCTAATCGAAAAAAATAGATTGACAGATTGCTTGATTGAGTTTCTATAACCTAAATTTAGTTTGTCGAACTAAAACCACACAACAGCATTATGCCGTATCAATTCAGAAAGGCGGTTTTAGTATGGTTTAGCTAACCTGGATGTATAAAAAAGGTTATTTAAATAATGTTGCAAAATTAGGAATAAAAAATACCGACGATCTCAGCAGAAATAAAATATGGCACGCTAGAATTAAATTGTGTTAAATGAATCCTTCCAAGTAGCTAGTACGTGATAAAGCCCACATTTCCGTCATCCGATCTTCATATATCTTCATTTAATCAAGGATGTCACGGGGCAATCAAAATGAGCGTTGACAAAAGTATTAAGTACTGTTATGGAATTTTTAGAAGCTTCAAATTCAATATAATCAGCGTTATTTTTTATCAATCACAGCTTGCATTAGTCGTTATTGTTGGTCTGATTCGGAGTTCGCAGAAAGATCCGACGTTTATAAGAGGACAGTTCGTGTGTGCAGCAACTCTCAGTAAAGTCCTCGTTCCAATTTTATAAAAGTTTATTTAACGGATTTTTTTATTAATGGATATGTTTTATGTGAATTTTTTTTACAATTCTACGAATTATTTTTTCTTTTGTGAACGTTTATGGGGATATCTTGTATAAGGACCTAGAAGCTCGATCTGTTTCTTTTATTCCTGTCATCGTGTTCTTGTTGATGTGCCTACAGGGGTTCTGATATCGGTTAGGTCATTGAGTACCCGCTCTTTGTGTTTAACAATTATACTATAAGCGTCTTATGTTTTACATGTTTGTGTGCTTTTGTACGTAACATTGTCGATTTGATGGGTGGTTTGAAATTATTTCAGCAAGACAATTTGTACTTGTTTATATATTAGAATACCTGTTGGGGCAAGAGTGAGGTTGGTGCACCCAAGAACCTGGTTTTGCCACTGACAGTTCCTAGACGTTAATCCCAATGATCATTTTTCCGATAATGGTTTGTATTGTCTTATTTTAAGGTAGAGTATGCCTAAAAAATTCCCGCGTTTTTTGGCCGATTTCGGCCCATTTCGGCAATTTCCGTACAATTTCCGTAATGACGTAAACTATTCGGTACCATCCGTCAATAATCACATTTCTTGTAAAAACGTTCTATTTTTTAAAAAGAGGTGAAAATTTCTTTATATTATTGAATTTCCATTACGTAGAATGCCTTTTCAAATAGTTAAACTAAACAGAGTAAAAAATAATAAAATTTATAAACCGAAAGTTGTGTGACGTAATAATCCGAAATCGGCAAAAAACGCGGGAATTTTTTAGGCATACTCTACCTTAAATTGATATTCTTATAAACCTATGCTCTCTTTTACTCCTTACGTTTTGGCTGCGTGTGGAGGCTGTGTTTTTAGTGTGGCGATTCCCGATACACATATTTCACTTTTAATGTAGATCAAAATAACCTCAACTTCAAATTTTATTTTTTGCTTTTCAGTGAATTATAGACTTTTCCCAGTGAAATAAAAGTGGTATTTCACTATTTCAAATAGTGGAATATCATTTTTATTTTCACTGATTTTTAACGTTGGTACCCAAACGCACATAACATACTTAATGAGAACGTTTAGAAAACGGGCTCAAATTTGTACATTTGACGTCATGACATCACGTCATAAACAAGGCGAATTTGGCGCCATTTCCTGCAACGTTTCTGTCAAATTCACGCGAATTTTGTACTAAAAGCATAAAATAAAAAGAAAATTTGTTTTACCAGTGAAAGATAGAAATATATTTCACTCGTGAACTCCGGAATTATGTATTTTCACTCATGGCTTCGCCACTCGTGAAAATACGCATTCCGGAGCTAACTCGGTGAAATATATTTCTCTCTTACACTGGTAAAAACAAATATCCTCTATATATTTTGTACACGATTTTACCAGTATGGATTAAAGCTAATAAACAGTGGTGGTAACAACTTTCACATTTATCATAATGTTCAAGATCGAACACCAATCAGTATCATGAACAAGCAGGAGGTAAAATGTAGCTCAATCGGTCACGCGATAGGGCGATGATTGGCAAAACTGGTGTTAATGGGTTTGTCTCGTTTTCATGTCAGTTGCTATATATACTGCATGTATAATAGACATTCACTAAGAAAAGGGTGATATTTAAGAAATAATCAATAGCTTCCGGTGAATTATCAGATGCGTAAGGATATAACACGAGGGGCGTAGCCCCGAGTGATATATATCTACGCAGCTGAACGACGCCCCGTGAATTATCCTGCGATAATTCACCGGAAGCTATTCATTATTTCAATTCTAACACGACACATCTGAATAAATAAGCGAAATAATCATAACTCAATTTTAGCGTGTTGTAATAAACGCAAATGGGTTATAAGGTCAACAATACTGCACCAGGAAATAACATGTAAACAACGGAAATGACGTGACGTCGTTAAAATGGCGCGTTAAAGTCTCCTTTACGTTGCCGCAAAATAGCGGAAAATAATAATAGTATTTTCTCTAAATATAATAAATAAACATTATTCTATTACTGTGGTATCATAACATTACGCGCGGGTAATAATTTCGCGTATTATGTGCTTTCTTAAATGCGCAAAATTAAATCCCAGCGAAAAATACAATTGTCACGTGATAAGTTTATACCGACAGGTATTTAGTAATAGCAGTGCCCACGCGCGGTGAATTATCGTGTAATAATTCACGGCAAATTCAATGGGAAAAACGTCAAGTCGTGTTAGAATTACGGCTAATTTTCAAAGGATGAAATAAACATATAAGGAAATACCATTTTAAGGCAAAATAGTCTCTCAGTCACATACACATGTAAGGTTAATTTAGATCATAATATAATACTTTGCACTCTAGTAGAGTAGATTATTCTAGACTTTTCCATTCTATAAAGGTCAGTAACGAACTAGAATTATCAGCTGGGATTCCAGGCTTCTCAAACATGTTGCCTTAGTGATTGTATTTTATCTGCCAGAACTATATACGGTTTAACCATATGAATCAAAACTGCAATTACAATGTCTGTAAAAACTCTCATCGTACTTCACTTCAGTGTAGATATCACTTTCAATTACCTCCCTTGATGGTAATATGCTAATTTAAACCCATCCAGAATGTCAGCAATTGTGGGTGGTGGTATAAAAGCATACTAGAACTATCCGTTTTGGAGATACGGATGATATGTATTGTTTCTGTCTCGCTGATTGGCTAGGCACTGCCGCCGTTTTTGTGTGGCTTGGTGCTTATCTTTACAAGGTGGATGGGTTAGGGACGAGATTTCCAGGAATCATGTTTAAAAAATATTAAAAAGATGGAAAGAAAGAGGAAAGCGTTATCGAGCCTTTATTTAATTCAAGAACGTTCAATAACTATTCATGCGCTTTAACATTCTCGCAACAATTAAACAGGCAGAGAGGTTAAGAAAGCGATGACATGAATAAGGTCTAATCACAAATAATGCAATTTCTTTTGCTTTAAACTTGAAAAGAGAACTGAAAACCACCGACCTCGACAAATATTAAAATATTGAAGGCTTGACTTTAAAAACCAGGAAGTATATCCTTAAGGTGATTGAACAATTTTTATACGCCCGTTTGAAAAACGGGACGTATTATGGGAACACCTGCGGCGGGCGGGCGGGCAGCGACCACAGGGTTTCCGCTCTCTAAGTCCAAGAGTTTTCATCCGGTCTTTATCAAACTTGGTGAATATGTTGGTGGGCATAATATCTCGACCAAGTTCTATAACCTGCCAAATCCCCCAAAGGCACTTCTGAATTATGGCCCTTGAATTGTCCAAAATTACTGTTTCCGCACTCTAGGTCAAAGAGTTTTTGTCCTGTTTTTATCAAACTTGGTGAATATGTTGGTGGGCATAATATCTGGACCAAGTTCTATAACCAGCCAAATCCCCCCATGCACTCATGAATTTTGGCCCTTGAATTGTCTAAAATAAGGGTTTACGCTCTCTAAGTCAAAGAGTTTTCATCCGGTCTTTATCAAACTTGGTGTATATGTTGGTGGGCATAATATCTCGACCAAGTTCTATATCCTTAAGGTGATTGAACAATTTTTATACGCCCGTTTGAAAAACGGGACGTATTATGAGAACACCTGCGGCGGGCGGGCGGGCGGGCGGGCAGCGACCACAGGGTTTCCGCTCTCTAAGTCAAAGAGTTTTCATCCGATCTTTATCAAACTTGGTGAATATGTTGGTGGGCATAATATCTCGACCAAGTTCTATAACCTGCCAAATTCCCCAGGCACTCCTGAATTATGGCCCTTGAATTGTCTAAAATTACTGTTTCCGCTCTCTAAGTCAAAGAGTTTTCATCCGGTCTTTATCAAACTTGGTGAATATGTTGGTGGGCATAATATCTGGACCAAGTTCTATAACCAGCCAAATCCCCCCAGGCACTCCTGAATTATGGCCCTTGAATTGTCAAAAATTACTGTTTCCGCACTCTAAGTCAAAGAGTTTTCATCCGGTCTTTATCAAACTTGGTGAATATGTTGGTGGGCATAATATCTCGACCAAGTTCTATAACCAGCCAAATCCTCCCAGGCACTCCTGAATTATGGCCCTTGAATTCTCCAAAATTTGGTTTCCGCTCTCTAAGTCAAAGAGTTTTTGTTCTGTCTTTATCAAACTTGGTGAATATGTTGGTGGGCATAATATCTGGACCAAGTTTTTTAACCAGCCAAATCCCCCCAGGACTCCTGAATTATGGCCCTTGAATTGTCCAAAATTTGGGTTTCCGCTCCCTAAGTCAAAGAGTTTTTGTCCTGTCTTTATCAAACTTGGTGAATATGTTGGTGGGCATAATATCTCGACCAAGTTCTATAACCAGCCAAATCCCCACAGCACTCCTGAGTTATGTCCCTTGAATTGTCCAAAATTTGGGTTTCCGCTCTCTAAGTCCAAGAGTTTTCATCCGGTCTTTATCAAACTTGGTGAATATGTTGGTGGGCATAATATCTCGACCAAGTTCTATAACCTGCCAAATCCCCCAAAGGCACTTCTGAATTATGGCCCTTGAATTGTCCAAAATTACTGTTTCCGCACTCTAGGTCAAAGAGTTTTTGTCCTGTTTTTATCAAACTTGGTGAATATGTTGGTGGGCATAATATCTGGACCAAGTTCTATAACCAGCCAAATCCCCCCATGCACTCATGAATTTTGGCCCTTGAATTGTCTAAAATAAGGGTTTACGCTCTCTAAGTCAAAGAGTTTTCATCCGGTCTTTATCAAACTTGGTGTATATGTTGGTGGGCATAATATCTCGACCAAGTTCTATATCCTTAAGGTGATTGAACAATTTTTATACGCCCGTTTGAAAAACGGGACGTATTATGAGAACACCTGCGGCGGGCGGGCGGGCGGGCGGGCAGCGACCACAGGGTTTCCGCTCTCTAAGTCAAAGAGTTTTCATCCGATCTTTATCAAACTTGGTGAATATGTTGGTGGGCATAATATCTCGACCAAGTTCTATAACCTGCCAAATTCCCCAGGCACTCCTGAATTATGGCCCTTGAATTGTCTAAAATTACTGTTTCCGCTCTCTAAGTCAAAGAGTTTTCATCCGGTCTTTATCAAACTTGGTGAATATGTTGGTGGGCATAATATCTGGACCAAGTTCTATAACCAGCCAAATCCCCCCAGGCACTCCTGAATTATGGCCCTTGAATTGTCAAAAATTACTGTTTCCGCACTCTAAGTCAAAGAGTTTTCATCCGGTCTTTATCAAACTTGGTGAATATGTTGGTGGGCATAATATCTCGACCAAGTTCTATAACCAGCCAAATCCTCCCAGGCACTCCTGAATTATGGCCCTTGAATTCTCCAAAATTTGGTTTCCGCTCTCTAAGTCAAAGAGTTTTTGTTCTGTCTTTATCAAACTTGGTGAATATGTTGGTGGGCATAATATCTGGACCAAGTTTTTTAACCAGCCAAATCCCCCCAGGACTCCTGAATTATGGCCCTTGAATTGTCCAAAATTTGGGTTTCCGCTCCCTAAGTCAAAGAGTTTTTGTCCTGTCTTTATCAAACTTGGTGAATATGTTGGTGGGCATAATATCTCGACCAAGTTCTATAACCAGCCAAATCCCCACAGCACTCCTGAGTTATGTCCCTTGAATTGTCCAAAATTTGGGTTTCCGCTCTCTAAGTCCAAGAGTTTTCATCCGGTCTTTATCAAACTTGGTGAATATGTTGGTGGGCATAATATCTCGACCAAGTTCTATAACCTGCCAAATCCCCCAAAGGCACTTCTGAATTATGGCCCTTGAATTGTCCAAAATTACTGTTTCCGCACTCTAGGTCAAAGAGTTTTTGTCCTGTTTTTATCAAACTTGGTGAATATGTTGGTGGGCATAATATCTGGACCAAGTTCTATAACCAGCCAAATCCCCCCATGCACTCATGAATTTTGGCCCTTGAATTGTCTAAAATAAGGGTTTACGCTCTCTAAGTCAAAGAGTTTTCATCCGGTCTTTATCAAACTTGGTGTATATGTTGGTGGGCATAATATCTCGACCAAGTTCTATATCCTTAAGGTGATTGAACAATTTTTATACGCCCGTTTGAAAAACGGGACGTATTATGAGAACACCTGCGGCGGGCGGGCGGGCGGGCGGGCAGCGACCACAGGGTTTCCGCTCTCTAAGTCAAAGAGTTTTCATCCGATCTTTATCAAACTTGGTGAATATGTTGGTGGGCATAATATCTCGACCAAGTTCTATAACCTGCCAAATTCCCCAGGCACTCCTGAATTATGGCCCTTGAATTGTCTAAAATTACTGTTTCCGCTCTCTAAGTCAAAGAGTTTTCATCCGGTCTTTATCAAACTTGGTGAATATGTTGGTGGGCATAATATCTGGACCAAGTTCTATAACCAGCCAAATCCCCCCAGGCACTCCTGAATTATGGCCCTTGAATTGTCCAAAAACTGAATTGGCGGTATCTTCTCTCCAAGTCGAAAAATTTTCATCGGATCGTTACGCAACTTTGATGATTAGCATTTTGACGGGCGTATTTTGTGTCAGTTTGGCACTCTTGTTAAATCTATTTTGGATAGAATATTAAAACGTCCGTCTTAAATCTAGGCTGAATATGTATCCTGCTGAACGACTTTTAAAGGTAACTGCACATCTGCTAACTCACATGGAAATTGTCGTTTTTAATATGATGGTAACAGGACACATGGTTGTTTGATGATTTATTTTTCACGTTTTATGGAATTCTATCCGAATCTGTCAAAAATCAAATGTTTTAAAAAAGCGTTTCAAAATTAATTAGGAAATCATAACTCTGTGTGCTGAAAAAATTAAGATGTATTTTTAATGTTTTAATTACTACCAATACTAATATCCTTATTGCATAGTTCACCTTTTTTCTAAATGCGTTTGCCTGTATGATCTCGTAAATGCATCATTACGTTATTTTTTTCAGGCTTGTTTCCTTTTTGCTGTTTTCTTTATTTCTTACCTTATGTTTGTTTGTGTTTTAGAATGATTGTTGTTATGTTATAGAATGCCTTATGGAAACTAATACATATTTATGTTAATGAGCTTAATACGTTACCATCCATAAACAATGATTTATTATTATTAATATTATTATTATTATTATTATTATTATTATTATTATTATTATTATTATTATTTATTATTATTATTATTATTACTGTTAAAAACACAACAACACGTATCTTTTATTTGCTTTTTGAACTAGTCGTTTCAAGAAAAGGAAGTATGGTACTTTTATAATAAGAAATCAAGAAGAGCAACGAATCGTACTAAAAAGAAAACTACTTTCTATATTTAAACATTTATTCAATACCATAAATCTTCGACCCATAAATAAAATAAGGATTACGGCATGCATTTGATTGTCAGACTCGATTAGATAAAATTGTTTCCGACTTATGTCTGATATCTTAGAGCATCGAAAATTTAATATATCGTGCATTGCCAACTATGTATAATGCCTTTGCTATTCCCATTAAGAAGGCTTTAAATGTCGCGCTCTGCTGTTTGTATTCTCCTCTCGAGTAATTGCATTATCTTCTCGAATAATTAGTTCACCGATAACTGCTGATATGGCAAGAAAAAAGTTCAGTTCAAATCAAAAGAAAGTTCTTAACCATATTTAATTAAGGACAAGAAAGGTTCGGTGGACGGGAAGGCTGATTTGCCACATTCTCTCATAGTTAATTAAATTCATTATTTGTCTGGTTTGGTTAGCTTCAATATCGCATCTAACATTTCTTCCATGGAGTTTTCGGAATCAGTTCCAAATTGAAAATGCATGAGTGATTGTTTGGCATTTAAACTTGACCGATATACTGATAAAATTCATTATTTTGGAAGTGAAGTCCTTTATTCGGAATCTGAAAGCCTACTTGCGAATACAGTTGAACCTGTATTAGCAGCTACATGCAATCAGCATCCACCTGTTTAAAATAGCCAGTTCGAATATCTCATTAACTGACAATTGGTTATGTTAGGCAGCCACTTTTTTGCTCCCTTGAGTGGCTGGTTAATACGGGTTTGACGTATATCGTATTTATTGTATATCTTGGTGCGGGTTCGCTCCTTGGTAGAAGCAATGTCATTTGAAATTCACAGTAGCGCTATTTGTGCAGTGTGGTAACCGTACGTAAAAGGTCTCCAAGTACATATCGTAATTACTGTTATCAGTGAAATAACCCGTTACCGATGTTGTGCAGTGATGATAACGTATATCAGGGCTATCCGATCAACCTTTTTGGGGATTGTCCCGGTTAGCTTAATAGGTGGCGTCGTCGGAATAGCAGGGCTAGGCGCTGTCGCCTTGAAGGTGCGGGTTCGCTCCCATGGTAGAGGCAATAGGTTTGTATACCCCACAGTCACGTTCATACCAGTATATGGCATCAAATTAGCTGATTGCCATACGCTCCCGTTTTTGTTGTGAACCATTTTTTTACTGTTACATGTACAAAGTATGTCGTTTTCATGTGCTCACAATCAAGACATGCATTCTGTTTCCGGTAAACAAGTTTTCGAAAATTGTTTATTTTTTAGAAACAAATTGAAATCTGCAAACGTTTTGAATACATCCAGTTTTAATGTTGAAACAGATTTCGTTCAAACCGTTGTTATCGGTTTATATAATTACACAAGAAAATATTTTTTAAGAATTAAATATTGAAATTACAATATCGGTTAATTAGTATATCCATATTTTACCATTAGTGCAAAAACGCTATTAAGAATTATTAAAGAAAAAACAAATGAAAGGGTTACACGCCGTAATCAAAGTCACCAAAAAAGTCAGATATAAGAAAGATAGAGTATATTGAGGATTTGTGTTATGCCAATGTAAGACAGAATATACTTCACCGAGTGAACTCCGGAAATCGTAATTTACGTGTGGCAAAGTCATAAGTGAAAATACAAAATTCCGGAGTTCACAAGTAAAATTCTATTTCTCACAGGAAAAATAAATTTATGTTCACAATTCGCGTAAATTTGAACGAAAATTTGCATGAAATGGCACCAAAATTTTGTTTACGACGTTACGCCATAATGTCATAATATACCCAAACATTAACCCCTTTTCTCAACGTTATCATTTGGAATATCATGTGCGTTTAGGTACCGATGTCAAAAAAGCAGTGAAATAAAATTGATATTCCACTGTTTAAAAACAGTGAAATACCACTTCAATTCACCAATAAAATTCTATAATTCGCTGGAAAGCATAAAATAAAAGATAATAAAATGATAATTTTCAAAACTAATACATAACAAACAATTATTTATTAAGAGAACCTGCGAAATAACTGCCGGTTGAACTGCCAGTGGCAGTACATGTTTTACACGGCCACTTGGGTTTCAAACCAGCTTCTACGTTGCGCTCTAAGCTCGCTTCCTTCCAAATCTTAAAATCAGTGCAAAAACGTTCAAAGTTCCATTGAAAAGTGAAATAGATATACCATTATTGTACTAAGTCGACGAAAAAGCGATTGTCTTTTTTTTTTGGATTGTTTTGTATTATATCACATTAACATTCTCCATTGTACTAGGATAATTTAAATTACCCTGACAAAATTGTGTTAAGTGTATTATGTAGTTTTGCTTTTTAATCAAATTGAATCTATGTACTTTGAAACTTACACCGAATATTAAGGTTTTCTTAAATTTCAAAAGAGTCATTTACCATTAACCATTTACCTTTCAAATTGAATAGTTTTGAACGAGAAGACAATAAGGAAGCAATATAATCTACGTTACCAAGAATAAATGAACAATTAATTGTGAAAGACAAATGTCACTTATTAAAGGCCTTTGTTTCTTTGAAGACGTATACAATACGGCTTTTAATTCATTCTAAACAGTTCTAAAGTACATTTTATCAGATAATTTTTATTAACAGAGACAGTTGGTATGCAGATGAAACTGATATTTCAGTGTATTTAAGATTAAAAATTATGCAATTTATACATGAAAAATACGCAAAAGGCGAAACATGAAAAGTATGATGGAGAAACAATATTCAAAGCATTTTCTGGCTAGGCTATTGAAGTCACCGTTATAAAAACTAACCAAAACCTTTATCAAAACATTTGTGTGCGAATATTATTCGATTGGAAAACAAGAAAAGTGATCAACGTCCTTCAAAGATTGTAACTAATAATTGTTTGAAAGTATGTTGAAACTTCTATCGGTCACCAAATGCCAAAAGCAAAGCGTATGACTATGGTATTGATATGAAGAAGAATTAATAAAGTGATTTTTTGTACTCTCAGGTTGGGCACAACTAAATATCTCAACAATTATGAATTTAAACATAACATACATTTTTTCAAGCGATATTTTAAAAGTTTCAGTTAATTAAAATGTCGAAATGTTTCAAAAGATCTTTGATCGGTGTTCTCTGAAGTAAGATATCTTTTACGTTTAGTATTCTATGCACTTGTCGCCTAAATCTATTGCATATATATGTAATTGTTGAAATACATATTAATTGCAATAACCATCATGTTAAAACTAATTGAGAAAACCTCGATTTTATGATTATAGAAAAACAAATCAATATGCGTGTTGCTGAGAAAACAATAACAGGTGTTAATATAGGCCAAACTGTTTTTAAAATCACCATCCATAGTATTAATAGCTTATATATAAACCTTCTTCTATTATTTTCCGGTCATGCGCATTATTGTTTATTTTCGATGTCGTTGAGACTATATGTTTATGCTTATTTTAGTTATTGATTTAATTTAATATGAAGTATTTTCTTCTTCAGCACCGAATAACTGGTGAATTATATAAACCCAGTCCAATGGTAAAAACTAAAGAACCGAAAAGGTCAATCTGTTTCCTTTATCGCTGCCATCGTTTTGTTGCTGATTTGACTCCAGGTGCTCTGCTAGTAATAAGATTATTAACAACCCGCCCTTTTGTTTTGCAATGCTATTAGCTTCTTATGATTTCAGATTGCATGCAACAATGTCGAGTGCATGGGCAGATTAGAGTTTTTTCACCAAGACAACTGGTACGTGTATAAGCATATGAAAACTTACTGGGGCAAGTGTGAGGTTTGTTCACCATAGAACCTGGTTTAATCCCCATGTGACAAAATAATTTACCACTAACCGTTCCCAGGCGGTAACCTCTTGTGTTCTCTTTCTCGTAAATTGTTTGTGGTGTATGTTTGCTCTTATATGAAGGTTAATGGGGAAATCTTTTCTTAAAAGAACCTAGAAGCTCGATTTGTTTCTTTTATCCCTGTCATCGTGTTCTTGCTGATTTTACTCCAGATGCTCTGGTCTCGGAAAGATCATTGAGTACCCGCCCTTTGGCTTTGCAATGCTATTAGCTTCTTATGTTTTTATGTTTGTATGCTTTTGCATACAAAATTGTTGAGCTGATGGGTGGGTTGGAGTTATTTCACCAAGACAATTTGTACTTGTCTTGTGATACGAGAACCTGTTGGGGCAAGTGTGAGGTTGGTGCACCCTAGAACCTGGTTTAAACCCCCAGTGGCAATTTGATTTGCCACTGACCGTTCCAAGGCGGTAACCCCTCGGGTTCTCATTTTTGTTTTTTGTTAGTGGCGTCCTTTTTGAAACTGATTATTTTATTAACCATGCTCTCTCCCCCTCTCTTCTTCTTGACTGTGTGGGGAGGCTGTTGTTTTCTGAATGTGGCAATTCCTGATATGCATATTTCACCTTTTTATAAACATGCTCTCTTTTCCCCTCTACTTTTTGGCTACGTGGTAAGGTTTTAATTTTAGTTGCAGATCAAACTTTTATCAAACTATGTCTGCCACATAATTTTCTAGTAAATATAAATGCTTTCTCTTAAGTTGCGGTGGTGTTTAAGTGTAGAGATAGCCTTGACAAAATCACAAATTGTAGCACGATAACACGTAATAGTTCAATAAATTAAAGTTTTAGTTATTTACAAAAAAATCTAATCTTTCATATATTATTCATAATATCTACTAAAATTAAGATTTGTATAAAAAAGCAACATATGCATATCAGGAATCGCCACACTCAAAAAACACAGCCTCCCCACGCAGCGAAAAAGAAGAGAGGAAGATAGAGAGAGCGCATGTTTTATATATGTATGTCAATTCAAATAGGACGCCACAAACAATTAATAAACAAGAGAACCTTTGGGGATACCGCCTTGGAACGGTCAGTGGCAAAACAAATTGCCACTGGGGGTTTAAACCAGGTTCTAGGGTGCACCAACCTCACACTTGCCCCAACAGGTTCTCGTATCACAAAACAAGTACAAATTGTCTTGGTGAAATAACTCCAACCCACCCATCAGCTCAACAATGTTGCATGCAAAAGCATACAAACATATAAACATAAGAATTTAATAGCATTGCAAAGCCAAAGGGCGGGTACTCAATGATCTCTCCGAGACCAGAGCACCTGGAGTAAAATCAGCAAGAACACGATGACAGGGATAAAAGAAACAAATCGAGCTTTTAGGTTCTTTTAAGAAAAGATTTCCCCATAAACTTTCATAAACTCTTACACCCCTGCCACCGTCGTGCAACCAAAGAGGTAAGCATAATGATCAACTGTAGATGGGTCAATCACCAGGCCTGCAGAGCGCTGTAAAATATCATGTTGGTAACCTTTCTTTTTAAATTTACAGATGGTTTTTACGAATAACCGGGAGAAATTAACATCGCCTTTTATCTTCTTAAGTTTATAAATTAAATCTCCATAAAAAACTGGCTGTGAAATTCCTTGTTGCAATAGTGATTTTAAACTGCAGCTGTATTTATGAATTAGATCTGGATATCGGCGATAAAACTTGCAAAAGGTTTTCCTTAATTTGTGATACCGATAACCTTGTTTTAAAAGTTTTTCTGTAATGCAAAGATTACGTTCATTGAAATCATTCACATCGTTGCAAGCTCTTGAAAAGCGAACAAGCTGTGAGATATAAACCCCGTAAGAAGTTGCACGAGGAACATCGCCGTCTAGAAACGGAAAATTTACTATATTAAAATTAAAATCATCTCTTTTATCATAAATTTTAGTAGTGACGTAACCATTTTCGATGGATAGATTTAAATCAAGGAAGTTTGCTTGCTTTTCTGAAGTGTTCGCTTTGTTAAGCTGTAGTTCTTTAGGATAAATCTTATTAACCAGTGATGGAAAGGTACCAAATCTCAAATAAATATTATCCAATAAAAATGTGAGCGCCTGGATAAGGTCTTGACAGGTCCATGAAGTATAATTATCATAAGAACCATCTGTAAAGAATGCCCTATGTTCATTACAAGCAATAAATGTTTTATTTTCTCTAGCAAAAGTTTTTTCAATGAGACTGGTTAGCTTGTCTCTTATTAAATTATGAGGGAGAGAAGTATACAAGGTAGAAAAATCATATGTAGACAAACAGAACGCCTGAAAATTATTTGATTTAAGTTTCTTTAAAACGTCATTTGAATTTTTTATAGACCAAAATAAATTTTTGCCAGTAGTTTCAAAAACTTTTTCGCAATACCTAATTACATGTTCTTTTATAGCTGTAAGACAAGATGTTAAGAGCACGGATAACTTTGTTGTAGTACAAGAACTAGAGTTAGCGATAAATCTTGCTTTGTACGGTGTTTTATGCATTTTAGGCAACCAATACATAGTAGGTACTTTGTCTTGTTTAGGCTCAACACTGATTCTAAATTTTGTAATTTGTAGAGTGTGTGCAGTAACAATATCACTCTCAGATGAAGAAGTCAGTGTATAAGCATTAGTGCTATTAAGCTCTTCAGTTTGAACATTTATATAGTGCATACGTCACACTATAATAACATTATTTCAAGCCTTATCAGCAGGTGTTAAAACAAATTTGTTGTGAAAATCTTGAATACCTTTTTTCAAATGACGAAAGTTAAAACGAGGTCGAGGTGGTAGTAAAGCTATGTTTCTTTTATAGAAGGATATACGAGTGTCAATTATTTTGAATGTTTGTTTTTTCCAGTTTGAAAGAGCATTAGGCTCAGCATGTTCTCGTTTACACCATTTATTGCAAAAAAAGTTTAAAGACTCTGCAATTTCCGCACGACAGGTATTAAAGTCGATGTCCGATGGAATTCTGTATTTTGGACCTTTTGAAATTAAATTGCGGATTCTAAAGTCTTTGATAACATTTAGATCCCCTGTAACGATATGACCGGCAGGTTGATAGCAAAATTTTGAATTAGAACAGTCTCAAGATAATGGTGTGTTTTCAACAATCTGTAAATCCGAGGTAATTTTGTTGTAATTGAAAATTGTGTTTCTAATAGGCTTGTTATATTTATAACAAACGATGGGTGTTTCAGTATTCTTGAAATAATTAGGTATAGCCGATTCAACAGTTTTATCTTTAAATATACTTGGAAGGTCAATAAAATCTATGCCTTTATTTAAAAATGAAATTTTAAGGAACTGTCTTTGGTGATCAGATTCCAAGTCAATATGTGGTCTTAGAACATGCCGAGTGTAACACTGAGTAAGGCTTGCAACCTCATAAAGTGGATGAGTTCTAATAACAATATCATCTGCTTCCTTATCCACTTTTTGTAAACTTGAAATAGAAAGAGAAGCTAAACGCGACAGCATAGCATGTCTTCCAGAATGTTTTAAAATATTTTGAAGGTCATGAATAGAACAATGAACACGTGATTTTCTTTTGATGTTACCATTAGTCCTTATCCCATGTGACCTCGAAATAAAATATAAAATATATTAATATAAAATATATTTATATATTTATATTTATAAATATACTAAATATAAAATTTTAGTTAACACGAAAACAGGAAATATCGAGTAATATTTTCCCATCATTATTGAGAGTTGGCGTGACACGATGCAATAACAATATAAAAAATAAGTTGTTGTTTTTTCGAAAAAAACATTATTCAAACATTTATTGATTAAAGATTATTTATTCTTTGTAAATAATGGCAAGCTGTGTGCTTGCAATTTAAGATTTTAAATCAGTAGGGATTCTTGAAATTAAAAAAAATATAACAATAAATTTGAAGTACGGAATTTTCCGTCTTCGTAACGCGAACGTAGAACTTATGCAAACTTTATACTATGTTTGTACGACTTTCCACATTGCAAAATAAAAAGGATAAAATATATCATAATTGAGAACATAAACTATGCGAGTATAAGTATTAATGATAACAGTCGGTTTATTTAAAAGCTTACAAGCGTACCTCAGAAGATTAAAAAATGCATACCACAAGAGTTCTTTAAAAACGAGAAAAAAAACCATAAAAAAACACTACCAGAAATATAAATTTTACTAGTGAATATTCATGAAAGATTATTCAGTGTGTATCAATTGATATTTATATACATAACCAAACGATGAACCTTACATATCTAATTGTTCACAAATTGATTTTGTCTATCGGTCACAAAAGTCTTTACCGAAACACTCTGTCAACGATTCTATTCTAAGAAATATATAGAATATTGTCATAGATCTAACTTATAATAAAAACAGGCAAATACGCATTATTGTTTCGTAACCACATAATACTTTAACAGACTAAAGGAGAGCAAGTGCATTATTGACATAAACGCATTCTTGAATAGAAGAAAAAGTAATTTTAAAAGCCACTAAACACGACAAAAAATCAAAATATCTCAGACACGGTTTGCCTTGGCCTGTCCATGGGCAGTAATTGATATATTACGGACCACGCTGTCTGATTCAGGATTGAGCACAACTAAATATTTTCTAAGATATATGTGTTTTGATCAACGGTTTTCAAAAGGCTAAATTGATAACAGTACTGATTGAATGTACGGCGAGACATTTTTACAGCTGCCACACGGCACAAACAACGCTTCTGTTATATTTAAATGGAATAAAACGGAACTTTGAAAGCCACCAAACACGACACATTATCGAAATACTGGTGGCTAGGTTTGATCGAGCTTGAGTCTGAGTGTCTTCCCCTAGGTTATAGAATGATGTCAGTTTTGATGCAGGGCATATATTTGATACATACATTGGCCAAGGCGGACGGTTTTACTGAGCCTGTTCATGAGCAGTAATGAAATTGCATATTACGTTAGACGCCGCCTCTCTCAGGATTGAGCACAACACAATATTTTCACATATATATGTGTCGTGCTCAACGGATTTTAAAATACTTCCTTAATTGATTACAGAACTAATAGAATGTAAGGGGAGACTCCTTACAGTCACATGGCACAAACAACGCTTCTGTGATATTTAAATAGAGGAAAAATTAACTTTGAAAGCCTTCCAACACGACAAATTATCAAAACACCACAGGCTTTGTTTGATTGAGATTGAAGCTGAGTGGCTTTCTTTAGGTACAAGAATGTCAGTTTTGATGAAGAACATGTATTTGATACAGATATTGGCAATATGTTTCCATGAGGTGCAAGACCAAGGAGGACCTTTGTTAATTTGACAAAGAAATCATTACAAATGATGCAGATTTAAGTTTAACTATATCAACCCTTTCAACGAAAGACTAGCCCAACATTCGAAAATATACTTAAGTAAACTGGTTAAAAATAAATTTAAAGCTTTTCCTGTGACAATAAATAAATCTGTTATCGTCCCCTGTTTTATAATAACTTACAATTTAAACAAAATATTTACCCGCCAATCAAACAGAATCTATTATTGTCAGTTTCAATTACAGAGCATACACTATTTCCTTGTGTTTACAAAATATCTTCACAGTTTTGCATATTAGCTGCCACTAACACAACGCTTGTCCTGTTGATAATATAGTGTTAGATGTTAATTTTCTTTTTTCTTTTAAGGTTTCGTGACATTAAGTAATAATCCGACGAGAGCCGCCAGGACTTCAAGAAAATAAGTTTTTCTCTAATACAAATTACATCTTCTCAAGGATAATCTAGTTGGGAATAACAAATCATTAGTGAAGTAAGATGCTCTTGTTTGGTCAATGATGAAAGAAATCTTGGTACATCGAGGTTTCAACATACACTATGTTCTAGATACAAACAAGGAGACAAAATAAGGCACATTTAAAAGAGAAAATAACGCAGATTAAATGATTAAAGAAAAAAGATATTAGAAGGTAGTTTTATAACGATCAGGTAAAATTGCATTCATCTATTATTACCTGCCTCTCTCTCTCTCTCTCTCTCTCTCTCTCTCTCTCTCTCTCTCTCTCTCTCTCTCTCTCTCTCTCTTTCTCTCTCTCTATCTATCTATCTATCTATCTGTCTCCCTTCTCTCTCTCTCTTTCTCTCGCTCCCTCTGTCTCTCTCTCATTCTTCTATGTTGGCTGTGATTTATCACAAATTAAGTTCTGAACGTATATCCTTGTTAATTTAGGATTGCCTGATGTTTCAAATACGCATACAAAATCAAGGTCTGCAAGCTTTTAGCAGAATTATCTCACAATAGAAGCTCAGATGGCGATTGAATACGCGGTATGTTTTCTCATTAATCTCCTGTTTGATAATGAAGTTTAAGATGCTTTCAAGGAGACTTGACCTATTTGGGGAAGGCTTCTTATATTAATGGATGTTAAACTGATTTCATTACCTGCACTCTAATTGCGGACAATTGTTTGCTTTTACCATTTTCAGTGTATTAAAATATATGGTTGTGTATGAAATACTGCCAGGTTCATCGGAATAGATCGAGCTTAACGTTGTTGTTTTTGTAAGATCTGTCTCAAAATCGTTATAACTTCTAAAACACCGTCCATCATCGAGCAAACAAAGTGGTAAACAATTCGATCAAGTGTTGTTTGGTTAAACACCAAGCATGCAAAGCGCTGTAGAATATAAAATGATACTGCCTCTACCTGGGAGCGAGCCCGCACCGCCACGGCGACAGCGATTAGCCCTTCACTTCCGACGACGCAACCAATTGAGCTAACCGGGATAACCCCAGAGAAGGTTGAACGGATATCCCTGATACAATGTATACGTTATCATCGCTGCACGACATCGGTAACTGGTTAATTTACTTATAACAGAACTGACTATATTGTACGGGGAGACTTTTTACGGCCGCCACACTGCACAAATAGCGCTACTGTAAATTTTAAATGATATTGTCTCTACTTGAGAGCGAGCCCGTACTGTCTCGGCGACAGCGCCTAGCATTGGAATTCTGACGACGCAACCAATTGAGCTAACCGGGACATCCCCAAAAAAGGTTTAATTGATAGCCCTGATATATGTTTCATCACTGCACGTCATCAGTAACGGGTTCTTTTACTGATAACAGAACTGACTTTGTTACTTTCTTTTTGAAAACGAAAAGTGAAATATGCATATAAAATCACCACACTCAGAAAACACACCTTCTCCACGCGGCAAAATCATAGTAAGGAAAATAGAGTATGGTAATAATATAAAATGCCCAACTTCGATTAAAGCACTACAGACAGTTTATAGATGTTTTTTTAATAATATAAAGGAAAAATTATTGACTTTAATTGTTTTTAATTTATAAACTTAATCTCTATAAAACACTGATGAGACACTGGCTATAACTTATAGTTAACAAATAACTCGAGGTGTTGTTAAAGGCTTACGTAATGACCTACCTTGTAAGCGATCTTGGACAAGCTTCGATGACAGCAGTACATACTCGGGGATTCGACAAGCTTCGGTGACAATCGGTCTTGCTTTACCGGCTCTGGAAATCTTCGGTGCTTTTGGTCGTATTTTCTAACTTGGAATGACAGTTTAAAAGATGGCATGTTGTTATTAGTTCAAAGCAGCAAGCAATAATATGTAAGTATTTTAATAATTTATGTTAATTACATGTGAATCTTAATATTAAGACATTTAGGATGCAGTTATGCTAAATTAAAGTGTTATCATGAAAGCCTTCACATATTTCTGCTGGCAACAAGCAGCGTTTCTTGATATGCATTATCAAATCTTTGAATGACCCGTAAACATTATACAATTTATCATAAGGCTTATTGGCACTATATAAATAAAACAAAAATCGTAAGATCATTACTTTAATTGTTTTTGGAAAGATTTCACTTTCTTTAAGTGAATTTTATCAGTAAGTAACACATAAATGCAAATATCAGACAGTTGCATGAATTTAAACATGAATTCGTATTATGATCTTGGCTTCGATTTTCAAGATCCATGAAAGAATTTTCTGTTATCATAAAAATTCAACACTTAAACTCACAAGACGAATCAGGCAAATTAAGTAGACAGAACAACTACATTTGTCTTCTTGACTGCATTTTAACAAATGTCTTTAATATCGAATTGACATTTTTTCCGTATAAGCCGTCTAAAAAATGAAACATATCAAGAATAGCCATACCCAGTAAACACACTTTTCCCAAAAGTGAATAATTGTCGTACAACCGAGTTGACCATGTATTTTCATAGTGTTTAACTTATTTCTAGGGTATTAAGTCATTACTTTTACTATTGAGACGGAATACTTATGAATAGGAAGGCATTTGTTAGATGCAGACATACATAGATGTTTTGGGCAAAAACTGATTCTTTTCACATTTATCAACATACCCATCTTAAACATTATCTCCATTCAAATTCTAAATAAACCCTGAAACAACATTGCAGTTATTGTCTATATTGGTTCATAAATCAGGTTCGTTAAAACAAATAAGACTAATAACTGGCATATAGCAAAAGATATGTACAAAAAGATGCTTGGTGCATAACAAACTTTGTGTAGTAATAGTATTAGTAATAGAGATGTTTGTTCTATTTAGACAATTCTCAAGAATCGGAATTGAAGACCTTATAAGCAAAGGAATATTATTAATTAAAAAATTTAGTGATGTTCCAAAATAAGCTCAGACGGAAATTAAAGACATATTATTTTGTCTAGCTTATATCCTGCTTAAGGTAGATAATCTAAAGAAATTTTCAATGGAAATTAAATAGTGTTGAAAGGAGGTAGAATGTTTTAATACAATTTAGAGGAATAATCACAAATTAACCATGCTGCTAAAAAGGTTACCCTTAATGAGATCGTTATTGAACTTTCATAAAAAAGTGTAAATACTACATGCACTATTTCAAAAACAACAAACCTGTACTATTAGTAATTTCAATTAGGGGAAGAAAAAATCAATATATTTGAAGGTATAAATCTCTTTATATATTCTTTTATTTGTCTTTACATTTCTTTCTTTTTTAATGGTTTAACTATGGATTTACACAAAATTTTGTGTTTTAAATCTGAATTTTGACTCTTTTTGTTGTTTGTATAGTAGTTTATTTGATGTGACTTTATCAATGTCGGCGACATAAACATGTACATATTATACATAATGTTTAAATTGCCAAGTTTTTATCATTCAAGCATATAAGCTTACTTCATGTAAAACAGTGAGTTTGTTTGAATATAACTGAACTGTGATTATTTAATATCTAAGAGAATCTAAAAGTAGATGAACAAGTGAAATGATTGTTATGAACGATTAATCATCTTTTTTGACATGCACAGTCGATTAGAGTATGATTTTCATGAAGTAAGCACTTGTTATCGGCTGACAACAGGAAATTCTGTCGGAAGCTCTATATCTTGGACGGAGTTTTTGACGAGAACCTGGTAGTTTTTATCGCGTTCATAAAATTTTCGAAGACTCGATATCTTTTAAGTTTGTTTTTTCTTGAGTTTCAAAGATATTTTTGCATGTAAAACATAAATTATATTGAAATGTTTTCATAATATTCATTTGATACTTGAATTTGATAGACGTATGAAAAGGATAATTTTAGTTTGTATCAGCGATAGTTATAAGAACTTTTAACTTTAGCAATTAAATATTTGTTATTTGGCGCTATCATTTCATTAACATTTTTTTCATCTGTTCATTATTAAAAATAATTTATTTAAACTACTCCACCTAAATAAGTAAACGATATAATTATCTAAAAAAATGTCATCTTTTCCCTCTCTTTTTGTCTTTAAAAGAACCAAACCAACATGCCTTTGTTTCATCTTCGTGTTGTTCCACACATTATACCGGTGTGAAAAAAAGTGATTCCTGTGTTAAAAAGTGAAATATTATCAGGAATAGCCTCACTATAAAAAACAAAGATTCCCTTCGCAGCGAAAAGGTAGAGAGGGAAAGAGAGCAATTTTAATGAGCATACAAATTAACATAAGACACCACCAACAGTTAACGAAAAAGAGAACCCTTGCGGTTACCGCCTTGGAACTGTCAATGGCAAATTAATTTGTTCAACTAGGTTCTAGGGTGCACAAACCTCACACTTGCCCCAATAGGTTCTCATATCAACAAACAAGTACAAATGTTCTTGGTAAAACAACTCCAACCCACTCATCAGCTCAAATGTTGCAGGCAAAACCACATAAAATATTTAAAAAATCATATAAAGCTAATAGCATTTCAAAGCCAAAGAAGCGGGTGGATAAAAGAAACTGAAAGTTTTATGAATAAAGTCTGTAGTTGTCGACCGTAAATTATTAAATTTGTTTTTTCGACAATTCAATGAAGTTAGTAATGTTTTGTTTTTGTTTTTCGCTCAGGAGATGATCAATCCACTATTAAGACCAATCTGTCCAGTCCCAAAGTTCGTCCTCATAAAGGGGTTTAAAAAAGACATTTTTCTTTTCAACTTTCTCCAAGCCACCTCCTACTCGACAATGTTTATGAAAGATTTGTTTATCACTTCGTATCCGGCTGTTTCAGAAATAAGTATCATTTTCTTGAGATTGTTCAATTAATTCAATGGGAGAATATTTATTTTTCTAATAATTAATCGAAGTGGCGTAGAAATGTATTATTACTTTGCTAACAAGCTTAAGGTCCTATTTTTCATTGGCTTAATCTTTTAACAACCGTATTTTTCTGAAGACTTATTTGCAAGGTTCATTCAAAGTTAATTTACAAGGTCCAAGGGTCTAAAATCTTATAATCAAACTCAATTTTATTTTCAACTCAACATATTTATTCAAGTTCTGAGTAATTTTGTGTTAATTGCTTGAAATACTTCACGAAATAAAATAAACCTTTTTTTCTTTAAATTGGAAATTTTAAAATAAGTTGAAATTACACATTTTTACCTTAAAATATTCGAGAAGAGATGTTTGTGTTCAGAAACAGAGTTGTGGATTGTAATTTAGGTGTTTTGAAATTTTTCATAAGAATACCAGAAACAATTTTTTAATGTTGCCTGTAAACCAAGAAATTTTATATAAGTTTACTCTTAAAACCGATACAAATAAAAAAACTTGTACATCAACATTAGTACAACATCACTCCGTATTGAGTATAACATCCATTGGCAACTTAAATCCTTCGTGATATTGGAGTCAGATTTGTCAGATTTTTTTTCAGCTGGTTAGTTTTAATACTGCTTCTGTAGGTGCCTTGTTTTTAATGATATTCTTAGAAAAGCATTGCTCTGTTTTCCTCTCTTTTCGCTGTGTGGGGAGGCTGTGTTTTCTGAGTGCTGTGTTTCCTGATATGCATATTTCACTTTTTATCTGAAATATGTTCATAGTCTTTCATGGAAATTTCAGAATTATTGCCAAAGAATGTAATTGAAAATGCATGCATAATTAATTTACAACTGTCTGGAATTTAACTCGACTGATATGAATTAATACATGTAATTTCATCACAAAGACTCTGTCGGAAAGCCTTCTGATGCGATCAAAATAATCAGAATAATGTCTAACAATTTATGTTGCCAATCTTTATCTTGCACATTAGTTTGTATTTCAAAACATCAAAGCATCAATTCCCTATAATTACAGTTTGTAAAAAGTTAACATGTCGGTAGGTTATTTCGACTTTTCGTTTCGCGAGTGTTTGACTTGCCAACTGTTGCGGGCAGCCAAATAAATGCAAGTTTTTAATGATAACGAATGTTTTTAAGTGCAGGAACATGACTGTTAGAAACTTCTTTAATTCAACATGAAACATATTTTGAAAAACTTTTTCCACGTTGTTGATTTTTGTAAAGAAAAGTCAATATTCGTGAAGTTAAAATGGAGATTAAAATTGTTTGTATTTGACATAAGCATATGTTTTCGCGACGTTGTAAAAATATATACTTTTTCAGATTTGTCTTATATGCCCTAACGAAATTACTTATTATTATTTCGAGTTTTCTTTATAACATACTTAAAATTAATTTTGTACTGATTAATACAGGTTATAAACCCTGTAACCCTTAATAAGGGTTTCCAGAGGAAGGCAGTGCGACAGCATAATAAAAGCTAGTTTTTAGCTAATGCACCAAGATAACTTGTTTTTGTTTGTTCGTAGGAGAACATTTTGGGGCTTGTTTGATGTTGGTGTTCCCTGAACATGTTTTAAACCGCCATAGGCAAATAACTTTGCCACTAACCGTTCAAAGGACGAATCAGCTCATGTTCTCATTTTCGTGAATTGCTCCCAGTGTCTTATTTTTGAAATATTTTAATTTTAAAAAACCCATGCTCACATTTTTCGTTTTAGCTTTTTGGCAATCTCCTTCGCAGAGTTGTCGTTCCTTACACTCACTTTACATTTTGCGAAAGGCTCAATGTCAAGATTTTAAACCAAACTCGACAGCCTTATTTTATACAGTCATAAATTATGAATTTGAAAGCTTGAGGTAAAACAATTGACTGAAATCTTCACTATCTTTCATTAAAACCGAAGAAACCCAAGCTATTGTTAATGTAATTGGTGAACTATTTCTTTGAGATAAAGTTAAAGTAGTTGAAAGTAGTCCCACTCTATAACAGAGGTGAATGTCATGAGCCGATAGTGTAAGAGAGTGGCTTTTTGGCTGAAATCAGAGTGTTATATGAGTGTGAATATTTCTGATATTCATATTTCACTTTTTATAATTAATTTAACTCTCTCCAACAGTATCCCGACTAAGATTGGAAATCCGTACTTGTAAAAGCGAGTTTTAATATTGCAAAAAACACAACAATTTAAGGCAGTTATCAACAAGCAAATGTATCGTGCTCAACGGCCGTTAAAAAAGGGATTAGCAACAAAAATGATTATATGCATAAATTGACATTGTACGGCCACAAACAACGCTACTTAATAATGTTATGATAAATAACATAACAGGGATATTAAAATATACATTTTACAATAGCTTGAAAGTAAAAAAAAATATCTTCTTTACTCCTGGTCTATATAATACGTGCATAAAGTATGATAAGTCGCTCTTCATAAAAGCACGTAAGTAAAACATTATTCTGTTTATCAGAAAATGCGAATCAACTATCGCTTATTTATTCCACAGAGCTTGAAGACTGCACGGCAATTACCGATACAATTATGATTAGACGTGAGGTCGAACCCGATAAAGCAATAAATCATGATGTTGAAAGATGACGATATACCTTTACCTTTAATAAGAACAGATATCGCAAACAACTCTGTCATTTTCTTTTTTGTATAACCCTAGTAGCTAACTTCAACCAGACAAGCGACGATTTTCTACAAAGTTAACTTAAGGACAATTAATTTTACTCGAAAAACTGTGTTCTTTTTCAAATGATATTTTCCCCAGTGGAGAGCGAACCTAGTGGGACAGCGCCTACCCATACTATTCCAATCACGCTACCAACTTAGCTAGCCGGGACAACCCACCAAAAAGGCTGATCGGATAACCCTGATAAACATAATCATTACTGCGTGACATCGGTAACCGATTTTGTTCTGTTAACAGTACTGACAATATGTACGGGGTCAAAGAATTTTTCAAGGTTTTCATATAGACCACCACTTACCATTTAACATACTCTGAAGATATTACGGTGTCATGGAAATGTTCATTTATGAACAAGTTTTCACGACATTAAGTAATTATCTGCCTATAGCCTCGGGACTTCAAGAAGATATGTTTTGCTCTAGTACAAATTGCACCTTGAATCTTGTTGGGAATAGCAAATCATTAGCGAGGTTAGATACTCTGGTTCGGTTTATAATTAAAGAAAAAAGCAAGGACACCTTTTTTCATAAAAAATAAGGGCTGAAGATGAGATTAAATGATCAACTAACAAGCAAATAAGAGGACTTTTTACTCAAATTATGGAAAGAAAGACAGATAAAAATACATTGAACCTCGCTATTTTTCCTCTCTAGAACTGAACTAAAGTGGTCTTTAAAGTGAAATGATAATAATTAATGGGTGACAAAACTTGAAAATCATGCACAAAAAGTCTCCCCGTACATATAGTCAGTACTGTTATCACTATAACAACCTGTTACCGATGTGATGCAGTGATGGTAACGTATATCAGGGGTATCCGATCAACCTTTTTGGGGTTGAACAGGATAGCTCAGTTGTTGCTTCGCCGATATTGCAGAGCTAGGCGCTGTCGCCGTGACGGTGCGGGTTCGCTTCCAGCTAGAGGCACTATCATTTGAAAACATATTTATAAGGGGTTTTGGTCTTATGATTGGGGTGGTCTTAACTCAATGGTGGTCTAAATAAGGGATCTAACTGTACTTACGGAGGTAATGATAGCAATTTTACTTATTGTTTACCATTAGACAGGTTCAAGACAAAATACAAGCACTGAGTGCGTGAGTATACAGTTAAACCTGTGCTAAAGAACACATGTAAGTAAAGACCACCTATGGATAAAGACCACACTTTATTTGTCCCACTTAATGATTAGAAGAAGAAGTGTACCTGTGAACAAAGACCACCTGCCTTTATCACTTGTGTGTTCTCCCCGGAGTGGTCTTCGTTAACAGGTTTAACTGTAATTGCAATAAAGAGCTACTTATAGCTTTTATAATCATACGAGAAAAATTAAAAAGGGCAATATTTATCAGAAATAGCACAGCCTACTAGCACATAGATTGTATTAACGGTACATAAATCTGTCGGTTTGAAATGCATGTGCCTCAGATGTCGTGTTAGGTAGAAAACAGTTGTGAAAAGCGCAGGTTCAGAAACCAAACAATAATAGATATTGATTTGCCAATAGACACAATCTCCAATCGGAAGTTTTGAAAAGTTATAAGTGTAAAGGTATGCTTTGTTGACTTATGGAGTGGAACTTGCCAGAAGCCGCTGCGAAGGTCCAGAGCGGAATACACAGAAGCTTTGGCGTCTGCCAGTGTGTCGAAGACATCTGTCATGTGTGGAATCGGAAAGTGTACTGGCTCAGTGATGGAGTTGAGTTTACGGTAATCCACAGCGAAGCGCCACTCATTGTTTGGCTTCTTTACCAATACCACAGGGCTGTGCCATGGACTGGTGCTTTCCTCGATCACACCGGCATCTTTCATCTTCTGGAGTTCCCCTTCCATGATGCGTCGCTTTTCTGGATTCATTCGATAGGGAGCAGAGCTGACAGGTTTGGCATCACCGGTTTTAATCACATGTGAATGCAGATGAGTTTCCCCTAATTCTGACAAGTCTTTTGCAAATATGTCCCGATTTCGACCAAGAAATGTGTAGAGTTTTTGTTTTTGATCTTCTGATAAATTATTGTTTTCAATGTTTATGCCTAAATCCTTGACTATCTGTTTGTAATTAATTTCTTGTTTGATTGAGCACTTAAATTGGAAATGTTTGCTGTTTCTGGATCTTTAAGTATGGAAATTGATGAATCTTCTATTAAACTGGCTTTTGCAACTGCATAGTCTTTTCTAATAAATATTGGAGCACTTGTTGGATTAATAAGCCTGTAAGCACCTTTGAAATTTTCTACATGTATCACAGTTTTTCCTCCGGCAATTCCTGTTTTACATAATTCTTTGTTAGGTTCCAGTAAAACTAAGGATTCTGATGGCATGGGAATTTTTACTGGAATCACAGATTCACTATGTGGCGGTATAACAGTCTCTTCAAGTGTTTTCGCAAATTCAGTATGCGTTGTAATGTTGCTTGTTGTGGGCACTTTCATTGTTTGGAATGATGGCAAATTTGGCACTGTCATTTCAACTTCTCTAAAATTAATTTCAACACGATATTTTTGTAGAAAGTCTAATCCAACAAGAATTTTAGAATGTAACTGTCCGAAAACATGAAAATTGTGTTTAAATGTAGCACCATTACACTGAAATGTCAAATCGACTTGCCCTAGCACTTGATGTTTTTCCCCGCACACCCCTACAATCTGTTGAAGGTGACTCTGTCGTAGTTTGATTCCTGGCGCCACTTCATCCAATAGAAATTTGCTTACAGCGCTTATATCTGCACCGGAATCCAAAAGACATGGCACTGATTTTGTGCCAATTTCAATGTTCATGTAGTTTCTATTCAACTTCAATCTAAATCCTACATCCATAATCAGTTTCTTGTTTTTGACACTAGCACTATTAATCCTACTTGTTTTTTAACAGCACCATTCTTTGTTATCAGCCATTGTAAATAATTCAACACTATGCAATTTTCAAAATAAATAAATTTAACAGTTTTCTAAACTTGTAAAAATAAATTGCACATAATCAACAAGCAGCATATATACTCAAATATTTCAGTTAAATTTTCATTAACAATATTTTTGTTAATTCTAGCACTCTTTATTTGCCTTATCCGGCTTAACAAATATACATTGGCATCAGTACCCTTATTTTGCTTTAAAAATACATATTTCTTAACTTAACAATAGTTTAAACCTTAAGACCTTTGTCTCATGCACCCAAAGTTCTGAAATATTTGGCCACATCCAATGTATTTAGGTCACAAATAAACAGGTATATGAGAGACATGCACAGAAAGATTGCACTCACCGAACCTTCGTCTTCGGAATATTTTGGTCTTCTATAGCTGTAGTCCCTCGTCCTGTATGGTTGCGCCTCCCAATTGTCTGTCCGCCTATCTGGACATCTGGATTGTCATCTGGACTGGGTAAGTTGTTCTTCCATGGAACTGCCTCTTCAGTGTCTTTGCATATTTGCTGGTGAAATTCAGCACAATTCAGCTGGATAGACAATGTTGGAAATATCTGCATATAACAGTCAATGTCCAATGCAATGAAGAAATGCAGTTCGGTTCAGTTCAGTTTCCTCTCATTACTGCTGCACTATTATAAAAGTCCTTGCGGTACCCGGATTAACTCCACCATATGCGACCGGAATGGAATGATGATGAATTGTTGTTGTTGTCTGTTTACTTGTGGGGTCTACACTGGGTCTACTTCAACATTAGAGTAGACCAGGGAATTGGGGACTGATTAGCTCTCTAGTGTAGACACACCCCTGTAACATTCACTCATTCGGTCCGGGGGTCCACTCTGCCAGTTACTTAGCAGAGTGTAACAGCAGTACCCTTTAAGTTGCTTTACAATGCCACACACAACACAGCAAATAGTACTTATAAATTCTTTATGTATCCAAGTTCCAAAATATCCAAATATTCAAACAAATGTAATGTATTGTCCAAGTAATATTTCAATATTTATTCTGAAGACTAAAAATGAAGTTACAATTATCCAAGTTGTTTTCACTACTAATGTTGTATCAAGACTGACTCAAATTATACAAAATCATTCTATATCAAAATTAAGGATTTCTTTTACAACCAATGAAATTAGAAAACTAATTACACTTTAAACCAATAAAATTCAATGTAACAAATATGCAAATATAAAACCCCTAAAACCCTAATCAGACTGTGGCTTGACACTTATCAATAATTAATCAAATGCCTATCATTTTGGAGCCAAGCTGATAAAGCCCTAAAAGTGACAGAAGGAAATTTCATTGTATATTAATTGCAATAAGTTCTGGAGATAATTTACTGTCTGTCGAAAATAAACCAAATACCCTTAAGCAATAATATTGTCAAACAAAGAAGTTAGATGAACTTAATTTTTTTTACCAATACCATATAGAAAATATTATTAAGACTAAATCTATAAAATTTTGCATTTCTTAAACTTTTACTTTATATTTTAATTCTTTTTATTATATTTTACTATTTTTATTTATTTTATTATGTAACAATAATTGGGGTCCACTTATTAAACGGTGGCAGATACAAACATATTGTACTTTTACTGATATTAATACATGGTACCAATGGTGCACTGTCCTTAAGTGAATGGTTATACAACATTTTTATTTAAATTCGTTGTTCTGAGGTTACAGTGTCAGAAAAATTAAAGTTTAGATTGGTATTAATAAAACTCAAATCATGTCATACTCTACATTTATATGATACAAGGGATTTGGAAAGTTTTAGTATACTTGTAGGTGCTGCTGTACATTACTTAACAAAATCAAAGCAAGATACTGTTTAGGCAAATTTTCACTATAAATAAATTTGCATAACATTTAAGTTAAACATTTTCAACTGAACTGTTATCAGGCATTATCATTTGGAGAGATGGCTGTAATGATTCATATTCTTTCTTCCTCAAAATATTTCTTTGAATATATTCTTTGTATATCTATCCATTCCTAATATGCATATTTCACTATTTTATTATCATTTAATAAGTAACCTTTTTCTTTTGAACTTGAATGTTTGCTTTTAAAAATTTAACATGTTGATTTAGTTGCATGTATCATTATATAAAATTATGAGGGAATAAGTGTAGAGACAAGATAAAGCAATCAAAATTAAATAAAATATATAACTCCACATGCGTTGGTGTTTTATGATACTAACAAATTTACACCAATACTTTATTTCTCCGTAATATAATAAGGGGTTCTGATACTTCGCTTAGGAATGTTTGTTTCAAACTGTTGCTGATGTTCTAATTCCCAGTCTGAGCATTTATCATTCAATACCCCCCAGTTTATATGCCCTGGATCACGGTGTAAAAAGCAAATAATTATTGCCTCAGTATCCATAATTATTTCAGTTGTTATGTCCTGGATCACGAAGTATCAGGACCAAATAGCAATCGCCTTAGTGTCCGTGGTTACTTTAGTTTTTATGCTGCGGATCACGAAATGTCAGGAGCATGAATCAATCGCCTCAGCGACCATGATTATTTCAGTGTTAATGCACCGGATCACAAAATGTTAGGAGCCTGAATCAATCGCCTCAGTTTCCGTGAATATTTCAGTTTTTATGGTGCTGATCACGAAATGTCTGAAACATGAAACAATCGCCTCAGTGTCAGTGTTTATTTCAGTGGGCATGTCCCGGATAAAGCATCAGGACCAAATAACAATCGCCTCAGTGTCCGTGATTATTTCAGTTTTTATGTTCCGGATCACGAAGTATTGGGACCATATAACAATCGCCTGAGGCCGGTATTCCATAATTCCGTGATGCGTGATCCGTGATCCGTGTTCGCGTCAGTGTCCGTGTCCGCGATTTTTCACTCACCTCAGATATCGTTGGGTATATTCCATACCTCCGTGTCCGTTCCACGTCGCGGACACGAACACGGAAGCGGAGGTATGGAATATACCTAACGATATCTTTGGTGAGTGAGTGAAAAATCGCGGACACGGACACGGATCACGGATAACGCATCACGGAACTATGGAATACCGGCCTAAAACATTATGGTTTTAATGATGTTTTCCTTAAATTGATCTGTGATGATATGTGCATGTAAATGCCAACATTACATTTTATGTCTCCACTTAGTGGGAAATCATGACTTTTTTAAGTGCCCGAACTGATGACATCTGATCACTGGATAAATGTCAGCGTCTAGACCTTCACTAGTTCGATTTCATCTTGCGGAAGAATCAAACTGACTTTTATAGTTAGTCACAAATGTCATGGTAGCTTATGCAAAGATTCCGGGACATTTTGACTCGCTGTAGTTGTCAACTAATGTATACTCCTGCATATCTACTTCCCAATGTCTGTTACTGTAAAACTGGTTTTATTCGCGTTGGTTTTATTTTCGCTAATATTAGCGAATTCATAAATATTGCGTTTGAATGATGAGTTTCCGTATATCCGAACGCACATAAGAATTATTCCTTTTACGACGTCGCGTATGGAACGCCTAAACTGTCTTACGTTAAGAAAAACTATAATGCTCGGTTAACTGTCATTCTGTTGAATCCTAGAAACGATACGCCGTGTGATAATTATAATGAGACCTGTAAATGAAATGTCATGTTATGTGATGTTAATATTTTCAAGTGTCAAAAGAACGTGTTGTTGGGTGCTGTGTTTAAGTGAAGCAGTGTATTACTGAGTGATTATTTCGTTATGTTCAATTGCAATGATATGCTGTTGGGTGGTAGAAGAATCGTGTTCTGTTATCACAATATTCTGTCTAGTTGGTAATTCTTTACGTTCAGTCATTGCAATGACATGATGTTGGGTGGTAGAATTATCATGTCCAGTTATGATAATATTCTGTCTTGTGAGTAATACTTTTTGTTCAGTCATGAAAATATGCTGTTGAGTAGTTTCAACATTATGTTTAGACGAAGCACTGTATTACTAAGTGATTATTTCATTATGTACAGTTGCAATAACATGCTGTTGGGTGGTAGAATTATCATGTCCAGTTTTGATAATATTCTTTCTTGTGAGTAATACTTTTTGTTCAGTCCTGAAAGTGTACTGTTGAGTAGTTTTAAAATTATACTGAACAAAAATAAAAAGTAGCCACTTTTTATGCTTATTGTCTCAAAAACATATTTTCATTTAATGAGGAACGCTTTGAATGGTGTTTTTTTTTTGTTAATCTCAGTTGTTTTTAAGTTAAATTGTTCATGAATAAAAACTTCTACACCAAGACCTGACGAACTGCCAATCTAATAACAATTAATCATGGATTACAAAACACTATATATCCCATTTTAAGGGAGGTAATTGGCAATGGTTGGAATTTCTAGCATTGTTTATCAAGGACCAGTTGTGTTATTGATGAATATTTTTTTATTTTATTTCTCCACAAAGGAAGAGAAAGCGATTTAATTCAAATAAATGTGAATATTTCAAAGAATCGCTGACATTTAACCAAAACCCTTATTATAACAAAGGAAAAGATAACTAAGTTGTGGCTGCAGATTTTCAAGAATACTTTATCCTTTTGCAATGATAACAGAAAAGCAAATGTATACACATATCGAATTTTCAGTTTTCGTTTTCAAATTTTACAAAACTTAAAATAGGAATGTGGATACTTTTTACTTTTGTTGAGTATATGTTTAGTCGAAGCAGTGTATTACTGAGTGATTATTTCATTATGTTCAGTTGCAATGACATGCTATTGGGTGGTAAAAGTATCATATTCAGTTATGATAATGTTCTGTCTAGTGAGTAATTATTTATGTTCAGTTATGAAAATAAACTGTTGAGTAGTTTCAACATTATGTTTAGTCGGTACAGTGTATTACTGAGTGATTATTCCATTATGTTCAGTTGCAAAAACATGCTATTGGGTGATAGAAGTATCTTGCTCAGTTATGATAATGTTCTGTCTAGTGAATAATTCTTTATGTTCGGTCATGAAAATATACTGTTGAGTAATTTCAACATTATGTTTAGTAATACATTGCTTCTACTAAACACAATGTTGAAACTACCCAACAATATATTTTCACGATTGAACATAATAAATTACACACTAGACAGAACATTATCATAACCGAGCATAATAATTGTGCCACCCAACAGCAAGTCATTGCAACTGAACAATATGAAAGAATAAATCCGTAATAAACTGCTTCGACTCAACATAATGATTAAACTACTCAACAGTATATTTCATTACTAAATATAATAAATTACTCACTTGACAGAAGACTATCGTAACAGAAAAGGATCTTTCTACTACCCAACAGCAAGTCATTCCAACTGAACATAATGAAAGAATCACTCAGTAATACACTGCTCCGACTAAGCATAATGATTGTTCTACTAAACAGTATAATTGTATGGCTGAACATTATGAGTATAGCACAAGACAGAATACTATCAAAACTGAACATAATAATTGTGCCACCTGACAGCATGTCGTAATAACTTAGAATAATGAGTGAATCACTCAGTAATACAATGCTTCGACTAAACATGATGATGGCTCTACTCAATAGTATATTTTCATGGTTGGACATAATGTATTACGCACAAGACAGAATGTTATCATAACTGAATAGAATGACAGTTGACCGAGCATAATAGTTTTTCTTAACATAAGACAGTTTAGGCGTTCCATAGTCGCGAATTCATAAATAGTATTCAAGTCGTACATCTTAAGATATTTAACAGGAATGAACAGTATTCCACTGATACGATAACAATTATCACATGTGACATATTTCGGATATTAAAATTCGGACACATTTAGTTTCTGGACATTCTATCTTAACTCAGGTAAAAGTCGAATAAAATTCAAATATTCGAATATGTCTGACGAATATTCGAATAGGGATTTTGTTATTCGATCCCATCCGTAATAAATACGCAAATAAACAAAATAGCTGATTTTTTATTAAAAATCGCGAAATTTTGATCTCGCGAAATTACACCGTTTTACAGTACTTCATTTAAATCTGAATACTACTATGATCAGAGTGCATCATGCAGCAATACTGCATTGACAACGGAAAACGGAAATGTCTTTTGGGATGCTATTGTCCAGACGAGATAATAAGTCACACGATACGTAGAATTAATTTTGACTGAAGTGATGCATATTGATTTGTAAATTTGGCTTAAAAACCAACTCGAGAAAAGGTTTCTAAGGTTAATTAGTTGTTGAATGTATCTGTTAAAATCTTGAAACTGACCTTAGAGGCTCGATTTGTTGCTTTTTCTGCAGTCATATTGATATTGTTGATATAACTCTAGGTAATCCTTATTTATTGTGAATTATAAAGTATGTTTTGCAAGGTTAAACTCCAATACCCAGATATAGTTTAATAATAGAACTGGAGTTTAAAATATCAAGTCTACAGCAAGGTATTTCTCAACCAGAATTTTTTGTGATTTGAAGTATAAATTAAAGAAAATAAGTATCATTATTTAACACGGTCTTGTTTGTGGTGTCTTATTGAGATTGATCATATTATAAAACCATGTTGTGCTCTTTTCCCCTCTGCTCATTATTTGATTTATAGGGAACAAAGAGATCAATTTATATAACCAGTGATTATGACATACACATAGCAAGCTGATTGTATTTGAACTTGCTGAATTAGTCTGGGAAATGTAAATATTTTCTCAGACTGTAACGTTCTTACTATTATTGCATGCTTTGAGAAAGTAATATCATGTTTCATTTAAATAGCTGTATTTAGCAAGAATACAAAACACCCTACACGACTGGCATCATTGTGACGCTGTTTCGGCTATGAGAGACAAAACTAATTTTCTCGATATATAATGAGAACACTTGACAGCCGGATGGAATGTAAATCGGTGGCTTTTCTTAGCATTTAATCATGGCCAACTAATTGAAAAACAAACCTGAAACTGTAGGAAGAAACTCTGGCATTTCGGCGCCTTCTTTTTAAATTAAAGAGAAAAAAGATCAGTTAATAAAACTAGTGATTATGACATGCACACACGAAGCTGCTTGTAATTAAACTTGCTAAATTGCTTTAGGAAATGTTAATATTTTCACAGACTGAATTTTTTTCTTACTATTATTGCATGCTTTGAGATAGTTATATAACATATCGTTTAAATAGCTGTATTTAGCAAGAATACAAAACACACCATACACGATTGACATCATTATGACGCTGTTTCGGCTATGAGAGAATAAGACAAAACTAATTTTCACGATACACAAAGAAATAATTGACAGAAGTCTTGATGGAAAAGTAAAACGGTGTCTTTTCTTAGCATATAATCATGGCCACTTAATTGAAAAACAAAACTGTAGGAAGAAACTCAGGGATTTCGGCTTTAAAAGGTCACAATCAATCGTATCATTTGACCGGTAAATATAGTAATTTTGCAAACTATGACTTTTCACTTGTGAACCGTTGTTAGCAATTTCATTAAGTTGTCACGTATTTCTTTTAATAAACACCCATACAATTTCATTTTGTCCTTTGTCAAGTTGCTCCAAAAGGAGAAAAACAGCGACTACCGTACAATTGAACCAGGTTTGACAGTAAATGACAAGTAAATTTGTATCGTGAATTTGAAAAAAGTATGTCAGCTATAGAGATTTTTGCTGGATTGTAATGATATTTTGAACTTAAATCCATTTCTTTCACCTGTTCAAGTTTTTAGAGAAAATCTGTGTTTATTTTTGCTGGAGAGATAACAAATTTAGGAAAAACTAGAAATTTTGCATTGTCATCATATATGTCTTATCCTCTTATGTTTATTATGCGTAAAGATGTTCGTAAGCGCTTTTTTCGATTTATAGAAAAAAAGATCATTTTAGAAGACAAACGATTACGACAAACACATACGAAGCTGATTGTATTTGAACTTGCTAAATTGCTCTGGAAAATGTAAATATTTTCACAGACTGAAACTTTCTTTTAAGTTACATGTTTTGAGAAAGTAATGTCGCATATCATTTAAATACCTATATTAAGCAAGAATACAAAACGCCCCGTACACAATTGACATCATTATGACGCTGTTTCGGCTATGAGAGAAAAAGGCAAAACTAATTTTCACGATACACAATGAGAGTAATTGACCGACGTCTTGATGGAAAAGTAAAACGGTGGCTTTTCTTAGCATTTAATCATGGCCACTTAATTGAAAAACAAAACTAGGAAGTGAACGAAAAGAAAATTCCGTAGAACACTACTAAGAGGAAATCCGATTGCAAATTTTATCTGTGGGTGAACTTAACGCCCATTAACATGAACTATATTAATATTCCTTTTTCATCTATTTTACTTTTTTATTTGGTATTAATCATTATATGATATCTAGATCAGAAACAGTGTAAATGCAATATCTTAGTCTCCTTTTTATTCAAGTCACTAAAATAGAGCGTTTTACCCTTTCGAAGCTTTCTGCCTTCTTGGGACAATGCGATATAAAAGTTTCTTTCTTTATCAAGTCACTAAAAAGATTGGTCAATCTACCTTTTTCTGCCTGCCACCGTCTTGTATTTATCTGTTTCATGCAAACGTTCCGTTGTAAATGGATTGAGAGATCAACATAATTTTAACCTTTGTAGAGAAATGCGCAATACTGCTGCTTCAAGCATGATGTTATGTGGCAGTGACTAAAATCCAATTTACGCAAGTTTGACAGATAACTTTCAATATGCTATATGAATCGGAGAACGTTCAGAAAGAAACAGCCGATAACTTTTGTGTCAACATTCTTGATTAAATACGAAAGACGGAAAATTTTCTTTTTTCTTTGACCCAATTTACAAAAAGCTTCTATTCAATTGCAATAGGATAATGAAATTGGCCTTTTCTTGTCTTCCTCAATATTCACGCCGTCTGTAATAATCATGTTAAAAAGTGTAATAATGGTCTATAGCAATAAAAAGGTGCATTGACACCAACATAGTCGGTTAGTTTGTAATCCTGAATGTTAGTACAGGATATTTAATCAGAAAATGGGACGCGTCACGGGAAATGGTACCTACGGACAGTCGACATCAATCCTTGAAATGACGTCATAAGGTTAAGCAGACGATTTGAATTATTATGCATTTCGCAGTAAAATGATTATATTATTCATCCCACTAGCGTAAGATTAGATAATTTTCTCGTGATGATTGATACTTTTCCTCAATTGTTTGATATTTATGCAAAGGATTGCGACTTGAGGATACACAAAGGTTGAAAATACAAACCTGAAGTGTCGTTTGCTTGACCTTGAAAAGACGTTGTCCATAATGGGGATCGAAACAGTACAGTGTGGCTACAGCGCCTAGCCAGTTAATTATCAGAAAATCTTAAAATAATTATATATCATATTAATACTTTAATGTAGTTGCGATTACAAAATTTTGTCTGCTACGGACATGACAATATTAAATAGGGAATTAAAGTTTATATAGTGGAAAATGACAATCTTTTTAAATACTGCTTCGAACATGGTAGTCCTAAATAGGGAATGTAAGTTTAAATAGTGAAAAAATACAAGGGTTTTAAAATACTCTTTTTTAGAAAATATTGATTCAGCTCTTTTTGGAAATGCAAAGTGTGTGTTCAATTTAACGTCTCAGATAGTAACAGACCATGTTAAATTACATGAAATGGGGCACGCCACGGGAAAAGGTACCTTCGGTCATATTAGTGATATTTTAGTTTTTACTAAATTTAGTATGACTTACAAGTATAAATCCATATCTTATACCTAAATTGTGATTTTGTTACACATTTTGACAATAAACTGGTACTTTTACCGCCAAATGCATAATAAATAATGTCGTCTGCTGAAATTTCAAAGATTGACGTCAACTGTACCTTTTCCCGTGACGCGCCCCAAGTAACATTGACGTTTCCACGCAACACTGTATATGAAAAATAAATTTCCGTTTTGATTTGTTTAGGCACAAATATTTAAGTTTTGAAACGGATAATTTTAAAAGGAAAACGTTTAAAATACTACAAGTTACATTTTTGAACAATCAATAAATTTAAACAGAAAAATATGATGATTCAGAAAAGTTCTTATTATCGTTAATTATTTGTGGTGTCTATTATAAAATTGATTCATTACCCATTATCTCTTTTTCTCTTTTAGGAATCTAAAATGAATTTTGTTAGAAAAGTAATAAAATGTGGTACCTGCTATGTTGTCTAATCCGGGTGTCAAAATAAAGCATTTTCCACTCAAACAAATCCAAAACAATTAATTACAATATCCAGTTCAATGTTCCCTCTAGGGTCAACCAGTGTTACTTTTTCAAAATAACTTTTTAAACATTGACTATAATGAATTTCAAAACACTGCACAAATACCATCACACAAGATTTAGATTGTTATACATGTAGAGATTAAACTGTCCTACAGGTAAACACAAGTGGGCATGATTTGCATGCTTTTTGCATGGGTGAGTGACCTCATGGGACAAAGGATGATGTGTTTGGATTTTGATTTATAAGAGCAATATTTTCAAGTTATTTTGAAAAAGTAACACTGGTTGACCCTAGATGGAACATTGAACTGGATATTGTAATTAATTATTTTTGATATATTTGAGTGGAAAGTGCTTTATTTTGACACCCAGATTAGACAACGTAGCAGGTACCACATTTTGTTACTTTTCTAACAAAATTCTTTTTTTTCAACAATTGCCTCCTGTTATTATCAATATTCATCTGTTTGTAACAATATAATAACAGTTTGTATGGAAATTGTTGAGAAAAATGAAAATTTAATTTTCACAGCTCATCATTAGTACAACTGTACTATCTGGAAGTATGAAGTACCTTAACTAAGCATAGCGCGGTGGGAGACAAAAGTACAGTATTTTAAAACAATTCTAAATCAGACAAATTTAGCTGATTTAAACTAAGCATAACGCGTTGTGATAAAGATAAACAATAATGAATTATCATGTATAAAACAGACAATTATATCAGAATTCAACTAAGTATAGCGCGTTGGTGTAAAGAAAACAGAAAAAAAATATTTCATATAATTTATAAATCAGACAAGTTCATCTGAATTGAAATAAGCAAAGCGTGTTGGGATAAAGAAACAATGTATAATATTAAAAATTGTAAACGTAAGCAAAACATCACTGAGAGTCTCCCGTGATAAAATTAATAAAATCTGGTTATTTTCGAATAATAAATATTGAAAGGTAACACATATTATTTTTAATATTGCATGTAACGTTGTTTACAACTTGATCGTACTGTAAACCAGTTAAATCTGGACAAGTTTGTAACGTATATTTCTGAAATTGAAAGCATCATTGAGAAAATGAATTTTCACACGCATAGTATGTTTGTAATTTATTGTCTTGTTTTTTTTGTCAAGTGCGAAGTTATGCCATTAAACGAAGTGTCATTAACTGCTGTTGACAAGGCAAGCATTCCAAATCATGCAATGATTGCATTTATTGCAATGATATTTAACTGTTCTAATAACTGGTCATGATATTTAGCAATCAGACTTATTTATTTTCCCCATTATCTTGACATAAACAATTGAAGTTCAGTTGATACATGTGGATACCTGTTTGCACCTATTAATGTACTTGAAGTACCTTTGATGGATTTCAGCGAGAGCAAAAAAAGGTGAAATATGCATATCAGGAATCGCCACATTCAGAAAAAACAGCCTCCCCACACAGCCAAGAAGAAGAGAGGGGGAGAGAGCATGGTTAATAAAATAATCAGTCTCAAAAAAGACACCACTAACAATAAACAAAAATGAGAACCCGAGGGGTTACCGCCTTGGAACGGTCAGTGGCAAATCAAATTGCCACTGGGGGTTTAAACCAGGTTCTAGGGTGCACCAACCTCACACTTGCCCCAACAGGTTCTCATATCACAAAACAAGTACAAGTTGTCTTGGTGAAAAGACTCCAACCCACTTATCTGCTTAACAATGTTGCATACAAAAGCACACAAACATATAAAACATAAGAAGCTAAGAGCATTGCAAAGCCGAAAGGGGTACTCAATGATCTTACCGAGACCAGAGCTCCTGGAGTAAAATCAGCAAGAAACGATGACAGGGATAAAAGAAACAAATCGAGTTTCTAGGTTCTTTTAAGAAAAGATTTCCCCAATAACCTTCATAAACTCTTAAACCCCTGCCACCGTCGTGCAACCAAAGAGGTAAGCATAATGATCAACTGTACAAGGGTTAATCACCAGGCCTGCAGAGCGCTGTAAAATATCATTTTGGTAACCTTTCTTTTTAAATTTACAGATGGTTTTTACGAATAACCGGGAGAAATTAACACTGCCTTTAATCTTTTTAAGTTTATAAATTAAATCTCCATAAAAAACTGGTTGTGAAATACCTTGTTGCAAAAGTGATTTTAAACTGCATTTGTATTTATGAATTAAATCTGGGTATCGGCGATAAAACTTGCAAAAGGTTTTCCTTAATTTGTGATACCGATAACCTTGTTTTAAGAGTTTTTCTGTAATGCAAAGATTACGTTCATTGAAATCATTAACATTGTTGCAAGCTCTTGAAAAGCGAACAAGCTGTGAGATATAAAGATACTGAAAATAAAATGCCACATAAGAATAAGACAGTTGAAAAGTTTATATGGTCGTCCTGAAACTTAACTGCCATGTACCACAATTTATTATATACCCATGAATGATTTTAGCATAGTGCAGCGTTAATACGCTAAATTGATACAACAAGTCAGATTAAAAATTCCGTATCGCACATTGTCCTATTTTCCGATTCTGTATTTTGCATCTTCCGGTAGTTTCTACGTTTCAAAATGGCCGATTTCAACCTGCAATTTTTTCAAAAATTTAGATTTGTTGACTTTCTTTAAAAATAATCAACGATTTCACGGCCTTTACAAATAAATATAAAATGAAATCGTCAAAAATCTGAAAGAAAGTTAAAATAATAGATAGTCATTGCGGATACAAATGGAAAAAGTAAAAGACTACTGTTTTAGGAGCGAAGAAAAGTCTACATACCGTCTATCCTAATTTAAATATCCATTTGGAACAATCCTTTATATTTTCTGTTTAAAGCCTGAGCCTATGATTTGATGTAAACAAAGCTCGTTGCTGTGGTATAAGAATGAAACACTAAAAAATCCTAGTCGTTACATATCGAATACCACGGTAAACACTTCCAGCATCTTCGGGTCTTGTCCAAATTTTGCTGTAATTGTTTTTATTCCTTCAAGATTTGAAAGTTGAATAATTCTTTATCTGTCAGAATCCATCATGGCACTTGAAAATTGTAAACATTTGTTCGATGACGTAGAGATTCATGGTTTACTATGACGTAATTGCTTACATCACGTTTCACTATTCATTATTGATTTAGTAAGTGCTCATTTAATTTGTAGTAAAATAAGGGTATATAATAAAAGGAACATTATACCAGTATGCAATCTGTAGGTTTGTATTATTTCTCGTTGGGTATGTAACCACATCACGCTCGACCTTCGGTCTCGCGTGATATTGTTTACATACCCAACTCGACTAATACAAACCTACAGATTGCACACTGGTATAATATTCCATATATATCTCACGTTGAAATAGTGTGAACACGGTAATACGCATTTGTGGGGAACGAATTGTCGTGGATTTTCTGGCTAGAACGAACCGCGAATTCAAAAAGAAAACGAACCTAACATAAAAAGTTATTTAAGTCAGTGTAGATTCAAAAACGTTCGGAGACAATTTTTGTTTGAGAGAATGAATTTGTCCTTGAATGTTTGAGAAAATGACAGGCAATTGAAACTGGAGTTTACATTTCGATAAAATGCCTTATGCTGTGTTTTTTGAGTGTGGCGATTCCTGATATGCATATGTTGCTTTTTTATACAGGAGTACGGAGCACTTTATCTGATCAAAATCGGTACAGAAATTATTGAGAAATAAGCCAAAAAATCTACGTAAAGCGCGCGGTTTTGTGTGTACACGACATTCTAAAAGTCGTGTCTAGCCACCCTGACTATTAATAGCAGACATTGAATTACAATAACATATTCTTCTCAAAATTAGATAAGGATCGCTTAAAAGACTGTGTTTATTACTTACATAAGGTTGAAAGGATAAAATATTTGCTGTAATTCTGAAAATGTGTTCATTTGACGTCAGCTTTGTCTCACAAAAGGAATTAGCCGACAAACTGTCAAAGAGGAACAGCGGTTGAAACTTGGTAGGGGCAATAATTCAGAAAGAGATCCCTATCTCTTTTTGAATAGTACGAGTTATTACAGTTATTAATTAACTATTTGGTTTATGTAGATCATATTTACATGATATTCCGTTATACATTCATTTATATGTATACCGTCTTTGGTGGCTGTAATATTACTACAAAATCTACTATAAAGGCAGTGACAAAACTTTTGGATCACCCCTCTTATAGTAATGAACGATATTTCTCCTATCTGTAACCTATGCAAATATAAAAATGACCAAAGTGTTGTTTTTTTTCTGTGCTAACATGTAAACTATGTTTTATTAAATGTATTTAATATTTAAAAAAATATGTTAATTTATTCATGAAAGAGAATTTAAACATTTGTACAATTAGCAGCCTGGAAATATGCAATACGAGTGGTGTTAAAAAAGTTCGCAAAAAGGGCTACCATTCGTTTTTAAAAGTACAAAGCGAATTAACTGAAAAAAGATATAGTTGTAAATATGCGCAATGACCACCGGAGATTAAAGTAACCATGTATTATAAACAAGAATCAGTAATGTTTTATTATTGTTCTCTCTTCTTTTCATGGCATACTTGTAGATGATGCCTAACAAGCAAGAAGAGCTTATGTCTACGTGTCTTACACAGACGGCGACACCACTCGAAGTACAAGGATGGCATGATCATCTGATAATCACTAATCTGAGCTTATCTCCTATACAGCTTGGATTATGAGACAAAACTAATGAACATAACTGATAAATGACACTAGATTAAAAACGGTCTTTGTTGTATTTTTTAATATCTTTTTGAACTTAGAGAGAACAAATATCATGTTAGTGCACAATACAATATTGTTGAAACCTCGAATGTAAAAACGTTAAGTTTTGCCACAGTCCGTTTCCTTAGAAACCTAGCTGTACTTATTTATTCAAATCGTCTATGTTGATTTTTATAAGGAAATGTCATATTATATATTTATATTTTATATCTTTGATGCCTAGGGAGGCTAAATTCGTATGGTTTTCCAACTTATGTTTTCAACGGTTTCCATGTGCATACAGCCATTTCTTTCTTGCAACCCAACCAGTAACAATTATTTGTATGTGCTCAGCATGCATTTTTGATGAATTGATTTTAATGTATAAATAAGTGACTTTATTGTATATTTACTCAGTAGGTTTTTTCATGAGTAAGATTTAATGTTTAAATGACATTGTGACTATATTCTGAATGTATCAGTACGTATTTTCTGTTGGTTAAATTTTAATATATACACGATAAGTTTACATTGACGTATTTATTCGAAAAGCACTTTATCAACCTAAAGTACTAGCTCAGATTTCTCTACGGGAAAAATGAAAAAAATCATCTTCTATAGTCACCATGGCGTATTTGCATACATGTACATACAAAACTGATTGCTTTAGGTATTGCCCAAGGTGTATACATGTATATATTGTAAACATACAAAACTGATTGCTTTTGGCATTGCTGGTTGTATCTGGTATATTTTAATACGTATCAGAATAAATCTCATTATTTTTGCATGTTGTGCGAAATTACTCATTTAAAGAATAGCCCAGAACAAAAAACCTAGTACTCTACGTTAGGGACTTTAAGGACGCAGTTTCGTCTAAGTTGAGAAATAAACAGAACCAAATTGCTAGCTAATCGAAAAAAATAGATTGACAGATTGCTTGATTGAGTTTCTATAATTAGATTTAGTTTGTCGAACTAAAACCACACAACAGCATTATTCCCTATCAATTCAGAAACTAAGGCGGTTTTAGTATGGTTTAGCTAACCCGGATGCATAATAAAGGTTATTTAAGTAATGTTGCAAGATTAGGAATAAAAAATACCAACGATCTAAGCAGAAATAAAATATGGCACGCTAGAATTAAATCGTGTTAAATGAATCCTTCCAAGTAGCTAGTAGGTGATAAAGCACACACTTCCGTCATCCGATCTTCATATATCTTCATTTACACAAGGATGTCACTGGGAAATCAAACTGAGCGTTGAAAAAAGTATTAAGTATTGTTATGGAATTTTTTGAAGCTTCAAATTCAATATAATCAGCGTTATTTTTTTTCAATCATTAGTCGTTATTGTTGGTCTGATTCGGATTTTGCAGAAAGATCCGACGTTTATAAGAGGACAGTTCGTGTGTGTAGCAACACTCAGTAAACACGTCAGGCCAATTTTATAAAAGTTTATTTAATGAATGTTTTTTATTAATGGATATGTTTTTTAGTGAAACCTTTTTCAATTCTACGAATTATTTTTTTCTTTTGTAAACGTTTATGGGGATATCTTGTAAAAGGACCTAGAAGCTCGATTTGTTTCTGTTATCCCTGTCATCGTGTTCTTGTTGATGTGCCTACAGGGTTCTGATATCGGTAAGGTCATTGAGTACCCGCCTTTTGTGATTTACAATTATACTATAAGCGTCTTATGTTTTACATGTTTGTGTGCTTTTGTACGTAACATTGTCGATTTGATGGGTGGTTTGGAATTATTTCAGCAAGACAATTTGTACTTGTTTATATATAAGAATACCTGTTGGGGCAAGAGTGAGGTTGGTGCACCCAATAACATGGTTTTGCCACTGACAGTTCCTAGACGTTAATCCCAAATGATCATTTTCCGATAATTGTTTGTATTGTCTTATTTTAAATTGATATTCTTATAAACCTATGCTCTCTTTAACTCCTTACGTTTTGGCTGAGAGTGGAGGCTGTGCTTTTAGTGTGGCGATTCCCGGTACGCATATTTCACTTTTTATGTAGATCAAAATAAACTCAACTTCAAATTTTATTTTTATGCTTTTCAGTGAATTATAGACTTTTCCCGGTGAAATAAAAGTGGTATTTCACTGTTTTCAAATAGTGGAATATCATTTTTATTTTCACTGATTTTTTAAAGTTGGTACCCAAACGCACATAACATACTTAATGAGAACGTTTAGAAAACGGGCTCAAATTTGTACATTTGACGTCATGACGTCACGTCATAAACAAAGCGGTTTGGCGCCATTTCCTGCAACGTTTCTTTCGAATTCACACCAAATTTGCACTAAAAGCATAAAATAAAAAGAAAATTTGTTTTTACCAGTGAAAGATAGAAATATATTTCACTCGTGAACTCCGGAATTATGTATTTTCACTCATGGCTTCGCCACTCGTGAAAATACGCATTCCGGAGCTAACTCGGTGAAATTTATTTCTCTCTTACACTGGTAAAAACAAATATCCTCTATATATTTTATACACGTTTTTACCAGTATGGATTAAAGCTAATAAACAGTGGTGGTAACAACTTTCACATTTATCATATTGTTCAACATCGAACACCAATCAGTATCATGAACAAGCAGGAGGTAAAATGTAGCTCAATCGGTCACGCGATACGGCGATGATTGGCGAAACTGGTGTTAATGGGTTTGTCTCGTTTTCATGTCAGTTGCTATATATACTGCATGTATAATAGACTTTCACTAAGAAAAGGGTGATATTTACGACTAATTTTCAAAGGATTAAATAAACATATAAGGAAATTCTATTTTAAGGCAAAATAGCCTCCCAGTCACCAACAAATGTTGAATGAATGTAAATTATACACGTATAAAATTTAAGGTTGATTTGGCTTATTATATAAAACATCACACTCTAGTAGAGTAGAATATTCTAGACTTTCCCATTCCCTTAAGGTCAGTAACGAACTAGAATTACCAGCAGAAATTCCAGGCTTTTCAAACATGTTGTCTTAGTGATTGTATTTTATCTGCCCGAACTATATACGGTTTAACCATATGAATCAAAACTGCAATTACAATGTCTGTAAAAACTCTCATCGTACTTCGCTACAGTGTAGTTATCAGTTTGATGGTAATATGCTAATTTAAACCCATCCACGCGGTGGTCACCGCGAGAGCAGGCCGAAATGTTCTGCACAAGTGTGAAGCACAATGCAGCACACCATTCCACGAATTCTGAGCTATTGATCGTAAGTTTCCGTACAATTTTGGAGCATCCGTGCCAAAAACGCCAGCTTACAAATGTAGAGTGAAATCACGACCAGCTACGGCAGTGAACAAGCAACAGGATATGCATGAGTAGTTTAGTTACGCCTGAAAGATTTCGTAGTTGTGTGGCATAAAAAGTAGTGCATTTTAAGAAAATACAAATATTTCGAGAAGGAATGCGAACTTTTAAAGATAATGCTACAAATAAAAACAAGGAAACAATTTAATGTTGTGGTTCGAACAACTATGAAAGGATATTAAAAGAACGATTAAAAACAAATCAGTCACGTGACAAGCGGGAGATAGCGTGGGTTGCAATGGTTAGGTTGGAGTAGTTGTGGATCGAGATTTTGCTTGGCTTTCGAGGACCGGGCAGGGCCCCAGTGTTCTCCCCAGCTATCGTAACGGTTGTCGCGCCCGACAACCGTTAACAAGCTTTATCTATTTCCAACAAGCGTTAAATTCACCGACATCCGTCTATTCAAAATCGACATGTCATAATTTTCTGTTTCTTGCATTGTAAACACAGGTCGCTTTTCAATACACACCTCATTCAAGGTTAAGCAATGGGCGATTTGACCAATCACAATCGATTTCTTTACTATCAGTTGGATAACTCCGCCTCTCCACGTGGCCGAATTCGCAAGTCTGTCGGTGTCGTTTGATCGTATTTTGGCTCTGCCGACTGTTGATATTCTCAATTAACAGCGGGTGTGTTTGACATAATGTTCAATGATTTAAATGAGATGCGATCGTGAGTAATAATTTGGTTATTCTTTGTTGTGATTAGAAAAAAAACACTTTGAAAATTGTACTGTATAGATGTATGAAAATAATTACGCGATAATTAATTTGTTTTAAACAAATCTATTAGCAAGTTCCAGTTAGAACTTAACGATCAGTTCATTTTAGTCGGACACATTTTCAAGTATGCATGCGCGAAGAAAGAATGAAGACTCGTCGATTCTATCTTATATCAAGAGAAACCGGCCTTGTGAGGCTGATGCCAACTCCATCGGGCATTCTGAACTTCAAAATTCTAGAAATGAGATCGAGATCATTCCGGATAGCCCTTCAAGAGCGACTCTGACGACGCCAAGTACCCCTTCACGTCGTGAAATTACTCCGACGCCTGACGCGGTACCCCAACATGCCGAGACACTGAATCAACGCCGTCTACCTCGAACAGCCAGTTCGATCCAGTCAGGTGTCGATTCTAAGTGGAAGAAAGTCTACTCCTGGTTGCAAGAAGTTGACAATGGTCTTTTTTATATATATTTACTTAGCCTTGTGACTTGCATTAAATAAATAAAATAACTCAATTTCATGCTACTATAATAACAAGGGAAATATGCACACAAATATCGCCACACTCATAAAACACAGTCTCCCCGTGCAGCAAAAAAGAAGAGGAAAATAAATGATTTCTTTGTTGATTGTTTAACAAAAAAGAGAACCGTATGGGTTAGCGCATTGGAACAGTCAGTGGCAAAATAATTTGCTACTGGGGGTTTAAACCAGGTTCTAGGGGTGCACTATATAATTTATTATACGTGTTTGTGTTAACTGAATACCTATTATGATATTAATTTTATATATATGAAGCTGTCTATATGTTTACTGGTATCGTATATTAATTTTAATTTCAGATTGTGAGTGGTTTTTTTCCACCTTATCAAGAGTGAAGACAAAGCTTAGAAGCAGGCTTAACAATTCAACATTAAATTCATTGTTGATGATATCCATGGAAGGTCCTGATGTACTGAAGTTTGATTATAATAAGGCAGTCAGCACTTGGGTCCAAGAAAAAAGAGGCGTCTGAAAGTTTAATCCTAATCCTGTCAGTTGTAATGAAACACTGAGTTTGATATGTGTGAGATATCTTGGACAATGAAGGTGAAAAACTAACTATACATAGTATATAGTTGACATTGTAACTTGATGAGATCAGATCAGTTTATGTAATTAAAACACATGTTGACATACTGTTTACACATTGTTTCACATTATTTATGTTTTTTCAACTTTGTACCTTTCTTGGCTCTAAAGAGATAAAAAAAACATCTATGTACTATATACCGTTGTTGCAGTAAACTTCGGTACAAATATAAAACTGTATAAAATGATAGTTAAAAAATATTTCGCGAGCTAAAATCCACGAACAGTCCAGCGACAACCCTTCCAAAAATTATGGGGAGACCGTAAGTAAGTTGGCGAATATTTTTGTTAATGCATTGTTGCGATCGACGTAAAAATTAAGATTGTAACTGTTTTTAAGGTACGTGAGCCTTGTGCATTTCATTGTGGACACTACTCAGTTGTGGCGGAGCCTGATCATCGTTATTCTAGCAAACTTTAACCAATTATCATACGCTCCGCATCGAAAAGACCCCCCAACCTAAGATTAAGGTGAAAAAAGTGATACCTAATTTCCTTGCATCAAAATACAAGTACCTGCATCTATTGAAATCCCTGAATATACTGAATTATTTGCTTATGTTGATGAGAGTAACTGTCACAAAGTTTAACGAAAAAATCACACATAGTTTCATATGTTTAAAGTAATGATATCTGTGCAGGGCAAGTTCGATTCAACCAGCGCGCCAGTCTTTCAACGCTTTCAGCGCTTTGATTAATATGACGGTAACAGGACACATGGTTGTTTGATGATTTATTTTTCACGGTCCTGGGTTTTTCCGAGCAATCAGTAGCTATCTTTCCTGAAAAGTTGTTCTGTGATTTGATGTCTCAGATACTGTGTAAGTACAAAGAAATCAACAAAGTTTCTCTTTAGAAGTTTTCGTTTAAAGGGCCGTTTACAATCGTCATTGAAATGTTTTCCATAAAAAAAACAACAGAAAATTATCAAAATCTCTCAAACAGCAAAGGACTTTGCAAGTTGAGCTTCATTCATTGATAAAAGTGTGTCAATATTTCACCGATTTGCATTTATACTTAAATTCCTAGAAATCTTAGCCATCGTAAATTTCAAATACATTGTTTTCAAAATGTTGTTTGAAGAGTGGACATGGTTCAATAAAATACAACTTTTTCAAGGCTTTTCAGCATTTTGATAAATTGTACCGGTACAATGCGATTTTGTTTTTCTTTCTTAATAAAAACGAATCGATGTTTCTTTAACATAGCACTCATTTTATATAAATATACCACTGTGGCATAAATCACTTATTTAACGTATATATATTGCTAAAAAAATTTTCGAGCATAATTGTTGAAAATGTTGGCTGAACATCAGTAAAAGTCCTTCTCTTAATTAAAAAGCCGGGGGACGTAAATTCAATCAAAAACGTCCGGGTTCATAACCAACGTGAATATAAGAAGTTAACTTATGCGCGCTCTCACTCTCTCTCTCTCTCTCTCTCTCTCTCTCTCTCTCTCTCTCTCTCTCTCTCTCTCTCTCTCTCTCACTTCTTCTTTCTATCTTTCTCTCCCTCTCTGGCTTTTCTTTCTCTTTGTTTTTATAGGGGCAACTTAGCGATAACTTAATTTTCTTTTACCTCTAATTGTTGTTTCTGCATATTGCCTCAGTTTTTAATTTTGTGACTTTTCTTTATATACGTATTTCAATCTATTATTAATACTGGGTCACAACATAGTTCTAAAAATACCTTGATGCTTATCATTTGATTTCATTTGCCATTTTATTTGAAGAGAAGACAGTATTACAAGCTTGTCAACATTGCTATTGAAAGCTACGTCGTCTTAAAGGCTATTCAAATGAGTAGAGACAAACAAGCAATCAGTGATGATATCTTACTTTTAACCTACAAAGACCAGAAATAGGCATCGTTATTAAAGCTATAAAATCAATCCAATGAGTTGGCTCATCAGTAATGATATCATGGTTTAATGGAATTCTATCAGAATCTGTCAAAAATCAAATGTTTTAAAAAAGCGTTTCAAAATTATTTGGGAAATAATAACTCTGTGTGCTGGAAAAATTAAGATGTAATTATAATGTTTTAATTACTACCGAATACTTCAATTCCTAATTGCATAGTTCACCTTTTTTCTAAATGCGTCTGCCTGTAACGTATGATCTCGTAAATGCATCATTACGTTATTTTTTCAGGCTTGTTTCCTTTTTGCTGTTTTTTTATTTCTTACCTTATGTTTGTTTGTGTTTACGAATGATTGTTGTTATGTTATAGAAGGCCTTATGGAAACTAATACATATTTATGTTAATGAGCTTAATACTTCCATAAATAAAGATTTATTATTATTATTATTATTATTATTATTATTATTATTATTATTATTATTATTATTATTACTGTTTAAAAAACGCAACAACACGTATCTTTTATTTGCTTTTTAAACTAGTGGTTTCAAGAAAAGGAAGTATGGTACTTTTATATTAAGTTATCAAGTAGAGCAACGAATCGTACTTAAAAGAAAACTACTTTCTATATTTAAACATTTATTCAATACCATAAATCTTCGACCCATAAATAAAATAAGGATAACGGCATCCATTTGATTGTCAGACTCGATTAGATAAAATTGTTTCCGACTTATGTCTAAAATCTTAGAGCATCGAAAATTTTATATTTCGTGCATTGCCAACTATGTACAATGCCTTTGCTATTCCCATTAAGAAGGCTTTAAATGTCGCGCTCTGCTTTTTGTATTCTCCTCTCGAGTAATTGCATTCTCTTCTCGAATAATTAGTTCACCGATAACTGCTGATATGGCATGAAAAAAGGTCAGTTCGAAATTTAAAGAAAGTTCTGAAACATATTTAATTAAGGAGAAGAAAGGTTCGGTGGACGGAGAGGCTGATTTGCCGAATTCTCTCATAGTTAATTTAATTCATTATTTGTCTGGTTCGCTTATTTGGTTAGTTTCAATATCGCATCTAACATTTCTTCCATGGAGTTTTCGGAATCAGTTCCAAATTGAAAATGCATGAGTGATTGTTTGGCATTTAAATTTGACCGATAAACTGATAAAATTAATGAATATTTTGGAAGTCATTTATTCTGAATCTAAAAGCCTGCTTACGAATACAGATGAACCTGTTTTAGCAGCTACATGAATTCAGCAACAACCTGTTTAAAACAGCCATTTCGAATACCTCATAAACTGACAATTGGTGCTGATTTTTTTTCTGTCTTAAAAAGCCCCATGTGTTAAGCAGCCACTTTTTTGCTCCCTTGAGTGGCTGGTTAATACGGGTTTGACCTATATCGTATTTATTGTATATCTTGGTGCGGGTTTGCTCCTTGGTAGAGGCAATGACAGTTGAAATTCACAGAAGCGCTATATGTGCAGTGTGGTAACCGTACGTAAAAGGTCTTCAAGTACATATAGCAATTACTGTTATCAGTAAAATAACCCGTTACCGATGTCGTGCAATGATGATAACGTATATCATGGCTATCCGATCAACCTTTTTGGGGATTGTCCCGGTTAGCTTAATAGGTAGCGTCGTCGGAATAGCAGAATAGCTAGGCGCTGTCGCCTTGAAGGGGCGGGTTCGCTCCCAGGGCATATATTTGATACATACATTGGCCAAGGCGGAAGGTTTTACTGAGCCTGTTCTTGAGCAGTAATGAAATTGCATATTAGACGCCGCCTCTCTCAGGATTGAGCACAACACAATATTTTCACATATATATGTGTCGTGCTCAACGGATTTTAAAATACTTCCTTAATTGATTACAGAACTAATAGAATGTAAGGGGAGACTCCTTACAGTCACATGGCACAAACAACGCTTCTGTGATATTTAAATAGAGGAAAAATGAACTTTGAAAGCCACCCAACACGACAAATTATCAAAACACCACAGGCTTTGTTTGATTGAGATTGAAGCTGAGTGGCTTTCTTTAGGTTAAAGAATGTCAGTTTTGATGAAGAACATGTATTTGATACAGATATTGGCAATATGTTTCCATGAGGTGCAAGACCAAGGCGGACCTTTATTAATTTGACAAAGAAATCATTACAAATGATGCAGATTTAAGTTTAACTATATCAACCCTTTCAACGAAAGACTAGCCCAACATTCGAAAATATACTTAAGTAAACTGGTTAAAAATAAATTTAAAGCTTTTCCTGTGACAATAAATAAATCTGTTATCGTCCCCTGTTTTATAATAACTTACAATTTAAACAAAATATTTACCCACCAATCAAACAGAATCTATTATTGTCAGTTTCAATTACAGAGCATACACTATTTCCTTGTGTTTACAAAATATCTTCACAGTTTTGCATATTAGCTGCCACTAACACAACGCTTGTCCTGTTGATTATATAGTGTTAGATGTTAATTTTCTTTTTTCTTTTAAGGTTTCGTGACATTAAGTAATAATCCGACGAGAGCCGCCAGGACTTCAAGAAAATAAGTTTTTCTCTAATACAAATTACATCTTCTCAAGGATAATCTAGTTGGGAATAACAAATCATTAGTGAAGTAAGATGCTCTTGTTTGGTCAATGATGAAAGAAATCTTGGTACATCGAGGTTTCAACATACACTATGTTCTAGATACAAACAAGGAGACAAAATAAGGCACATTTAAAAGAGATAATTACGCAGATTAAATGATTAAAGAAAAAAGATATTAGAAGGTAGTTTTATAACAATCAGGTAAAATTGCATTCATCTATTATTACCTGCCTCTCTCTCTCTCTCTCTCCTCTCTCTCTCTCTCTCTCTATCTATCTATCTGTCTCCCTTCTCTCTCTCTCTTTCTCTCTCTCCCTCTGTCTCTCTCTCATTCTTCTATGTTGGCTGTGATTTATCACAAATTAAGTTCTGAACGTATGTCCTTGTTAATTTAGGATTGCCTGATGTTTCAAATACGCATACAAAATCAAGGTCTGCAAGCTTTTAGCAGAATTATCTCACAATAGAAGCTCAGATGGCGATTGAATACGCTATATGTTTTCTCATTAATCTCCTGTTTGATAATGAAGTTTAAGATGCTTTCAAGGAGACTTGACCTATTGTTAAAGAAAAAACTAACCTCTTGAGTAAGGCTTCTTATATTAATGGATGTTTAACTGATTTCGTTACCTGCACTCTAATTGCGGACAATTGTTTGCTTTTACCATTTTCAGTGTATTAAAATATATGATTGTGTATGAAATACTGCCAGGTTCATCGGAATAGATTGAGCTTAACGTTGTTGTTTTTGTAAGATCTCTCTCAAAATCGTTATAACTTCTAAAACACCGTCCATCATCGAGCAAACAAAGTGGTAAACAATTCGATCAAGTGTTGTTTGGTTAAACGCCAAGCATGCAAAGCGCTGTAGAATATAAAATGATACTGCCTCTACCTGGGAGCGAGCCCGCACCGCCACGGCGACAGCGATTAGCCCTTCACTTCCGACGACGCAACCAATTGAGCTAACCGGGATAACCCCAGAGAAGGTTGAACGGATATCCCTGATACAATGTATACGTTATCATCGCTGCACGACATCGGTAACTGGTTAATTTACTTATAACAGAACTGACTATATTGTACGGGGAGACTTTTTACGGCCGCCACACTGCACAAATAGCGCTACTGTAAATTTTAAATGATATTGTTGTCTCTACTTGAGAGCGAGCCCGTACTGTCTCGGCGACAGCGCCTAGCATTGGAATTCTGACGACGCAACCAATTGAGCTAACCGGGACATCCCCAAAAAAGGTTGAATGGATAGCCCTCATATATGTTTTATCACTGCACGTCATCAGTAACGGGTTCTTTTACTGATAACAGAACTGACTTTGTTACTTTCTTTTTGAAAACGAAAAGTGAAATATGCATATAAAAATCACCACACTCAGAAAACACACCTTCTCCACGCGGCAAAATCATAGTAAGGAAAATAGAGTATGGTAATAATATAAAATGCCCAACTTCGATTAAAGCACTACAGACAGTTTGTAGATGTTTCTTTAATAATATAAAGGAAAAAATATTGACTTTAATTGTTTTTTATTTATATACTTAATCTCTATAAAACACTGATGAGACACTGGCTATAACTTATAGTTAACAAATAACTCGAGGTGTTGTTAAAGGCTTACGTAATGACCTACCTTGTAAGCGATCTTGGACAAGCTTCGATGACAGCAGTACATACTCGGGGATTCGACAAGCTTCGGTGACAATCGGTCTTGCTTTACCGGCTCTGGAAATCTTCGGTGCTTTTTGTCGTATTTTCTAACTTGGAATGACAGTTTAAATTGATGGCATGTTGTTCTTAGTTCAAAGCAGCAAGCAATAATATGTAAGTATTTTAATAATTTATGTTAATTACATGTGAATCTTAATATTAAGACATTTAGGCTGCAGTAATGCTAAATAAAAGTGTTATCATGAAAGCCTTCACATATTTCTGCTGGCAACAAGCAGCGTTTCTTGATATGCATTATCAAATCTTTGAATGACCCGTAAACATTATACAATTTATCATAAGGCTTATTGGCACTATATAAATAAAACAAAAATGGTAAGATCATTACTTTAATTGTTTTTGGAAAGATTTCACTTTCTTTTAGTGAATTTTATCAGTAAGTAACACATAAATGCAAATATCAGGCAGTTGCATGAATTTAAACATGAATTTGCATTATGATCTTGGCTTCGATTTTCAAGATCCATGAAAGAATTTTCTGTTATCATAAAAATTCAACACTTAAATTCACAAGACGAATCAGGCAAATTAAGTAGACAGAACAACTACATTTGTCTTCTTGACTGCATTTTAACAAATGTCTTTAATATCGAATTGACATTTTTTCCGTATAAGCCGTCTAAAAAATGAAACATATCAAGAATAGCCATACCCAGTAAACACACTTTTCCCAAAAGTGAATAATTGTCGTACAACCGAGTTGACCATGTATTTTCATAGTGTTTAACTTATTTCTAGGGTATTAAGTCATTACTTTTACTATTGAGACTGAATACTTATGAATAGGAAGGCATTTGTTGGATGCAGACATACATAGATGTTTTGGGCAAAAACTGATTCTTTTCACATTTATCAACATTCCCATCTTAAACATTATCTCCATTCAAATTCTAAATAAACCCTGAAACAACATTGCAGTTATTGTCTATATTGGTTCATAAATCAGGTTCGTTAAAACAAATAATACTAATAACTGGCATATAGCAAGAGATATGTACAAAAAGATGCTTGGTGCATAACAAACATTGTGTAGTGTATTAGTGATAAAAATGTTTCTTCTATTTAGCCAATTCTCAAGAATCGGAATTTAAGACCTTAATTCTTGAGAATTGGCTAAATAGAAGAAAAAGTAAAATAAATGTGAAAAGAATCAGTTTTTGCCCAAAACATCTATGTATGTCTGCATCTAACAAATGCCTTCCTATTCATTCCTTAAGCAAAGGAATAATAATAATTAAAAAAATTCTATTGATATTCCAAAATAAGCTCGGAAGTAAAGACATAATATTTTGTCTAGCTAATATCTTGCTTACGGCAGAATATCTAAAGATATTTTCAATGGAAATTAAATAGTGTTGAAAGGAGGTGGAACGTTTTCATACAATTTAGAGGTATTATCACAAATAAACAAAGATGCTAAAAAGTTACTCTTAATGAGATCATTATTGAAATGTTAACTGAACTTTCATAAAAGAGTGTATGCACAATTTCAAAAACAACAAACCTGTACTATTAGTAATTTCAATTAGGGGAAGAAAAAATCAATATATTTGAAGGTATAAATCTTTTTATACTTTCTTTTATATGTCTTTACATTTATTTCTTTTTTTTAATGGTTAAACTATGGATTTATACAAAATTTTGTGTTTTAAATCTGAATTTTGACGCTTTTTGTTGTTTGTATAGTAGTTTGTTTGATGTGACTTTATCAATGTCGGCGACATATACATGTACATATGATACATAATGTTTAAATTGCCAAGTTTTGTCATTCAAGTATATAAGCTAACTTCATGTAAAACAAGTCACATAGTGAACTGCTCAATAAATAAATTTCTAAAATTCTCCATTTACAAGATTGGCCGAAAGAAACAAACAATGTATCTAACCCTGTAAAAGACATCTTTTATGGTTACAAGTTAAGCATTAGAGGCTAATGAACAGGTTAGCAGTGCCTATGAATGATAATGGCCCTGTCATGTTGATAATGGCCCGAGGGCTTTAGCTAACCTGTTCATTTACCTGTTTATTACATGTGTACGTCGACTCTCTGATGTCCAGTTGGTCTATCGTATAAGATTTTATAATATGTGCTCTTTTTTCTCGTAAGTAACTTTACAATTTATTGATTTATTTAGTGTCTTAATATATATTGCGTAAAACAATGTAGAGTGAGTTTGTTTGAATACATCTGCTAAGGGAACTGTGATTATTTAATATCTAAGAGAGTCTAAAAGTAGGTGAACAAGTGAAATGATTGTTATGAACGATTGATCATCTAACGTGACATGCTCAGTCGATTAGAAAATGATTTTCATGAAGTAAACACTTGTTATCGGCTGACAACAGGATATTCTTTCGGAAGCTCTATTTCTTGGACGGATTTTTTTACGAGAACCTGGTAGTTTTGATCGCGTTTATAAAATTTTCGAATACTTTATTATGTCCTGAGTTTCAAAGATATTTTTGCATGAAAAACATATGTCCTGAGTTTCAAAGATATTTTTGCATGAAAAACATAAATAATATTGAAATGTGTTCATTATATTAATTTAATGCTTGAATTTGATAGACGTATGAAAAGGATAATTTAAGTTTGCAAGAGCGATAATTATAACAACATTAGCTTCTTTTAATTAACGCTAACATATATCTTCACACTTTTTTCATCTTTTCATTTAAATACATAATTTGTTCAAACTACTCCACTTAAATAAGTAAACAATATTATTATCTAATAACTTGTTTTTTTTTCTTTTCCCCCGTTTTTGTCTCAAAAAGAACCAAGTCATATTGCCTAAATAATTTGTTTTTTCTGCATGTTGTTCTAAACATTCATACCGGTGTAAAAAAGTGATACCAGTGGAAAAAAGTGAAATATACATATCAGAAAACAGCCACAGTCAGAAAACACAGCCTTTGCAGCGAAAACGTAGAGAGAAAAATAGAGCATTTTTACAAGGATGTAAATTAACAAAGGGGACACCACCAAGGACATCACCAACAGTTAATGAAAAAAAAAGAACCCTTTAGGTTACCTACTTGGAACGGTCATTGGCAAAATAATTTGCCACTGGTGGTTAAGACCAGGTTAAATGGTACACCAACCTCACAATTGCCCCAACAGATTCTCATATCAACAATAAAGTACAAATTTTCTTGGTGAAATAACTTCAACCCACCCATCAGCTCAAATGTTGCATGCAAACGCACATAAACATATAAAACATAAGAAGCTAATACATGTAGCATTTCAAAGCTAAAAAAGCGGGTGGATACAACAAAATTGAACGTTTTATGAATTAAGTTTGTAGTTGTCGACCGTAAATTATTCATTTTTTCGACATTTCTAGGAATTTAGTAATGTTTTGTTTTGTTTTTTCGTGCAAGAGATGATCAATCCACCATGAAGACCAATGTGTCCAGTTCCAAAGGTCATACTCATAAAGGGGTTTCAAAAGGACATTTTTTCTTTCAACTTTCTCCAACACACCTTCTACTCGACAATGTATACGAAAGATTTGCTGATCCCTTCGTATCCGGCTGTATCCCTTCGTATCCGGCTGTTTCAGAAAAAAGTATCATTTTCTTAAGATCGTTCAATTAATTTATTTTTGTAATAATTAATCAAAGTGGCGTAGAAATGTATTACTATTTTGCTAACAAGCTTAAGGGGCGTAGAAATTGATTATTACTTTGCTTACAAGCTTAAGGTCCTAATTTATCATTGTCTAAACCTTTTAACAATCGTATTTTCTGAAAAAAATGTCTTGTTATATTTTTCGTAACCTAAACAACGCCTTCTCATTTAGTGTCAACCGGAAAACAGGTATCCGTTGAAGTCCGAAGATCACCGAGGCTTCCCGGAGATCACCGACTGTGTACGATATGCAACGCTTAAGAAGGCCGACCAGTTCTTGCTATTTTGCATCATTGTCTCTGTAATAAGTTTTCAAAATATTGCTAATTGGGAAGAAAATAAGAGCTAACAATCAGAGAAATTTTCCGAACATAAAAAGACAAGATCAATTCAGTGCACGAAGACTTATTTACAAGGTTCATTCAAAGTTAATTTACAAGGTCCCAAGATCCCAAGGTCAAAAATCTTATAATCAAACTCAATTTTATTTTCAACTCAACATATGTTTTCAAGTTCTGAGAAATTTTGTGTTAATTGCTTGAAATACTTAAAGAAATAAAATAATGCGTTATCCTTAACGTGGCTATTTTTCAAATACGTTGAAATTACACATTCTTACCTTAAAATATTCTAGAAGAGATGTTTGTGTTCAGAAACAGTTTTGTGGATTGTAATTTAAATAGGCGTTCTGAAATTTTTCATAAGAATACCAGAAAACAATTTTTTAATGTTGCCTGTAAACCAAGAAATTTTGTTTAAGTTTTATCTCAACGTAAGTACAACATCACTCCGTATTGAGTTTAACATTAGTGATGGGCAATCGGCTGGAATTTTCAACATCGATTAATCGGAACTTTCAACCAACTAATTAATCGAATAATCGGCAATTATCGGACATTTAAGAAATTATATACCTTTTGCGCATTATACACTTAGAATAGCATTACAATACACTTGTCTATGTCTATTCATGTATAATCATTTTAATGTTATCGTTAATTAGATCTTTATAAAGAATAACAGGTTACTGTCTCTATAAAACAGGTGATATTGATCAAGGCAGATATGGTGGTAGGAAAGGCAAGGCTCTGCTGAGCCGTTTCAGACTATATAGGCAGGGTCCAATATCACTTGTTATCAAAAGACAGTAACCTGTTGGGAACAGTCAAACCTGCCATCCTTGAACAGCTGAAATTTACGGGTCGTAGGCTTCCTTTCCAATGTGCAAAATCCACAACTTTTACCAGCTAACATTTTTGAAAAAAGCTTGTCTCTGTATCTCCTTGTTGAAATATACACACAAGAATAGTCTTCATTTTACCTTTTTACTTCACTCTTCAGTCAGTTGAAATGTAACACCAGCAACAAAGCCATTTTAGTTTGTTTTTGATTTTTGAAACGGAAATGGGCTAGACGCTGGCATTCAGTTGGGAATGTAAGGGGATCCGAATTCTAGTCATCCATTGTTAACATCCATCAGCACAGAATAAGAATCACATTTCCGTAAAATAAAGTCCATAAAATATGTTCGAAATTGAATACACTTTCAGTAATCATGCCAGAAGGAATATTGACTTCGAAAATGACGTCAGCTTTACAAAGGTTTTAGCAGTGTGGGGCTGTAACATGTGGATCTGTAGACTCTAGCAGTACGAAGGGCTGCATTTTCACGAATAATCGTAAATTTTAATGCGGTCTTCCTCGTTTTCCTGACAAACGTCGGCCATATTTAAACAATTAAAGTCTAATCTGCGGCTTTTTTTGCGGCCCGAAATCTAGAATATTACAGACCTTGTAAGGAGACGACTTTAGGACCGCACATTATTGCATATGATCGCAGATTACATTTGGTCAAATAAATTACTTTCTTTGGAAAAAATATACCCAAACAAACGGAAATTCACGAATTCACGAAATATCAAAAACTTTCGATTAATCGAAACAGTCCGCTCAACGTCGCCGATCGCTGGTTTTGGCTCGTCGGGCCGATATATTCGATTGTCGCCGATTGTCGGCCCACCACTATTTAACATCCATTGGCAACTTATATCTTTCGTGATATTGGAGTCAGATTTGTCAGATTTTTTTTCAGCTGGTTAGTTTTAATACTGCTTCTGTAGGTGCCTTGTTTTTAATGATATTCTTAGAAAATCATTGCTCTGTTTTGCTCTCTTCCTTTTCGCTGTGTGGGGAGACTGTGTTTTCTGATATGCATATTTCACTTCTTTTTCTGAAATATGTTCATAGTCTTTCATGGAAATTTCAGAATTATTGCCAAAGAATGTAATTGAAAATGCCTGCATAATTAATTTACAACTGTCTGGAATTCAACTCGACTGATATGAATTGATACATGTAATTTCATCACAAAGACTCTGTCGGAAAGCCTTCTGATGCGATCAAAATAATCAGAATAATGTCTGCCAATCTTTATTTTGCTCATCAGTTTGTATTTCAAAACATCAAAGCATCAATTCCCTATAATTACAGTTTGTAAAAAGTTAACATGTCGGAAGGTTATTTCGACTTTTCGTTTCGCGAGTGTTTGATTTGCCAACTGTTGCGGGCAGCCAAATAAATGCAAGATTTTAATGATAATGAATGTTTTTAAGTGCAGGAAAATTTTCGAAACTTCTTTAATTCAACATGAAACATATTTTGAAAAACTTTTTCCCTGTTGTTGATTTTTTTAAGAAAAGTCAATATTCATGAAGTTAAGATGGAGATTAAAATTGTTTGTATTTGACATTAGCATATGTTTTCGCGACGTTGTAAAAATATATACTTTTTCAGATTTGTCTTATATGCTCTAACGAAATTACTTATTATAATATCGAGTTTTCTTTAAATCATTCTTAAAAATTAATTTAGTACTGATAAATACAGGTTATAAACCCTGCAACCCTTAATAAGGGTTTCCAGAGGAAGGCAGTGCGACAGCATAATAAAAACTAGTTTTTAGCTAATGCACCAAGACAACTTGTTTTTGTTTGTTCGTAGGAGAACCTTTGGGGGCTTTTTTGATGTTGGTGTTCCCTGAACATGTTTTAAACCGCCATAGGCAAATAGCTTTGCCACTAACCGTTCCAATGAAGAAACAGCCCAGGTTCTCATTTTCGTGAATTGCTCCCAATGTCTTATTTTTGAAATATTTTAATTTTAAAAACCCATGCTCACATTTTTCTCTTTAGATTTTTGGCTGAAATCAGAGTGTTTTCTGAGTGTGACTATTTCTGAAACTCATATTTCACTTTTTATAACTAATTTATCTCTCCAACAGTGACCCGGCTAAGATTGGAAATCCATCCTTGCAAAAACGAGCTAAGATATTGCAAAAAATCAATTAATGCAGTTATCGACAAACAAATGTATCGTGCTCAACGGCCGTTAAAAAGGGGATTACATCTAGCAACAAAAATGATTCTATGCATAAATAGACATTGTACGGCCACAACTTGTCACAAACAACGCTACTGTAAAGATGTTATAATAAATAAAAGAAAAGGGATGTAGAAAACCATATTGATATGGTACTTTTAGTTCGTTAAAACTATTTATAAGCAGTAAATGATATGCTTATTTCACCGGGAAACGCACTATCTACACAGCAAAAAGATTCTAATTTAGTATAATAGTTAAATAGGGTTCTTTAGACAACGTTAGTGATTAAAAGATCGGTTTTGTCTTGCACGACGTTGGCAGGGGTTTGAGAGATTGTGAAGTTTTATAGGGAATCTTTTCTTTAAAGAACCGAAAAAGTTTAACTCGATTTGTTTCTTTAATTCCTGTCATCGTGTTCTTGCTAATTTGACTCCAGGTGCTCTGGTCTCGGTAAGATCATCGAGTGCTCACCCATTTGGCTTTGAAATGCTATTAGCTTCTTTATTTTATATGTGTGTGTGCTTTTGCATGCAACATTGTTAAGCTGAATGGTGAATTGGGGTTATTTCACCAAGACAACTTGTACTTGTTTGTTGAAATGAAAACCTGTTGGGGCAAGTGTAAGGTCGGTGCATTCTAGAACCTCGTTTAAACCCACAATGGCTATTTTTTCCACAGACCATTCCAATGCGGTAACCCCGAGGGTTCTCTATATCGTTAATTGTTTTTGGCGTCTTATTTGAATTAATATACTTACAACAACATGCTCTCTTTACTTCTCTTCTTTTTTCGCTGTGTGTGTTTGGGGGGTGGGGCGGGAGAGGGGTCTGTGTTGTGTGAGTGTGACGATTCCTGATATGCATATTTCACTTTTTTATTAAGATAAGTCGTTACAAATAGACACAAATTTGCATATTATTTAAAGACCATGAAAAGATGTAAACAGAACCATAATTCAAATAGCAGTTTGTAGAATTGCTTATTTTTTGTTAACCGTTCATTAATATGTTGCTTGAGAAAATGTTGTCAGTAAACTATATTCAGTAATATCTGGTTTGAGAATACAATCCCCCACCAATTTGTGCTCCTGCTCGGTGAAGATAACTTCCCCTTTTTGTTGTTTTTCTATCTCGTAAATTGATAACAAAAATTGAAATTTATCTCATTTATTTATACACATATCTTGCTTCTAAGAAAAAACGTTTTGTGAATCCATCTTTAAACAAATGCTAATTTTATAAAGTTTCAGATCTTTTCTGTTAAGAGCCTAATTAAAAATTCAGATTGCGAAAAAAGTTTTAATTTAATACCTTTATGTTAGGAATTTGAATAAAGATACCCAATTATGGAAGGCCGTTGCTGCCTTTTCATAATGCTTCTTAGAACATGATGCCAAGTTTTCATTTTGTTATGTCCACACACTGGAATGATATATTCACCCATCATTTCGTTATATTTTTTAGATCTGTTATTATGCCTGTGCATCGTGTTGTTATGTCTGTTTATTTTTTTATTTGTACATATAATTACGTTACGTCTGTTCAACATTACGTTATGTGATTGCATAATTGTGTTACGGCTGTGCGTCACTCTATTTTGTGTATGAATCATTATGTTATACGTATACACCATCAAGTTTTGTGCATACATCATTATGATATGTATATTTATCATTTTAATTGTCAGTGAATCGTTTCGTTTTGTGTACACATCATTACGTTATGTCTGTTCAATCATTACTTATGTCTGTTCAATCGTTACGTTATGTCTGTTCAATCATTACGTTATGTCTGTTCAAACATTACGTTATGTCTGTTCAAACATTACGTTATGTCTGTTCAAACATAACGTTATGTCTGTTCAAACATTACGTTATGTCTGTTTAAACATTACGTTATGTCTGTTCAAACATTACGTTATGTCTAATCAAACATTACGTTATGTCTGTTTAAACATTACGTTATGTCTGTTCAAACATTACGTTATGTTTGTTCAAACATTACGTTATGTCTTTTCAAACATTACGTTATGTCTGTTCAAACATTACGTTATGTCTGTTCAAACAACGTTATGATACTGCATCATTACTTAATGTACATGGAATATTTAATTATAAAAAAGCATCATTATGTTTTAACACCAGTATGCACATATATATCAACATGTCTTAATCATAACATGTAAATTGTGTTGACATAACACAACGAAAGAAGGCACCGTGTTTTAAGAAGCAATATCATGAGGCAGCAACGGCGTTTCATACTCAGACGTTCAATATTCTGCTTTTACGCCGCTAATTGAAGACATCTTTTATTCATCTCCATAAAGGTGGAAATCCAATTACAAACTGCTTTTGCTGCATTCAAAAGCAATTTATAGATCAAATAAATTCTGTTGTTAAAATATAAATTGGGGAAGAAATCTGCACTAACACGAAATATGTTGTTAATATTTTTATTCCGACGTTTCGATTTATAATCTTCATCAGGGAATAACAACATCAATTGCGTGACGTCGTCAAAACGGCGCGTAAACGCCACTTCGACGCTGCCACAAAATAGCGGAAAAACGTATATTATATTATGCAAATTTATACACAAAGCAAACCCAAAATATGATAAAATAAAACATTGGATCTAAACGATACCAGCAGTTTCTACATAGAAAAAGAGAAAATGGAAAAAAGAAACTAACAATATTTTACTATCATAATATTGATTTTGCTTACACAAAATTACATAAAACATTATTTCAGATCGTAGACGATTTTCGTGTTCATTCCCATCGGATGTAAAGTACCAATTTATGGATCCAGTATGTTTCTTTGCATATTCTGTCCATCTCTCCGTGTACCACATCAATAGGAATGAACGAAAAATCGTCCAACGAATGCTGTTCGTGTTAAAATGTGTAGCAACATTGGTCGAATAATACGGATTTATGCTTAAATTATTAATATCAAAACGATATAAAGTAAAATATCTGTTAAAATATGTATTTTTAAATAAACATCAAAATATCTGTAATTTCCGTCAATATCCGGCATTTTTCTTTGATTTAACATTAATTTTAGATTTAAGCAATCCCATGGTGCATTTGGATTATATATACAACATCATAGCTGTCTTCCTTAAATATACTTATTAAACGCTATTGCTCAAATGCATATTTTGCATAAGCTTTATAATCAGTTAGGAAAAATAACTAAAGATTCTAAGGAAAAAGGAAATCAGTGCAACAATTCAAACTTGCTTCAATTCTTCCCTACACGAGTAGCCTCCAATATATGTTTATTTCAAAACAACTTGTTATTAAAACTAAGCATCTAGTTATATTATCAACATTACAAAATGTTATGCAATGTGTTCGTAGAACTTTCAACATATCTTTATGATAAGACAATAACAAGAAGTTCAACGCAAACAATCTGGTTAAATAGAAGAAACATACGACCATCACTCCGAAACTTTATATTATTTGGATAAAACATGTGACATATGTAAATCAGGAATGGCCACAACCAGTAGACACAGCCTCCCCACACAACCACAAAGTAGAGAAGAGAAGAGTGCATATATTATATACAATGATCAGTTTCAAAATAGACGCCAAAACAATTAACGAGAAAGAGAACCCGAGGGGTTACCGCTTTGGAACTGTCAGTAGCAAAATTGTTTGTCATTGCGGGTTTAAACCAGGTTCTAGGATGCATCAATCTCACACTTACGCCAACAAGTTGCGCAAATTCACTCCTGGACGATGCATTTCGTGCATAAAGTATGATGAAATCGCCCTTTACAATAGCTTGAAAGTAAAATATTATCTTCTTTACTCCTGGTCTATATTATACGTGCATAAAGTATGTTGATGTCGCTCTTTATAATAGCACGGAAGTAAAACATTATAATTCTGTTTATCAGAAAATGTGAATCAACTATGTTATTCATTCCACAGAGCTTGAAAACTGCACGAAAATAACCGATACAATTATGACTAGACGTGAGGTCGAGCCCGATTAAGCAATAAATCACGATGTAGTTAGATGCCGATATACCTCTACCTTTAATGAAAACACATATTGAAAACAACTTCGTCAGTTTTTTTAATAACACAAGTTGGCTACGCTTCGATATAAGTCTACCAGACAAGCCATGATTTTCTACATTTGTTTTTTAAAAAGTGGAAAATACATCTCTAGAATAGCCACCTCAAGCTTACACTGCCTTCCCACATAGAAATAGATGAAAAGGGAACTTTAAGAGCCATCGAACACGACAAGTATGAACACAGAGCAGGCTCGGATTGATTGATTTAATGATCTCCAAAGCCGTTCTATTACAGAACTGTTCAAATAATCGGTGAATTAAAACGTTAAATACCTCCATGGAAAGTCACAAATTATTGATGCATAGACAGTGTAATATCAAAAAAGTGAAATATGCCAATCAGGAATAGCCAAAATCCAGCAGACACCACAGGATTGTAGAGAAACAACGACCCAATTTTTTGTTTCTTTCTGAATTGTGAGGATTATGTGATAATTATCGGGACAATCGAATTTAGTAATGGATCAATGATAAACAGTAAGTAAGCATTCACAAGTTTGCCTCGGGCTGATATCTGTCACTGGGAAAGGTGTTAAAACACGGTTGTTTTAGGGATAAAATGTGTGCGTCACTTATGTACATGTTACAATCGTGACTTCCGGTTTCGATTTATTTGCCGTTTTACGATCAAAAATGACTTCCGGTTTCGATTTTTTGCCGTTTCATGGTAAAATATGGACTTAGAAAAAAAATAGGGGATCCACGGGACGACCGCGTTATAATGGAGCGCGGATCTAAACGAAGCGCGTTATAAAGAGTCCGCAGTGTATTATTTGTATTATATATACACAAACAGTAATGATTAACGATTTAAAAGACATTCAAGAGTAATCGTTCATTTAATTACACTTTACGAGATTGTTTCAGAATAAGAAAACAAAGAGAAGGACAATACATTATTGTCGAAAATACTTTTTTTATTATTATATTGCCCCTAGATGGGAGCTTACCTGGACCGTACGGCGACTGCGCCTAGCCATGTTATTCCGATCACGCTACCATCTGAGCTAGCCGTCACAGTCTCTCCAAAATGGTTGGTCGGATAACGCTGATAAACGTAAGTTTTACTGCATGACATCGGTAACCGATTATTTACTGATAACAGTACTGACTATATAATCGAGGGTCAATGTTTTCATATAGACCACCACTTAACCAGATGACCTATTCTAAAGATATCACGGTGTCATGGAAATGTTCATTTACGAACAAGTTTTCACGACATTAAGTAATTATCTGCCTAGAGCCTCGGGACTTTAAGAAGATATGTTTTTCTCTGGTACAAATTGCACCTCCTCTAGGATAATCTTGTTGGGAATAACAAATCATTAGCGAAGTAAGATACTCTGTTTCGGTTTATAATTAAAGAAAAAACCAAGGACACCTTTTTATCCAATAAAGTGCTAAAGATGCGATTTGAAGATCAACTAGCAAGCAATAAAGAGGACATTTTACTCAAATTATGGAAAGAAAGACATATAAAATACAGTGAAATCTCGCTATTATTCACCTTTACGACCAGACGAAAGTGGTCTTTTAAGTGAGATGGTGACAAAAACTTACAAAACTATTATAAGAGACATTGAAATAGTAGCCTCAATATCGGGATTGTCTTTATTTCTAGGTGGGCTTAATAAGGGGTCTTACTGAACTAACGGAGGTTATGAAAACATCATATTTACCTGTTTGACTTTAGACAGGGTTTTAAGAACAAATACAAGCACCGGGTACATAAATACATATATACTTACAATAAGTAGCTACTAATAGCTTTTATTACAAAATGAGAACAATTAAAAAGGGCTACATGAATCAAGAATACCACAGCCTACCAAGACAGAGTTAAAATTTTCGGTTTAGTATAGTAGTAGATGAAAAGGGAACTTTGAAAATCACCGAACACGACAAATATGAAAATACTGCAGGCTCGGTTGAGCCTGTTCATGGGCAGTAACGGGAACGCATATTACTGCCCACGCCGCCTAGCCCCAGGTTGAGCGCAAATCAATATTTACACCAATAAACAGTAAAATTTCGATGCATCCCAAACAATAATATGCATATGGCGATGAACATGGAACATTCAATGAGGTATATTCAGATTAATACCATTCCATGTTCAGCGGCGTATGGTTCCCAGATAAAAGAATGGGTTTGTCCAAAACGAGAAGACAACGCCAAAGGCAAAATTTAAAAAGCAGGAAGTATATCATTGGGTGTGGTTGGACAATATCCAAAACCTAATTGCTTGGAATATTGAAACCACCTATCTTTAAACTGGCCGAAATATTAAAACAAACGTAATTTTAGAAGTAATATTAACTTAGTACATACACTGTAAGCTACAGTTTTTGAATGCATGTGCCTCAAATATCATGTTAGGCAGATAATATCTCTGTAAAGCACATGAAGCAACCAAACAAATATAGACTTTGAGCTTCCGTTTGACTCCCTGCCATCTTTTTTTCACTTTTAAAGCGTATGTCTTCAATTCGATACTTTGTATATGGTAGCCTGTATTATTCTGCGACCTATTACGTAAACCATTTTGCGAAGTAGTTTCGTATCTATGAATGAGCATTATCGCATTAAGAATATTTCGTGAAACCTAAGTGCTGATCATTGTTGGTGAACCATCCGCCTTTCATTCTTTTTGCTGACCAAAGCTCTACACAGAAAGGATTTTTTGCCATTGTAAATATACACAGAATATTATTTCAAATTTGAAAGCTAAGTGCGTTTCCATCAGTTATAACGACTAAAAACTGAGGCATTAAAATACATTAAAATGGAAAATTATTTGAAATGAAGAGCCTTGAATATTTAGTATTTTACTTGTCCTGGCTCTTAAATTTCATATCAAACTTATAATTATCTTAACTAAGGTAATAAAACTCACAATGCATTATAACAAACTATACACTACTCTAAGTGCACATATCATTTAGGCTAATTTTCAACATCACTCGATTGGACCTTTAAATTTAATTTAAATTGGAATAAAGGCATAACAATACCCTATAAAAGCACACAAACAAATTGAATGCGCATTACGCGATAAACAAATAATAACATTTTTACCTAATTTGTACTCTGAAAGCGAATTTAAAGTTAATGATCATTGTGTCCGCCGTAAGTATTGATCATTTTCTTGGTTTTCTTTTCGCTCGCTTAACAAGATGCGCTACTAAAGGAAATGCTGGTGGTGACATTCCATTTAATTTCACTGAAATAACTTCCTGTAGCTTCGCAACGGTCTGTTGAACACACTTTTCATGTGAATTTAAGGGCATCTCATTTGTTTGCAATTTATGTTTTGTCAACAATGCTGAATGGTCTAGCAGTTTGGGAAGTTGAATTGCTGTGTGCTACTTGTACATGTGTAACATTATTTTCAGCGAGAAATGTATGCATTTCGATAAAATAGTATGAATAATAATAATTATGGACGAGCAGTTTAATTTTGTTACAAAACAAAACAAAGTCAATTGCATAAACTAGATTTCGAATTTTTATAAATGATTTTATGTTATTTAGAAATTTTACAATCGACGGTGGTATTAACCTTTTCGATTTTACGTTCTTTTACGTAAAAATTCGATGATGTCATCTAGAGTAACGTCAACGTTCAAAGTGAGCAACGTTATCATGTAGAAAAATACGCATTGTTCCACCATTCAGTCAAATCTTTATATTATTGAAATAAGTATTTTTAAATAAGGCAATGTTCCTGCGTACAAGTAACGACATAGTTACTACTACTACTACTACTACTACTACTACTACTACTACTACTACTACTACTACTACTACTACTACTAATAATAATAATAATAATAATAATAATAATAATAATAATAATAATATAAGTATTATGTTTATATCTATCTTGACACCATACCATAATGGTGACTTTGACATTTAGAAAAGAGCGTTGTGAACTTCTTTTAGCCGATTAAAGGAAACTTGGTGAGTGTAAAACGCTGTAATAATACAAAATAATAAATCTCCAGTACTTCTTCTGACTTCCTGAGTAAATAGAATATACTCACGATATAAACAGCATCAATACGCCTACGAGGTTATTAGACGATTTGTCATTTTATTGCAATAATCACTTATTGTTTATTTTTAAAGAAATAAAGGTTTGTGAACACGATTATATTGCAAAGGTTAGGGAAGATCATAAACTTTAAAATATATATTTTTTGCTTTTGATATATTGCCTTTGGCGTTGTCTGTGATAATCCGAATTTATATTCTCTGATCCCATGTCAAATTTCTATTCTCTTTATATCCGCCCATTGCTTTTTCATTTTGGGCAAACCCATTTTTAAAACAGAATGGTATTTATCTGAATATACCACATTGAAGGTTCCATGTTCATCGTCATATGCATACTATCGTTTGGGATGGATCAATGTGTACTGTTTATTAGTTTAAAAATTGAGTTGCGCTCAACCCGGGGCTAGGCGGCATGGGCAGTAAAATGCATTTAAAACACTTTAAAATTGACGAAACAACTCTAAAAATAAAAAAATCCACCTTTTAAATTAGCGAATTGATGCAGGTAGACGTTCCAAAAGGAGCACCTTACTATTTGTATTCTAAAAAAGTATATTCTTATTCATTGTAGGTATTCTGTTTCTCTGAAGTTGACATTTGATTTAACCTGGACGATTATAGAATGCACGCGCCGTCATTAAATCTGTTCACATAATTTTTCTCTCTTAACGAACGGAATATCAGTTTCCCTTTTACAACTATTGTAAAATATGCATTTATGAGTTTATTTTCATAGGACATAGGAAGTAGCTATTTACAACACATACAACATCACATTTTCATTGAATAAAAAATACAAGATTGTAAAAACTAAACTTTAATAATACTAAAAAATTATATAATTAATATGTCCCAATACAAGTTTATGATTATCAACATGAGCATGTACATTGTAGATGCAAAATACAAAAAGCATTCAGCAAACACAACTTTTGGCAAGCTTCTGAAATGATAAATGTTTTTGAATGTAAATATATATACAAAGCTATACAATAAATGTTATTTGGATGTTTAGATATATGCAAAGCCCTACAAATACGACGATAGCGCCTAGTAAACAATGCATACCATCCGTATGCCCAATAAAGGATAGTTCCATTATGCCCTTATACTACAATACAAAATAAAAGTCATTTGGATGTATAGATATATACAAACATGTACATATATGGCGCGATAGAGCCTATTAAACAGTGCAAGAAACAGACACAGTACACAATATCGGTATGCCCAGTAGTTTCAGTATACCTTTATACTGCCACTCAAAATGATTTACATGGATTCCGAGAATCTTTTAAGTCTATTTGAGTATTATTCAACTACCTCACATAAAATAATAATTGCAACTTATAAAAAGAGGGAATCTAAGTCTGACTATTGTCTTAATAAATAAAAATGACGTCAAATAGTAACGAAATTGAAATATTATACAAAGTAGTAGTAAAATTTAGAAGAGATAGTGATCAATTTTGTTTTTTTAATTCTGGGAAAGGGGTTGAAATAATGCCTTTTTCTTTCTGACTACTTCTGTTAATATAAAAACAAATATAAATTTAAAAAAACAATAATGAAATTGTTTCTTTTCGGGTATTTCTTATTTATTCATTCGAAAATGAATTTTTTTAATAAATTAAATTATCGTTTATAATTTATTCTATTTAATTAAACAATCCAATTTGCACAATGTAGTGTAGATGTAGGTACTGTTTATACAAGTTTTCGATTATCATCTGGCCCTCTGCAAATAAATATTGCTCATTGCGACAGCAAAATGTATATATATACACATGAAAACAGTTTTATCTAGAATGTTCTACAGCCCTCGAATAGTAAAACGTATGCAAATATTACAAAAACGCCACGTCCATTAAATGTCTGTACATATTATCGCGTGCATTTACCTCCACTTTCGCACCTCTCTCTACGGATGTCATATCGCAAAACATGTTTAGTAGTTAATTGACATGAACAATCTGTGACACACATCTAGATCAGAAAAAAGGAAATGGCAAGTTTATCTCAACTTGATCTTGTGTCTCGATTCTGGATACATCCGACTCTTTCCGGAATCTAGCACAGCCTTACACAAACCCTGTCCAAGTTTGTGGTTGTTTTTTCCCAAACTGTTCAAGTACTCAGCTGTCAATATACCCGTTCTGTATAAAATACTTTTTGGTACAAATGTTTATTTTGTCAATTGACTTTTCGTACGTCATTTCCGTTTTTGTCTTCGTCAGAATAGTACCCTTCTTTTAATTTTTCCATTATGAATACGAACACGCAACTCCACGTGTCTGACACTTCCGGTGTGAAGCGCGAGCCCAAAAACCGTTCCCATTGCCACATTAATGCTTCGTAAAATACGTCAAAATACTCTGGCAAAAATCCTTTATATCGTTTATGTTGCTGGCCTAGCACATACAATAGTTTAGATAGTTTATCGTCTTTGTGTCCAAAATCAGCTAAATTGTCTACAGCGGCGCCTATAGCGTTCATAAATCGTACCCCATGACTTTTGATGACAATGTTTCTTGCTAGCTCTGAATGTCTAACATTATCCACTTGAAACAACTTCTTAACTTCAGGACAAATCTCGAATATCCTCAGAAATATTTGCAAACCATTCCCTTGAATGTTTTTTGTCATCTCTTCCCATGTTTTTCGTATCACCAACTCCTGTTGAGCATTTAAGTCCAGCTGGTTTGTCAAAACAAACTTAACTTGGTGATGCGATCTAACATTGCCATTATTCGCAATTAAATGCTTGCATGGTTTGTCCGTGAGAATTATAGAATTTGAGCATCCCATGGCTGTTAAAACTTTTTACATTTACCGAACTGAATGTCCACAAATTTTAAATTTTCTAACAGTTAATATTTCTTTGCAAGAAATTAAATTAATTCAAATATTAAATACAAATCACATTTTGGCTGTTAATATCCAGTGTATTTCAGTTTATTTTTTTTATTTCAAAATTTGGTTTGCAATATTCATTAAATGTTATGTTCCTTTGTATGTAAGCTTGTGACTAAAACACGCTTATTCTTTAATCACCATAACATAAGCTCTCTCTAGTACAGACCTGTTGATATTTGTTTCTGTTCGCAGTGTGTCGATCGCTTTTATAGCAATTTCAGATATCAGAATAGCTGAACTGTTTAGACGGAAGAAATATATTTGTCTTAATTCAGAACAAAATTGGCGTCTCACGTTAAGCGTGATCTTCTTATAATTTGTAACATTACTGTATACATTAGTGTATTTAATGAAAACAAATTATGTCCAGAATATAAGCTGTTTAGAAAACGATTCATCACAGTTTAAAGGCTGAAAACAACATGTTTTTCGCATCACCGAGTTTTAGAAGTACTAAATATGGTTGAAATATATATCTTTGTCTTATTTATACTATTCATCCAAGAAAACAGCTTGCAAGTTCTTGCAGCGATCCTATCAGTTCGGTTACATACATGTCTTATTTTGACAGTGTTTTCATTTCGGTTTCGTACAGTTATATTAAAAAAAACTTTTTTGTCGCGCATTTTTTGTTAATGCGAAAAAAAAATCTTTCCTTAGGTTCAAGTAAATGGAGGTGACTATAGAAACATTATTAAGGAAACTTATTACAACATTGGATCCCGTCAAAAGAGATGTCTTGTGCCTCCAATGTCTTGTGCCTCAATAAAACAATTAGAGCCGATACTTTTTAAAAGTAGTTTTGATACAACAAGTTGCATTCTTTGACAAGAGTAATGAATTTCCAGGCGATTAACCCTCAAGTTCTCTTTAATTCATTAATAGTTTGCGTTGTCTTATTTTTTAAATTGACGATCAACATATGCTAACTGTTGTTTTCTAATCTTTGTTCGTGCGCAAAAGGCTATTTACTGGGTGTAGCATTTACCAATTTTGTGCCACTCTTTTGGATTTTTGCCTGATCAGAATATACTAACAAGCCAAGAACCTAACCCGTGGTTTTGGTTATAAAACCGTGTACTGGCACGATAGGCTCCTAGTATGCCATAAACGTTTTCTCTTCTTGCTTTTGAACTTTTAACGACACAATTTCTTCTTTTCGTATCGTGCATTTCGAATTCCTCTATCTCATTTGACACATGCTGGTGTTTGATAAAAACGCATCAGATACCACACAAGTTCTCTTAATCGCTAGGTTGCTGCCATAACATTCAAGATTTAAATGTCCTTCTACGCAACTTTCTTGTTTGTTTAAATGTTATTGTTTGGAGTGGTTCCTCCTGATATGTGTATTCTGAGATTATAAAAATATTAATGAATAATTTTTTTAATATTGATTTATATTCTAAGATTCCATGTCAACAACCTATCCAGGTCAGTTCCGCCAATTAATTTCTCGTTTATGACGTATCCATTTTTTATATGGGGAGCCATACGCCTCTGATCATGGAATACGTTTATCTAAACATACTGGATTGAAGGTTTCATATTCACCACCATATATGTATGCACAAAATTGCATGTTATACTGAGCATGGACAGGCTCGATCAAACCAAGCCTTCAATATCTTTAAATTGTGCATATTTGTCATACTCAGTGGCATTCAAAGTTCCTATTTCATCGATTGTTCATTAGTTAACTTCATCATAATTGTACATTCAAGATGATGCCCTCTTATTTAACACCAGTATGAGTCAAATACAATATAAACATTTAAAATGAATACAAGTGGAAGATGTTGTGTTGTTTAAGTTCTTAAAATGGCTCGCATACAAGTTTACAAGTCACAACATTGTTTTACAACACATGTCGAATAAAAAAGGAATAAAAAGTCAATGACCAGACATTAAAAGATGTCATTGTTCATTTAACGAAAACTACATCTCTGTACACTTGTTAAGCAATCCCACTCGTTTATCATGACCTCCCAAATTTACATAAAATTCGTCTGACTTACCAGGTTGTTGGAAATGGCTTGCGACGGAAGGGAATACTTTCAAATTAACTATATAACATTATAATATGAAGTTTCATATGGAGCTAATTAATTTCTACCAAAAGACCTAACGAAATGCATTTTAAAGGCATTTTACACTGCAGCCTGTGCTTAAGACCACCTGTAATCACATACCACCTGTAAATAGAGAATATTTTTTTTGCCCCTCTGACTGATCTTACATGTAAGAACAAATTCACCTTTTATCAAATACCACTTTTCTTCAAAGACCACTTTTGGGTTTCCCTTAAATGGAATTTGAAGACAGGTTTTTACTGTACTTTAAGTCAGTTATTAATACACGGGGTAAACTATTGGACCTGACAGACTATGTATCTCACACTCGGAATTATCCATGAAGCAGTTTCTCAATACATAGTGGCTGATTAGCGACCGCCCAGTGTAAATCATCTTCTTTCTCTTAAGACCATTCATTCGCTTTATTTCTCATATTTGAACGCAGAAAAGAACGAACTCATAAAAGTATTTTAAATATGCTATATGTGAAAGCAATATTTGAGGTTGTAGATAATAATAAGTGTAATAAAAATAATGACAATAAATGTAAATTAAAATAATAATAATATTATTATTATTATTATTATTATTATTATTATTATTATTTAGAAGATAAATTGCTAACATGTTTTTTTACAACAAAGATACAGTCCCATTATCTTTAAATTACATAGCCATATCTTTACAGGGTACTTTTAACAACACGATAATATTTATGAGACAAACTATTCTTAACATATATAAAACGACTCACAAAAACAAACAGTATTTGATATGTATTCTAAAGACCCGAAAACGCTCGTATTGACAAGATTTAAATTATACACCAGTACAAGAATTCATTCTATTTCAGTAGTTTTGTCTTTTCGAAAATAGCAATTTGGAAGACCGTGTCGCCTCACGGAAAGACCGGCGCTTATTCACGACATAGTTTCTTTCGCTTTATTTTCGGGAGACTTCTATACATGTAACACAACAACGCAATTTATCATCGCTACGTGATACACTTCTCGTTTTCTTTAATTACATTTTCGAAGGTCATTCAGAAAAGAGTTTTGAATTCCAAGGCTATAACTCCTCAAGTTTTAAAAATCTTTGCGAAAATTTACAGCATTAAAACACTCTAAATATATTGTCTGCTATGCAGCGTTACGCTCATTGTCCGTTTTAAAAACATTATGACGTCACGTCCGCTTTATCTGTTGTGTTATCCTGATGGGCGTTAGCAGAATCTTGCAGACTTGATACAGTAAATAAAAAACGAATTTTCACCGTGTTTGCAATTGAAACCTACATTGTTTATTTACAAAGTTCTGCAAATTTAAATACATGGTTATCTGTTCCAGATGCCATGTTGTACATCGATAGCTTCAAGCTTCCAGAATTTCGAAATTTTATCTGAAAGGTATCCAATACACAACAAGAATTGACTGATAATGCAAATATTTATTTTCTGCGCAAGAGTATAGATAGATTTTATCTGATTGTATAAAATAAAGCATTACGTGTGTTTATGATATTTAAACGTGGAAAATGAAATGCCTCAAAGTGCCACATTTCATGCTCAATTTATTTGAGACTGTTTATAAGCAATTACTAAAATGCATATAGCTAACAAGAAGAGGGTTAAGAGCATCTTCTTCAACTTTTTTTCTTCTTTAACGCTAAGGTTAAAAATCTGAAAACATTAGCAAAACAGACATGACAAACCATTACAAAGACACATGTATCAATGACGACTAAGAGAGAAAAGATACCAGGAGATGGGTGGAAACGGCTCACAATCTTCATATGCAAAATACATTGTACAAATTACGTCATGCATTCGTTTACAGAGACAGTAATAACATAAAATCATTCACACGTTATAATACAATTGACTTTTGAACATAATTTCAAATAACTACGCCATGTATTGATGGGTAGAGAGAGAAATTGTATAACATTGTATTTGCAAAATGTATGATAAAGGGCTTTGGAAAAGAACTGTGTCATAAAGGTAAATCTCACTAGACAACGTTTACCGTTCGTAAGATCTAGTCTGCGCAGTTCCTTAATTTTCTTAAAGCAGTATGGTTATCGGTTGATACATGTAATAAATCTATAAAATTTAAAATATGAGGTCTTAAATAATATTCGCGCGAAGATACTTCCTTCGTTTGATAGGAAATTCTGGACAAACCAATAAGTAATGAAATTCATCGCCAAGTTCTTTGCACAAAGTGCATTTTCTTTCCTTTATTTGTCAACATCGCCACCGTCAGACTTTGATTTTATAGACGATGGTTTCTTTTTTATAAATCCATTATTTTTACAATAATATTAAGGAAATATATCTATATATTTGCTGCGTTTTTTATTCGTTTTTGAATAATTTATAAATGCTGGTGTTTGTTGTCCGAGCAATGTCAGCTCACCATTGTTGGATATCCCGATCCCGATATGTACTACTTGCACAAGTAAGATTCTTCGAAAACGATGGCAGTCATATGGCGGTGACCATCGGACACTTAAGAGGTCGCAAACATTGCAAATGGTGAAAACAGGCTAAAATTTCAAAAATGAATTTTGGGGGAAATACTTATTGCCACCTAGATTTTAGTAAATAAATGTATTTAGCTATGGATGTAGTAAATGTTTGCAAGCTCAATTTAGTCTAATTCATGTTCTAATTACCAAGCACATACTAAAACAAAAGAAAAACCATTTGCATGAGAACTCTGAAATTCATGAACAATATACCAAAGCAACTCATACCTGAAATAAGTATATGCTGGTCTACAATGTTTAGTGCCAATCCGTCAAAATAATGTTAGGGTTATCAAGAAATTCAATGAAAACTTACTTCCCACTTTCACTTTCTACTTTCACTTTGAAACAGGAAGTAAGATTTCCTTGAATTTTCTTGAAAACCCAAGATAACATACAAGATTTATTTAACAGTTTCAGATTTCGAAATACTTATAAGATCCTCTTCTTCCCTGAATATATGTATATAAAATGTAATGATTACAATAGAGAACGTGCACCTGATATTTGAATAGCAAAGTAAACCTGAATAAAACACTCTATCCATGGTTTTGAAATACATGCCTTGGGTTTATATCAGTCAAGTTAATATTAAGAGAAAGATTAAGTTTTGCAATAAAGTAAGTCGGTTGTTTGGAAAGAGAGACCGTTGGTAGGAACAAAAAAACGACAACTTTGTTTTCAAAGTAGTCAGTTAACTTATAGCCATCTTCTCAGCATAATATTTTTGTTTTTATTTCACGTTACTAATTATTCCTAGCTTGTGGGCAATAATTTAGTGTATACCTCTCTATCTCTCTACCACACATTTTGATGGATAGAATAACTGCACACAATAAACGTTTTATTTTTATCCTAGATCAATTTTCTTTTCAAAAACAAAACAATACGCATATAATGACAGGCTTTGTACAGAAAGACATCATACTACATCAAAATTGCAGATGATAATAACACTTTAGTTAATAAATCCATTGATTTCATAAAAACAAAACTACAGTTTACTAAACATAAGAATCTTGGAGCTGAATGTGGCAAACTATATTTGTCTCTTCTGTTTTTAAACGGGTAACAGGTTAAATAGATGAGATGAGTAGGGAACTCTAAAATCCACCGAAAAGGACAAAAAAGAAAATTTAGATATTGCCTCTGCCTGGTTTCGAACACGCATCCGCCTAGCCCTGCAATTTCGACGACGCAATCAACTGAGCTAACCTGTACAACCCCCGAAAAAGGTTGATCGAATAGCCTTGATGTACGTTATCATCACTGCACGACATCGGTAACGGGTTTTTTTACTGATAACAGTACTGACTATATGTACGGGGAGACTTTACGGCCGCCACAATGCACAAAGAGCGTGTTAGCCTGTTCATTTCAGTTTTTTTAATGCAGCAGTGTATTGCAAATATTAGCAAAGGATTGTCACGTACCTTAATGTATTGGCACGTAAAACATGTCTTTATACTGGAACTTGGTCTACTATCTGAAAGGAGAACAGACATAAAATGTAAAAGCTTTTCCATTGTTTCCGTGGTAAAATCCTTTGTTTTAATAGACATAACCATTGAACCACGTTAAACAAGAACTTAAATATTAACAAAGCGATTGGGATATGGCATGTAGTCACTCGATAGATTTATGACCTTTTTATATCAAAGACATCTGATGATCATGTCATGACACGTGACCAGCAATCAACTGATTAGAACTGGTTCGTCTCTTAATCTAGATAACATGTGTTACTGACTACGCATATAATGTAAACAATATAATCCTCATTAAAACAATATATCAATGATTTTCAGATACACCATAATTCATACAATATGAGCTGGACTTAACGGCCACTTGACTTCGCTCTGGTCAGAAACACATCAAAGACGCAAAATAGTTTTGCGAAAATGTTTCCGAAACTATGACAATAAATAGTTTTTATCAATAAAATATCAGGAAATACTTGCAAAAAAGTCAAAGATTAAAATCAGAGTTATTTTTTAATAAAACAGCTGACTTATTGCTTTTTTCCCTGTTATCGTGCGAGCTGATTTGACTCCCCGGGCTCTCCTGTCTCGGTAAGATCATTGAGTACCCGACCTTTTGCTTGCAGTGGTATTAGCTTCTTATTGTTTTATATATATGTCGGTGTGCTTTTGCATGCAACTTTGTTAAGCTGTTGGAACCTGGTTTAAACCGCAAATTGTTTTGCCACTGACCGATCCAAGGCAGTAAACCCAATGGGTCTCTTTTTGTTAATTGTTTGCGGTGTTTTATTTGAAATTGATATTCTTATAAACCTATAATCTTTTTCCTCTCTACTTTTTGCTGCTTGGAGGGGTTGTGTTTTCGGAGTGTGGCGATTCCTGCATATTTCACTTTTTAAAAGAATTGCTTATAATAAATAATAATAATAAAAATAATGGAGAATCAAAGATTTAAAACCAATGAAAATGCCATATCAAATGATTCTACAACAGGGCGCTTCTTGTTCCATCGAGATTAGCACATAAACATACAAAGAGAGATTTTGGTGTTTTGCCATAAAAGTTTTTAACATTTTTCTTTATATTCAAAGAGACCAATAATTATTTTGTCTAACTTATTTATTTAGATTTCTCTTGAACAAAACAGAAAAACCAAGAAAATAAACAATTATTATTGAAGCTCTTGTTATCAAGGGTGATCTTTTGTAAAATTTTAAAGGAAATAAACGTATTTTCAACATACAGGAATAAATGTGCAAAAAACACAATTTTCAACATCTGCTTTAAATAAGAAGATTTTAGTTAGAGAATAAGGAAAGCTAGTAAACAATATTTAAATATAACCCCTTGTGTTCTCATTTTTGTTCATTATATTATTTGAATGTGGCAGTTCCTGATATGCATATCATATACATACATGTAATACCATCATTAAGGAAGGACCAAATTTGTTTTTCTCACTGATATCATTTGTACTAAAGTTGGGCCAATAAAGGCAGTAACGTGCATTTCCATATTTCTCCATGAACTAAGGCCTATACCTTTTCTGCAGTAACATGCGTTTCCATTAATTTCTTTGTACTTAGGCCTATACAGCGTGGGCAGTAACGTACATTTCCTTAAATTTCCATGAACTAAGGCTTACACACCGTGGGCCGTAACGAACATTTCCTTTAATTTCCATTAACTACGGCTTACACACCGTGGACAAATTACGATCTATGAATAAGCGCAATCATAGTTTCATATTTGTCTTGTTCGGTGATATTATCATTTCCCTTATGTATTGCAATGAAACCTTTTTTCCCTAGTATTAGAATAGGTTAGTAAGTTTTATCTGCAAATAAACTACATATAAACTACGAGGTGTGTTCGTAATGTTCGTGGACAGCCTCATAGTTCAATCAATTTTAAAGTTAATGTTATAAAATATATATCATTTGATATGATTTTCTTCATATGTTACAAAATATTTAATATTTTGGCGTAAACTGATGGACCGAAAATATACCCGTCGTTATGGTAACACACCAAAGAATTTACAGGGCACTTTGATAAAAAAGCCAATAAATCTTAGTTTCTTCAAATACCTTTCTTACATAAGGTCAAAAAACGCGCGAAATGTAGCAACAATAATTTTTGACGTCATTCTTGTTCATTTTGACGTCAATTGTTCCGTTGACGAGCCGTTATAACGGAAACGCATATCAAGCAACACAGCATGGCTACACCGTTGAAAATTGAACACCGTTGCGTCATCAAGTTCTGCGTCAATGCGAACATGACACCAACTGATACTCTTAAATTTATGCAGAAATCAGATTCTAATGTATCCAGAAGTCTTGTGTTTGGCTGGCACAAGAAGTTTAGAGACGGACTGGAAGACGTCAGTGACAGACCACGCACCGGGCGCCCTGGGCGTAGCGAACAACACGTCAGGAGGATTCGCGATGCAATAAGTGAAGACAGGCGGAGATCGGTACGCGAGATCAGTGACATGACGGATATCTGCGTTAATGTTGTTTACCGAACATTGACAGAAACCCTTAATATGAACAAGGTGTGTGCTCGGTGGGTGCCAAGACTACTTCAACAAGACCAGAAGGCAGCGCGTGTCAGGCTCTTCAGATCATTCCTCAACCGCTACGACCGCGAAGGAGACCAGTTCCTGCACCGGGTTGTCACCATGGACGAAACGTGGCTTTACCTATATGAGCCTGAATCAAAGCAACAATCAATGGTCTGGAAGCACCCAGGATCTCCACCACCTAAGAAGGCGAGAACATGCAAGTAATCCGGGAAGTTTATGTTCATGTTTTTCATGGATGCGCACGGGCTGATCTTGCAGCATGCGGTACCACAGGGAATCACGGTCAACGCTGCCTACTATCAGAAGGTATGATGCCCGGTTTTTAAAACAGTATTTTTTAACAACTGTTATGAATTGGTGTTATTTAAAATAAAAAGTTATTCGCTAAAATCGGTTTCAAACACTCGTCAGACAAAAATACAAATTTTAAAAATGTTAAATCAATTAAAAAATATTCATGTTCTTTCCATTGTTTAGGTTATTTGTCGAGATCTAACAAAGGCCCTCAGACGTAAACGTACCGGCATGGAAGTCGAGGACATCATATACCACCATGACAACGCCCCATCCCATCGAGCAACTGACACACTGGAGACGATCGACTTCCTCGGCATGGAGCGACTTGAGCACGCCCCGTAAAGCCCGGACCTTGCGCCGATGGATTTCGCGCTCTTTCCGCGTTTGAAGAGCGAGCTACGTGGGCAGCGTTTTGAGGATTTGGATGAGCTTCGCTTGTCCGTGCGCACTGTGATTGGTGATTACGAGAAAGGCTGGTTTAGGGACACTTTCAATAAGTGGGTAGCACGTCACCGTAGATGTGTTAACTGTGACGGCGAGTATTTTGAAAAAATGTGACGTTAACGTCGTGTGATAGACAAAAATGACGTTAAACTGCCGCGTATGGGCGTTAGTTGTTATACTTGTTTTATTGTGATATTTCTATAGTTTTATGTATTTTTGTAAAAATTTCATTGTAATTAGAAGATGCTTTGCTGATTTCAACGATATAAAATATTTTGAAATCGGATAAAAATTAGTTTGTTTTTCTTACTTGTCCACGAACTTTACGAACACACAATTGAATAACTTTTGGTGCGGTTTGCCATTTTGCGATATTAACATATCAAAAGACAAATAGCAAGTATCAAATTTCAAATGCAGTATTTTTACCGATTTTTCACATTATTCACTTTATCAGATTCTTAAAGACAACAAACGCTTAAGTTAAAAAAGTTTGGCGAAAATACACGTTTTTGTAAATTATTGACACTTATCACAAATTGCTCAGATTGAGAAAAAACTTAAAAGGATTCCACGAAAATTGATACAATTGTTGATCTGTTTAATATCATAGACTTGATAGTAATATCAGAACAGATCTCAAACAAATACATGTAAACCTCGCTTATGTGGTCGCGACACCGTTATCTATAATGAAAGAAAAAAAATGAAATGGAAAATGCATTATTTATCATAAAGCGTATATATTCGCGTATATATAATTAAGATACAAAGACTAGGAAAAGAGCTTGTGATTAAGTATTTTTTTTGTTTTATTTTTCTAATGCAGACGGATTTTCCGAAAGCAATTGTTATCGGTAAGCGTGTGAAAACTAAATGTGCATAATCTATATTCAATAAATCATCGAGACTGTCTGAAGTAAAATTAGATGTACTGATAATGTCACCTAGAGTTCCAGTGCTTATCTGAACAATCTTTTAATATCTGCACTTCTTTAAATCTGAACTAGATACGCGGAAGAAGTGTCTGCAAAACAAAGAAATACCAGCTGCACCTTTGTTACAAGTCCTATTCAATAAAACAATTTTAAATATAAAACGTTTGTTCTTATCTTTAACTTAAAAAATATGTCTTGTAGAAACCGAACAAGCTCATACTGCGTTTGTTGTTTTAAAAAATGTAATGTCAAACAGGAATATTGCTTATATTTTAGTATTTATTTTAGCGTCGTTAGCTAAATTAAACAAGTAAACTGATCATTTAGCACAGTAAGGGACATAACTGATAAGCCATGAAGTTTCTATCAAAGTGTTATTGTAGGGTTATTGTGTTGAGAAAGTTCTAAAACACTATCTTTCCATATTTAATTGGCAGCTCAAAATAGTAAATTGCAGAATTTAAAGAGGTATTAACCAAAACATACGTTAGTATCATATTATTCTTACTAGGACCACTTTCAACGTCGTCAAATTTTACAATATAACAGTTAGCATATTCCATCGAACATTCAGCTTCCTGCAGATGTAGTTCTAATTGGTCATTATTTAAACAATAAATACAAAAGAATCCTAATTTCAAAGCTCTGTCATCTGAGTAAAGAGGAAAGTGTTTAAAAAGACCTGTTATTTAATGTGTAGATGTTTTCTTCAGTCACGACAATATTACTTACTTAAACCACACGCAGAAAACACAGCCTCTCTTTCGTGTTGTTCATTTGAAAACCTGTTGGGGAAAATGTTGTTGGTGCACCCTAGAACCTGGTTTAAAGCACCAGTCGCAATTTGTTTTAATTGTACATGTAATTAACTTTCAAAGGCTGGAATGCCTCGGGTTCTCATTCTCATTTTATAAGTTTATGCTCTCTTTTCCTTTCTTCTTTTTGATTATGTTGTGATTCACTGTTTTCTGGGTGTGGCTTAGCTGTTTTTTACTTTAAACTTTAAAGTTAACCTATGCAACTAAATATTAGACAGAAACAAAACAGCGTTTACGAGTTTTAAGTACAGTCGAATCTGTCTTTAGCAGCCACCCAAGGGAGTGACAAAAAGTGGCTGCTGAAGACAGGTGGCTGTTAAAGACAGTAAAAAATTAGAAAAAAAATGTCAGTGTAGGTCATATTCAAACTGGCTGTTTGAGACAGGTGGTTGTTATTCGCAGGTGGCTGCTAAGGCAGGTTTCACGGTAGATGGATCGACTTCAAAACAATAAGACACCATAGATAATTGACGAAAAGGAAAACCTGGGGGGTCAACCATCACGAACTGGTAAGTCTAAGTTTGTGCTTTTAAATAGTGCACCTGTAAGTAATAACGGTGATAGACAAATCCAATTTAAACGTTGTCTATCTTGTTAATTTGGCCTTTTTATTTGCCACAACCTAAAGTGTATGTCATTTATATTATCCTTAATCAAGGACAAACACGCTTGCCAAGGAAACACAACTATGGAGAAATTGTCAACATAAATGGAGGGAGTCTACTCAAAATAATAGAATATTTTTTCTGTAATGTTAACCCTAGAGTTTAATGATGTCATAAAACTATGCAATTTAAACAAAAGTAACTTATATGAACTATTTTTAAACACTTAATTATCAAGACTATGTTATGAACCAAACTAAAATGATTTTTTGTATTTCAAACAGTTAATGACAACAACATTGTTTTATTACTACCATTTTAAACATGTCAGCATAAATTTCCCTCTTTATCGGGTGCATAATTGTTAACTACGGGATTTGGAAAAACAATTATCAATGAACATAAGTTTCGTCAGAACTTAAAAAAATGGTGGCATACTTAAAGATTGACAATTCACGCAAATCAGTAAAAGACTTCCTAGAGCAGTCTTTGGATTGTCTTGTTTTTGTCCACCATTACAAGTATAAAATACCATTTAGCCAATACAGGGGTATTTATTGACATTAATAATGGTGTATTACTTTGCGTAAAATTTTTTTTTTCGTTATTTCCTACTTTGCGCATAATGAATAACGTTTCATTTAAATTTGTGAGACACTTTCTGAAGTAAGCGTTTAATTTCAACGACCTTTTTATGATGTAACTATTACACGAACATTCACGTTTAACAACGCGTGAGTATGGTTTACATTACTGCTTTTTAGCGTTGCCTATAAATGAAACTTTGCAAACTTAAGACTATGAGAAATTTATCGGCAATCAACGGTGTCTCGCAAACCGGAAACCAGTCATTAAGTCTAAAAAGTATTTCCCTTTGCAGTCATTTCTCTCCTTGAACTAGGCAATCCTACTAGATTCCAAATCTCTTGAACTCTTGGCACTGAATTTAACTTTTATGAATTTAAAACAAATGTTGAGCTTTTTAAGGAAATTATTATGAAAAACATCAATAACGAATATTACATTTAAAATGGTTTGTAGTCCTTAACAGTATCAAAACAGGCTTACGTTTTTCGAGGCTGTTAAAATTAGTTGCATTTGTCATTTTACGCAATCTGTTCCCCGACCCTCCCACTTAAAACTCACGAAAAATATTGCGGCGGATTTTAATCTTAACTCTAAGTAAAAAATTTAAAATTTCTGAAGTTACACAGCTTCAACACAAAGGTAATTTTTATCCATATTTTATGATTATAAATTGTAAACAATGGAACATTTTGAGTAGAATCTCATATGTTCGAGTATGAACTGAAACATTTACTCTTAAATATTTCAGGTTGAGTAATAACGCTAAAAGTTGCATGAAATATTGCTATGATATGTGAAGGTAAATTACCAACATTGACTCATTATTTAAATCAGAATGTTGTGTTTCATATTGAGTTTGAGCATAATATGAATGCGATATTGTGGCTTGGTCTCGAAAATGAATGTTATAATTAGACCTTTGCCTTAATTAATTGATAATAATACAGTGACCGAAATAGTAAAACACAACATTTAACATTAATCAAACACCAACAAGATGACGTGAGCGTTAAAGTTAAACAACAGTTATACAACATGGAAGCTGATTCCGGAAAATCTTTAGCAGTCTACCTCTTGAACTCTCCCGTTAACATTTCTCAATAAAATCTTATAGCTCCTTAGAACTGCATGTCGTCCTAAATGTGAACTTAATGAAGAAAAACAATGCAACAGAATGTTCTGTAGGAGATAATAAATATTAATTGCACTGAAAGGATATCCGAGGCCGCACAAATTAGGTCATATTCAAACTGGCAGTTTGAGACAGTTAACAACTTTTGTAAGTAACACTATTTTCCTCCCGATATTTTTCATACTTGTAAGTACGAAATTGTAACTGTTATACCTTAAATGTGACACATAAGCCTTGTTCCGGTTGTCCTTCCGCACCTTCAAATAATTGAAAATCTGTGTGGTCTGAATTTAGAAGGCGTGTACGAAATGGTCTAGGATTCCAAAAAGTTTCATTCAGAACTGTATTACCTCAATGAGATGAAGGTGGTCATACGCGTTATTAACTGATTTTGTGAATTTGTATTTTGAGGGTGCTAGTATTCTAAATGATTCTGATTAGACAGTTTGCTGTCATTTTGAATAATGTTTTACAAATAAATCAGTTAATATTTAATGCATTTATTATGGAATGTTCTAGAGCAATAGCTCAATTATCAAGCCAGTAATGTCTTGAGTAAGTGTAAGGAAGCCTGTATGGTTGTTCTCAATGGCAACAATACAAATTTACACATTCTTCACATTTTACAATCTTTACCTGAACATTTTACTATTTTGCCAGGCAATATTAAGGAGTATAAAACCCTTTACAAAAAGATACATGTAAACTTAATATTTTGTTTATTTCAAAGAAATCATCTGGGAAAATTGCGTATTTTCATTTTTTTTTGGTTCAACAAAGTATTATTTATCTACTCAATTAATTCCTTTAATAGAAATCTTAGAAAAGACAGATGTCTTTAAATGATGTATTTGCTTCCTTATTGCAGTGTTATTTCTAGACCAATCAGTTTCGGATGTTTCTCTTCAATATATCAACACTGTTGCTCACCCGAGGGATTTGCAAAGTTATCATAGAAGTATATTGTTCACTAAGCGCTTGGCTATAAACCTTCGCTTCATTTGTGTACCAAAAAGATGATGAACGTGTAAAAAATAGAAAAAAACAAAACTCTTTTTTTGAAATGCTGATGTAACAATTTATTCATTTTTTAGAATATCATTATTTTCAATAAAGCAATATGTTTTAAAACTACAAATAAACTTAACAAATGAAATATTCAGCTTATTCATTAATTGGTTTATTAACACAAGTTGACGCTATTTACATAATTAAACAACTTTAAATAACAAAAAAGTTATTGTTTTGACATTATGGTTTGTCATTTTAAAGTAATTTCAATAGAAAATGTACGAAAAATGTATGAAGAACTATGAATTAAACGAATCTCTTTTTAACGCATTTTCAAGTTCGAAACATTATAAATTGTAAAATTAATTCAAGGGCGTTGCCGAGTTATCACGATTTCCGCACATGCTGCCAAATATATTTTTTAACAGATGTCAAGGATATCAATACTTCTTAGACAATGATCGCTAATAATTTTAGTTCACCTTGACATCGAGAAATTGTTTAGTTACCTTATCTAAATAACACACTCAACAAATAAACAATACGCGAATTCTTGAACAATTGCTGATAAGTGGCTTGTATTTGATGTAATTATGATTACTCCTGCACCAGCACGTTCTTACTGAATGCACAATCATCTGAACAAACAACACATTGTTTCAAAGTCTGTTCGTCACCTTAGTGAATTAACAGTATATTTGCTTCTTAATAATAGTAACCTATGAATGCTGGAAGCATAGTACATCGTATATCCGCAAGATTGATACAACAAGGCAGTCTGCCAGATTTTAAATCCATATCACACAGTGTGGTTTTCTGATTCCGTATCTCTTCAGTTGTCTGTGTTATGTGCGACGTCATAAATACTTCATTATACTCGTAAATTTCTTTGGCATATACCGAATTCCAAACTAGGAAGTTTCCGTCTCTGTTCTACAACCATTGAGATATTCTTACCGCATTAATTAATAATATCAATATATAAACGTTACTATTGATATATATTACAGCTATTATGTAAACTACATTGTTGACTGAAGTTTTGATGTTTAGTGTTTTCATCATATTAGCGAAAATAGTACACTCAACCAAAGTTCTAATTGGTCATTAATTGTATATGTTTACAATATATGCTAGTTTCGTTTCTTCCCTTCGTCAAAAGAGGATGTGGAAAGAACTGTTTTGTCTTGAAATCAATTATCTAATGTCTTTTTAATCTTTATTGATTGTTTTCTTAAATGAACCCAAAATTAAGGATAACTCTTGCCAAACAGTTTCAAAGTCAATTTTTACAAGATTAAAGATTAAATTAAAGACTTTTGTTTGCATATGATCATAAAACAAGAGCGAATTCAATGTCTTTCTAATAAAAAATTCCGGACAAAAAGTGACCAATTAGAACTTTTGTTGAGTGTATATATATATTATAAATCTTATGTAACAAAATAAGAAATGCTATATGTAGGTTCGTATCATTTGGTGTTGTGTATGTAAACCATAGATCGGCCGAAGATCTCGCGTGATATTGTCAACACGCGCAGCTCGAGTGATACGAACCTACATACTGCATACTGTTAAAGTATTCCATTTATATATAGGATGTACCAATACCTTTTCGCACTAAGGTGACGATATATCATTAGTCTGTCGGGAAAAATAAATAACGCTAATTATCAGTGTCTCACATGCAGGACGAGGGCACAAAGTGGGAAATTTCAACCTGACATGACATCTCCCATGAAATGTTCACTGTTGATTCATGCTTTTTCCTTGACCTTTGTTATTTAACTCAATTAAGGATTACATTAGAAATCATTCACCACTAATTCCGTGAAATTAATAGTCAATATTTTATAAAACATATTTTCTTAGATAACCAAATATATTTATATAAAAAATGAAGTATGGCTATCAAAACCTGCAACACGCAAAAATTACAGCCTCCCCACGCAGCCAAGGATCTGAAGTTCACGTGTACCACGGTGTGCTCATAAATTAAGTATTGATTTCATTGCTAAATCGAGCTTCCTACGAAATTAGTCCTGATGAACTAAAGCTTAAAAAAGCAAGCAAATGTTTTTGATCTTAATCTCTCCATTGAAAATTGTTTCGTCATGACAAATATTTATTACAAAAGAGATGATTTTGATTTTAACATTCTCAAGGCTTCTTTCTTGTGTCACAATTAAATTGTTTGAACTTCAAATAAAACCCCGAGGGATATAGGGTCTGTGGACTGTGGAAAAAACAAAAAGATTAAAATATAAAAAGTCAAAAGCTGCAATATGTTTTGGTCATGAGGTCACTAGTGTTTTAATACTGTAATTAGTTATCTAATAAGCCATTTTATTAATAAATATCCCAAAATATCAATATAGTTCTTCCCGTACATATTGTCAGTACTGCTATCAGTAGATAAACGGTTTCCGATATTATGCAGTGATAAATACGTTTATCTTGGTTATATGATCAACTTTTTAGGGGTTGTCCTGATGAGGTAGTGTACTTGGCTAGGCGCTGATGCCGTGCATGTTCGATCCCCAGTAGGGAAAATAACATTAGAAATATGTGTGTATGTATTCACCTGCGCGTATGGCACACAATAGTCAAGCTAAAATGGAACATGAAAAATACGTGAGCTAGGATGCAACAGAAAATCTTTTTAATAACAAACTGTTAATCTTTTATCATTTCGTCGCTCTTAAACAAAGAATCAAGTATGTATAATAATAATTTTACATTGACGACTGCCAATAAAGCATACAAAAGTCGTGTCACACTTTTGCGAATGTATTTCATATTCTAACCATCCTACATGTATTAGTTTGGACAAATGCTTTTACGTTGATTTCTTTTGTTTATTTTATGCTGTCTCCAATAATCAAAGATCGGAAAGGACTTTGAGCCTATACCAAACAACAACCTAATGCTAAAAACGTAAAATCTCAGAGAAAAAACTAAATTTTTGAATAAATGAAATTTACGTTTATAAAAACATCGTCTAAACTTTCGCGAATTTTGTGTTTATTATTGTTCGTACAAAACAATAGAAATGACATAGGTTTAGATGAGCTGAGGTTAATTTAACAAGGCAATTTGTCTTTTGATTTTTGTTTGAAGTAAATAGATGAAAAGAGAACTTTGAAAGCCGACAAACACGACAAATATGAAAATATAGCAGGCTCGGTTTGATTGAGCCTGTTCATGGGCAGAAATGGAAATGCATATTACTACCCACGCCGCCTAGCCCCGGGTTGAGCGCAACTCAATATTTACACCAGTAAACAGTACAATTTTGATCCATCCCAAACGATGGTATGCATATGACGGTGAACACGGAACCTTCAATGCGGTATTTTTAGATTAATCAATTTCTGTTTTTTATTTGTTTCCGTTTTTGTGTGATGTTTACTGGTATCTTTAACAAATATTTCTTTGACAAAATTATCCGATGTCAGTTTAGATATTAGACAGAACGTCATGTGTTCACCACGATAAATATAATCAGAAAATAACTATCTGTTTTGGCTGAATTTATATTATTTATTAGCTAGAATAAATGGTAAATGTACACGAAACATGGATACTTAAATAGTGTTTTCCCTCTAAAATTCTCTTGCCAAATTTTATATAGCAAATTTCCATAATATATTCATTCTATAGTTTTTAATATGGGTCATTCACCCTATAAACAGAAATTATAGGAAAAGGATTTTTGGTAATATACTGCCTGATAGACATGTGTATATCCATTCTATAACCATATATCTGAGTCATTTACCCTAGAAACTGAAATTCTAGGAAGACGAAGTTTGGTAGAGTTCCTACTAAATTAATGAACATTTGACCAATCTGGGCCCAAGATCATAAAACTAAGTTTTGAGATCAGTCTCAAATCTCAAGGATCTGATTGGCTGAAATGGCGACTGGTCTCCATTTCAGCCAATCAGATGCTTGAGATTTGAGACTGATCTCCAGATTTAGTTTTATGATCTTGGGCACTGTTATCTTTTGGCCTTTTCAGAAGACAATACATTTTTTGAAAATAAAACTTTGTTTTTACAGCACATTTTGATACATTTGAGCCAGCTTCTTAGCGTAAATGAATCTAGGACCTTTACTATTGGAATACATTTTGTACTTATAACTCACATTAACAATCTGTCATATGACTTCTGGACAAGACAACCGCCGTCGCTATGGTAATGGCACGTGACAAATTGAGGTTATCTCACTCGATCATTCTAATTGGTTAAGCAAATATGAGAATTTATATCTTGGTAAAACTTGAAGAACACTTAAGTGATTTTCTTATCACGAAAAAAGTCATACGAAGGCAGTAATTCATGAATTTAATCTTCCGGGGTTGGCGATGTCGCAGTTGGTTATTGGATTATAGCTAGGTGCTGTGACAGTGTCGATTGTGGCTTCCTACAAATTAAGGGCCTGCCACACTCCTCCCAATTCTATTCATCGATAAAAAGAAAATTATCAAAATATCAATAACGGCAAAATGCTGTTAAATGAAACTTTGCACAAGTGTATGTTATTAATGTATCTTTATTTTACAGATGGTAAGACATATAAGAAAAGTAAAGAAAAATAGCGAGATCTAAAAATTCCCTCAACTTCTATTTACATAAATTCACAAAAACTAAAGAACACAAAACATCATTTTAAATGCCCACATGAGTAATATGATACTGACAACAATTTATTGTGTCCTCATGATTTACTTATGTAAACTTTACGAGATATTAGTAAAAGTGTGTTTGACCTTCAATTTCCTGGTCGCGTAAACTGATGACAATCACTGATTTCTCTTGTAATAGTTGAACGTTTTTTACAAAGTACACAACATTTTCTTGTCAGTATCATTGCGCTCACGAGGGAATTTAAAGTTATGTTCTGCATCGCCTAGTTTTTGTGAATTTATGTAAATAGAATTCAAGGAATTTTTAGGTCTAGCTTTGTTTCTTTACTTTTCTATTTTGTCTTACTGTATGCAAAATAAAGATACATTAGTAACCTTCATTTGTGCAAAGTTTCATTGAATGGCATTTTGTCCTTACTGAGATTTGATGATTTTTATTTTATCGATGAATAGGATTGGGAGGAGTGTGGCGATGCCTTAAATAATATCGTTTAGAATTTTGAAATATTTAATTATTTGTGTGTAATTTGGCCAGCTTTTGCCTGTTTTGAATGGTTTTTATACTTCAGGGTTGAAGGTTATAAAACTGAGATTAGAAACCAGTCTCAAATCTCAAGCATCTGATTGGCTGATATGGCGACTGGTCGCCATTTCAGCCAATCAGATGCTTGAGATTTGAGACTGGTTTCCATGCTCAGTTTTATAACCTTGAGCACAGTTCAGCTCTTATGCTGTTGGTCAATAACACCAGGGAAGTCTTTATGATTAATTTTGAGAATTGTTCAATTCTAAATTTTGCTTTGTGATGAGATACCAGGACTCATAATCCTTAATCCGTTGTTAGAATTAGTTTCTGTTTACCTCTTTTCATTGTTTTCTCGGTTAAGGCTTATCTTTTTCTAGTTTTGGAACATTTACTGTCGTTTTAGGCTGGATAAAAATGGGTAAATATGTGCACTCGTTTCGGTGCAGTTATTATCGAATTTCTAATGGTTTTCATCTATTTTCCTGTTGCGATATATAAGTTTTGTAAAAGTATGTGTTATATAAGTCACGTAAATCTTTGTGTTATAAGTCACGTATTAACTTTTGTGTTATAGAAGTCACGAAAAACTTTGTGTAAAATAAGTCGCGTTAAACTTTGTGTTACATATGTCACGTTAACGTTTGTGTTAAATGTATTTATGTCACGTAAAACTTTGTGTTAAATAAGTCACGTAAAATTTTGTGTTATATAAGTCACTATAAACTTTGTGTTATACGAGAATAAGTCACGTAAAACTTTGTGTTACGTAAATTAAGTAAAACCTTAAACCAAAAGCCTTGTTTTCTTTAAACTAGTTCAGTGCGTAATAAATATTCATAACAATTCCACCTAGTTATTGCCATAATTTAATGAATTAATAATCGAACATCAAAAGTGCGGCTATTATGCAGTTGCATCACTTTAATCTGATTTCACCAGATAAAATACTTCGACGGCCTTTTATATAAGGATTACTTAAACGTCCTTTGAAGTCGATCAAAGATACACATCATTCAGTAGATTAGATGGATTGAAGTTTAAATTATATGTTATCTTACACAAAATAGCATTTAAGTTTTGCAGTGAGTTAAAGAGTTTTCTTGGAGAAATTATATTGGTATTTTCCCTGTTTTGATTTTTTTATTTCCAGTGTTTTGCCGAACTTCTGTTTAATCTGGTACTTCCTTTCTATTTTTTTAGATTTGTTTGAAAAGAAAAAGTAAAAGTTAAAAGAAAATGCGTTTTTTTGTAGTTTTTTTTTTAAATAAGGGTTTTACACCACTCATTAAAATAATAGTTTCTGATTTTCAATTGTGAAAAAAAATCGAGATCTCACTTGAACAAACAAATGTCATCCATTTCGTCCATTTATAACATACATATGTATGATATACTTTTCTTGTTATTTTATATGAAATACATGTATTCAAAGAAAACGTAAAATTATCATTTTTAATTGTCACGTGAATTTTTATCATCATCACGTAGTTTGTAACGTCACTTGTGATGACAGGGATTTGAGCCAATTAAATTAAAGATTGGTCAAATTGTAGAACTGTGTCTTAAATCTTCATATATCAAATAAAACCTTTCACATAAAGAACATTACCTTTATGCAAGAGAATTTTAAAAACTAATATTTATGAAGCTCGGAAAGAATTACATTGAGCCTTTTAGAGTAAGGTGTAAATATAACCTTTAGTATATTTAATATGTCATTTGAAAAAAATGTTATTCCCTATTCCTGTATTTCCATCCCCATAGCCGAATTTTGTCAAATACTTTATAATAAGATAAAATAAATGACGAATTAGCATGATGATCAAAAGAGCATTCTTTGTTCAATGAAAAGGAACATTATATCTGAAAATCAATGCTTAAATATGCATGTTTGGTTGTTTAGCAGACACACACCGTCGGTGAAATAAATGGCAGCCGCATTCCTATAAACACGTCCCTTGCTGTATGAACCTGTGTGAGGAATTTGTTTTCACTATTTCAAACGTGTTGTTGTGTTCAAACCATGCAGACAATCAAGGGTAAAAAATATTTTGATGCATTTTTATCAGTTTTGCAAGATTACCTAAATAAAAGCTTTTTTTAGCACATGGTGCGTTTTGGATAAGTGATTCATAGATAAATATGTTTTCCAATCATTTTTAAGTTCAAATTTAATAAATTCAATTTTTAACAACTGCAACTTGCAAATGTCATTATTACTCTCTTGTACAGTGCATAAGCCCATGCATCCTATTATTAATTGTTGTTTATTCAAGGGGGACGGTATTATAGGAAGGGACGGAAATATAGGAAATTAGGATATGTTTTAAACAGTTTGATATAAACAGTCAAATGTCTGCTTTTCTGTTGCAAACTTTCTATATTTATATGGATAAAAATACTTAGAAAGTTAATTCATAATGTGCAAGGGCTCTTAAGGAAATGAAAATACATATATGTATATTCTGTCCGCGCACGGGTTTGAGCGTAAATGTTTTCAGAGATCTATTTTCGATTGCTGTCATATATCTATTTACTAAACTTGTTTCTTCTAAAAATTCTTTTATTGAAAACTCCTTATTATCCTGTATCTCAAGCTTACTAAAGCGAGGCTGATGTTCAACGGAAGTTTGAAACAAAGCCTAGAACAAATGATATTGGCATTACGCAATAAACAAAAGATGAGAATCGTTTTGACATCACGCAATGCTTTTATCATTGTCTGCCTTCAAACAAATTGCCTAAGAGACATGTAACCTAAATTGGACGTGATTTGGAAGTCAAGAATGTTTCAGTGATTGAGTGATAGCTTCCTTAACCTGTAGCTAGGCCTAGCAATAAAGCAATGGATCATAAGGCTGACTCGTGGAGATCTGCTGATACATGGTGATGATTAATCGTATGATACTTTGCACGTATAACCGAAATAATTCCTGAGTTTTAATCATAAATTGAAGTATTGACTTAATACTATATGTACACAGAATGTCATTCATGTCATTCAATAAACAATTGTTGTTACCTGTTGGGCAAGTGTGAGGTTGGTGCACCCTAGAACTTAATTGGCGCATTATTTTGCCACTGACCGTTCAAAGGCGGTAACCTCTAAGGTTCTATTTTTCGTTAAGTGTGTGGTGTATTATTTGAAATTGATATTTTTATAAAACCATGTTCTCTTTTCCTGTCTTGGTTCTGGCTTCATGGGGAGGCTGTGAATTCTGAGTGTGGCGATTCCTGATACATGTATGCATATTTCACTCGTTCGCACACTAACAATTACTATCTTTATAAAATATAGTTCCTGTATCATCGTTGTTGTGCTTGTAAATGGTGGGTATCATTCTAAATTTTAGGCATTCTATGTCAAGTTACTTCCGTATAAAAAGCTGTCTTCTCTTAATAAAGATTTCATAGTATCAACATGATATTCTACAGCTCTCTACATGTTTGGTGTTTAACAAATATACAATTTAGTGTTATGCTTACCTCTTTGTTTGCACGAAGATGGCAGGGTTTTCACATGTCAGGAAGGTTGAGGAGATCTTGTAAAATATTCCTGTCATCGTTTTCTAGCTGATTTGACTCCAGGAGTTTTGATCTCGGCAAGTCATTGAGTACCTACCTTTTTGCTGAAAAATGCTTTTTGCTTCATATGTTTTAAATGTTTGTTTGTTTGCGCAAGCACATTCCTTTGCCACCGACCGTTCATGGCTATTCGATTGTAAATTGTTTGTGATGCCTTTATATATAAAGTTTATCAATTTATTTTTACAAACCCACGCTTTTTTCCTTTGTGTGGGGATGCTGTGTTTCATGGGTGTGGCTATTCCTGATATGCATATTTCACATTTTTTATGAAGCATAATTTACTTTATTTCGATATTTTTTAAATATTTATAACTTTATTCGTAGAACCCGCAAATAATACACCAACGACCTTACTTTTCTGTTATTACTGTAGCTAAATGTGATACTACAACATGTCTAGACAAGTAGATCTATTCATTTAGAAAATTATCTCCTAATAAAGAAGTCCCAGGGAGACCTATTTTCGTGATATATAATTATTAAATCAGGTTAATTCTCGCCCTTGGGACTGGCATAAATATGGTTTATGATATTCTTTTATATCTTGATTAATACTTGTTTTGCCGTTGACCGTTCCAAGGCGGTAACCCGATCGGGTTTTCGTTTTTGGTAATTGTTTGTGACGTTTATTTTGCAAATGATCATTGTATAACCATGTTTCTTCTTTTCTCTACTAGTTGGTTGTGTGTGGAGGCTCTATCTTCTGAATTTGGCCATTCCTGATATGCATATTTCACTTTTCTATGTACAAAACATATTTTATACATTAATTTTGAACCTGTAAGTAATTAAACCGGCGTACATATCATGGTTAAAACATTTTGTCCAATATAACCTCCCTACCTTTGTTTCCGGTATATACAAATTAGAATATCTGTCCAGGAGTGTTAGCAAATCATTTTCGTTTATCTTTGTTAACTGAAAAGAACCAAGTGAAATACTTACATGCATAGACGGATATAATACATGTTAAACCTGATTACGAATATTGGGGTGTTGTTTTAAGTCTTGTGTTTAAATAGGCTATAATTGCTGAGGGAAATACCATCAAGGCATCATACAAAAATATGGAACCAAATAAATTACCGCGAGAAACAGACACATTTCCACTAGAGTCCAGTAAGAGACAATTGCCAGGCCATAATTTTGGTCCGACAACTAACGAGAAGATAGGCAGTGATTTACATTTATTTATTGTTAATGTTAAACATTAATGTTTAAGCGTAGCAAAAGGAGCATAATTATATGCTTTAAATTATAATATACGGTAAAAAAGAAATATATGCATATTAGGAATCGCCACACTCACAAAACACAGCCTCACCAAGCAGCGAAAAAGAAGAGAGGAAGAGAGAGAGAGAGAGAGCATGCTTTTTATAATTATTTCAATTTAAAAAGGACGCCACAAACAATTTACGAAAAAGAGAACCTTTGGAACCAAATGAATTACCACAAGAAACAGACACATTTTCACTAGAGTGGAAATTTCCTAAAGTTAATTGTTGTTATCGAAGCATTCATTTAAGTTTTCTTTTATAAGGAATTGTTAGTAAAGTTTTATCAAACGTAAAAGTTGCAGCTGTTAATGTAACATGTTCATTTATTGTTGTTGTTGTACAATAAAGTTAAGGTGTCAATAATGTTATCAACGCAACAAACTGCATAGCGCGTGTTACAGTACGGACTAATTGCACATGGCAGAAAGCTTTTGATTTTCATCATAAAAAAGTTTAACACACAGACACCACAGCAAAATGCCTCCAAACAGAATTGATTTTGATATTGCCAGTTTGTTTTGTTTATTAAATCTTAACGCTTTACAACAAATGAGTAACCACATTTATTTCTGATAATTCACTCAAACGCAAATTTGCTTCTCCAAAATTTAATTAATAAAAACCACGAACGTAAAATGGCGTAAATCAGACCACTATAATCAAAGCCAATTCTAATGATTGTTGGTAAATAATTGATTATATTAAAAACAAGCTGAAACATGGGTTAATGACCGCAAAATGTGTAAATGGTGAGTAAAGAAAAACGTAGAACATCTACTTGCAAAACTAATAAGAAGATCGATTAAAATTCAGTTTTGGTTATGTCTGATATATTTTATATTTTTTAGGCAATACCTTTAAAATTATACCATTTCAATTATTATAAAAGTTTGTTAAGAAGTACAGACCAATCGACTTTCAATAAAAGCATATAACGTAAATAACCTGCAATAGCATTGATAGTCGAGGCAAACACCAAAACTGATTTGACATATAAATGTAGGATCGATAAATAATTAAATTTTGTGGAGGGAGGGTGTTGTGGTAGGGTGGCGACTTAAAATGACCTTTATCTAAAATGAAAGAAATAACATTGAAATGGAAAATGCATTATAGAAAATGCACATTTGAAAAATAAAACAAAAAATTACTAAATCACAAACTTTTTTCCTATTCTTAGTTTCTCCATTATATATACGCGAATTTATGCGTTTTATGATAAATAATGCATTTTCCATTTCAAGGTTATTTCTTTCATTTTAGATAAAGGTGTTTATTAGCGAGGTTTATATATCTTTGTTTTCGATCTGTTCTAATATTTCAAACAAAGATATATAAACAGGAAAAAAGTTTGTGATTTAGTAATTTTTTGTTTTATTTTTCAAATGTAGACGGATTTTCCGAAGCAATTGTTATCGGTAAGCGTGTGAAAACTAAATGTACATTATCTATATTCAATAAATCATCAAGACTGTCTGAAGTATTATTAGATGCTCTGATAATGTCACCTTGAGTTCCAGTGCTTATCTGAACAATCTTTTAATATAGGCACTCCTTTAAATCTGAACTAGATACGTGGCAGATGTGTCTGCAAAACAAAGAAATACCAGCTGCACTTTTGTTAAAAGTATTATTCAAGAAAACTCCAGACATAAATATATAAACATATTAAACTTTTGTTCTTATTTTTAAAGTCAAAATTATATCTTGTTCAAACCGAACAAGCTCATAAAGATAAGAGTAGAATAGAATACTTTTATTTTTCCAATCATGGGTCATATTCAATGACAAATTGAGTCAATATAATATAGCATAAAGTCAAGTATTAACAAAACAATGACATTTTATAAAGTCATGCTATTTTTCATCTGTCCTTTTTTTGTATCTGGATGCGCTGTTCTCTGGGTGTATCTTATCTTGATACTGAACTTAAATATTAGGCAGAAACAAGACAGCATGCGCTTAAAATACAATCGATCTTTTAAAAAAATAAGACACCATAGACATTTGTCGAAAAGGAAAATCTGCGGGGTCATCCATAAGTCTATGTTTGTGCATTAAAAAAATAGTTCCCCTGTAAGTAATAAAGGGGATAGTTCGGAGGCTAGCAGGGATGCTCCGACTTCATCAAGCAGCGTATCCTTCCTAACGAACCTTCAAATGTTGATGATTTTTTTTTATAGCAAACGGACTTAATTTTCAACTTCTTTTTAACATTTTGTTATATAATTTTCTTGTTCTAATCTAAAAAGCAAACTTGAAGGATAAATGTACCTGAGTATACTCCGTTTTTGGATAGTTGTAATTTACACGTGCTACGCATGTAAATCAAGCTTAATTCTTAATTCAACATCATGATTCCTTGAATCTCATTATGAATCAATACCGTTGTCTAAAGCTTAATTTAACTTTATGATTTCCTTTAATGTCATTATGAAATCCAATTTAAACGTTGTCTAACATGTTAATTTGGCTTGTTTATTGGCCACAACCTACAGTGCATGTCAATTATATTATCCTTAATCAAGGACAAACACGCTTGTCAAGGAAACACAACTATGGAGAAATGGTCAACATAAATGGAGAGAGTCTATCCAACAATTTGGAGGTTTGTGAATGTTACCATTAATGCTGTCATAGAAATATGCAATATAAACAAAAGTAACTTCATTGAAATATTATTTTAACACTTCATTATCAATTCTGTGTTATGAAACAAACATAATGTTTTGTGTTTGTGGTATTTCAAATAGTCAATGACGACTACATTTTTACGTTACTAATCGTTAAATCTGAAAATGCTGCATTTAATGTCCCATGTTCATATTCATACCATCATTTGGGATCGATCGAAATAGTACTGTTTACTGTGAGTTGCGCTCAACCCGGGGCTAGTTTGCGTGGCCAGATTAATGTATTTCCATTACTGTCCATGAACAGGCTCAATCAAATCGGTAACTGCAATTGGTAGCTTTTAAAGTTCCAAAAATGGTAGCATGCTAAAAGGTTGACAAATTATGCATATTAGTAAAAGACTCAGTAGAAAAGTGCTTCACACAAGAGTCTTAGCAATGTCCTGTTACTGTCCAAAATTACAATAATAAATCAACATTTAGCAAATTCAGTGGTATTTATTGATTTTTAATTATGTTTTTTCTTAAATAATGTTTCCGTTATTTCCTACTTTGCGCATAATGAACAACGTTTCCATTAAAGTTGTGAGATACTTCCTGAAGTAAGCGTTGAATATCAACGACCGTTTTATTATGTAACTATTACACGAACATTCACGTTTAACAATGCGTGAGTACGGTCTACATTACTGCTTTTTAGCGTTGCCTCTAAATTAAACTTTGAAAACTTAAGACTATGAGAAATTTATTGGCAATCAACGGTGTTTCGCACACCGGAAACCAGTCATTTAGTTTAAAAAGTATTTCCCTTAGCAGTCAGGTCTCTCCTTTAACTAGGCAATCTTTCTAGATTCCCAATCTCTTGAACTCTTGGCACTGAATTTAACTTTTATGAATTCAAAACAAATGTTGAGCTTTTAAAGGAAATTATTATGAAACACATGAATAGCAAATATTACATAGTACTTCAAATTTATTTTGAAATGGAAAAAAATCATTTAGAATGGTTTGTAGTCCATAACAGTATCCAAACAGGCTGCTATATTCAAAATTAGTTACAAGTGACATTTTAACGCAATCTGTTCCCCGACCCTCCCACCCCCGAACTCACGAAAAATATTGAGGCGGATTTTAATCCCAACTCTAAGTAAACAAATAAAAATTCTGAAGATACACAGCTTAACGATTGACAGGTTAAAAAAAGGGTACTTTTTATCCATATTTTATGATTATAAATTGTAAACAATGGAACATTTTGAGTAGAATCTCAAATGTCCGAGTATGAACTGAAACATTTACTCTTAAATATTTCAGATTGAGTAGACATGCTAAAAGTTACATGAAATATTGTTTTGATAATTTTTGATGGTAAATTGCCAACATTGACTCATTATTTGAATCAGAATGTTGTGTTTCAAATTGAGTTTGATCATAATATGGACGCAATATTTGGGCTTGGTCTCGAAAATGAATGTTATAGTTAGACCTTTGCCTTAATTGATTGATAATTATATAGTGACCGAAATAGAAAAACACAACATTTAACATTAACAAACACCAACAACATGACATGAGAATTAAATTTAAACAACTGTGATACAAAATGGCAGCTGATTCCGGAAAATCTCTTAAATTCTACCTCTTGAACTCTCCAGTAAACATTTCTCAATCAAATTTTATAGCTTCTTAGAACTGCATGTCGCGCTAAAAGTGAACTTAATGAAGAAAATAATGCAACAGAATGTTCTGTAAGAGATATAAATATTAATTGTACTGAAAACAAATCCGATGCCACAATAAATACACTTAACAACTTTTCTAAGTATACACTATTTTCCTTCCGATATTTTTCATATTTGTAAGAACGAAATTGTAAATGTTATACCTTTAATAAGATAATTAAATCTTGACTGTACACTTTTTAGTTATCGACTTTTATACTGCACGTGCATTTCGAAGACTGTGACAGTTTTAATTCTAGGAATCTTTAATTCTGATGAATATCAGCGACAAGTCCTTGTTCCGGTCTTCCTTCCGCACCATCAATCAATTGAAAATCTGTGTGGTCTGAACTTGAAAGGCGTGTACGAAATGGGCTTGGATTCCCAAAGGATTCATTCAGAACTTTATAACCTCAATGAGATGAAGGTGGTCATACGCATTATTAACTGATTTTGTGAATTTGTATTATGAGGGTGCCAGTATTCTAAATGATTGTGGGAAGACAGTTTAATGTCATTTTGAATAATGTTTTACAAATAAATCAGTTAATATTTAATGCATGTATTATGGAATGTTTTAGAGCAATGGCGCAATTATCAAGCCAGTAATGTCCCAGTACGAAGGGGTATACTTAGAAAAGTCGTTAAGTGTAAGGAAGCATTATGTTTGTTTTCTATGGCGACAAGACAAATTTACACATTTTTCACATTTTACCAATCTTTACCTGAACATTTTTAAAAATATTTTTGCTGACAATATTAAGGGGTATAAAATCCTATACAAACAAACAAATGCATTATAACTTTATATTTTGTTTATTTCTAAGAAATTATCTGGAAAATTGCGTATGTTCATGATTTATGTTCAACAAAGTATTATTTATCTACTCAATTAATTCCTTTTACAGAAATCTTAGAAAAGTCAGATGTATTGAAATGATGTATTTGCGCCCTTATTGCAATATAATTTCTAAACCAAATCGGTTTCGAATTTTTCTCTTCTGTATATCAACACTGTTGTTCGCCCGATGGATTTGCCAAGTATCATAGCAGTCTTTTTGCACTGAGCGCTTATCTATTCACCTACGCTTCCCATGTGTACCTAAAAGATGATAAACGTGTACAAATTAAAAATAATAAATAAAAAAAAAAACACTTTCTTTTTATGAAATGCTGCTGTAACATCATATTCATTTTTTTTACAATAGCATTATTTTTAATATAGCAATCTGTTTTAAAACTACAAATTTTAATGAACTTAACAAATTAAATAATCAGCTGTATCATTCATAATCTAAAGCATAAATGAATTTAACAAATTTAATATTTAGAATATTCTTTCATCATATATTTACAAAACAAATGTATGCTAATTGCCAGCTTAGACCTGATAAGTTTTGTTTCCCACCAATTTATAAAAATAAATATTATCTCAATCACATGCTAACATGTTATAACACCGAGGCTGACTATGACAGTGAAATATTAACTGTAATGTTTAATATTATCAACATATTATTTGGTTAATTAACACTAGTTGACGCTAGTTACATAATTAACCAACTTAAAATTAACAAATATATTTAATTAAGTTATTGTTTTGCAATTTCGCTTTGTCATTATAAAGTCATTTCAATATCAGGAAAATAGAAAATGTACGAAAAAAGTTATGAAGAACTATAAATATAATGAATCTCCTTTTAACGTATTTTCAAATTCAAAAACATAATTAGGTATAAAATTACTTGAAGGACCTTGCCAAGTAATCACGCTTTCAGCACATGCTGCAAAAATATTTTTAAACAAATTTCATGCATATGAATACATCTTAGACAATGAAAGATCAGTAATAATTTTAGGTTACCTTGACATCGGGTATTTGTTTATGTTCTTTATCAATATAACAGACTCAACAAATTAACAATACAGTGCTTCTTAAATAATTGCTGATAAATGGCTTGTATAAGATATGATTATGATTACTCCTGCTCCAGCACGGGTCTTACTGAATGCACAATCATCTGAATAAACAACACATTGTTCTTAAGTCTGTAAATATCGTCACCTAATTGCGTAAACATTATAGCTGCTTCTTATTTATTTATACCCATGAATTTATACCAAACCTCAAAATAGGACATTTCCGTTGCTCTTCTACAATCATACACATTTGGTTGTTTAGGCTTTTTACATTTGTTCCGAGGGAGAAGGGTATATGAAAAATAATAAACATAATGACAGTATGCAGTCTGTAGGTTCGTATCATTTGCTGTTACGTATGTAAACAACATAACGCAACTAGAATGAAATGAACCTACGGGCTGCATACTGTACAAAAATATAATTTCTATATTCAAGTTGTACTGATGCCTTTTTGCACTAAAATGACGATATATCATTAGTCTGTAACAATGTCGATACAAATAAATAACGCTATTTATCAGTGTCTTACAGACAGAAAGAGGGCACGAAGTGGGAAAATAAAACCTTACATGACATCTTCCATGAAATGTTCACGGCTGATTCATGCTTTGTCCTTGACCTATATTATGTAACTCAATTAAGGATTACATTAGAAATGATTTACAATTAGTTCCGTTAACATTAACAGAGTCAGTTCTTGGACGAATATTTTATAAAACGTATTTCTTACATAAACAAATATATTTCATATAAAAAAGTGTAATACGCATATCCAAAATTTGCAATACGCAGAAATTACAGCCTCTCCACGCAGCCAATGGACAAGTTCGCGTGTACTAGGGTGTGATGATTAAGTATTGATTTCATTTTTAAAAACGAACTTTCAACGAAATTAATCCTGATGAACGGAAGCTTAATAAAGCAATCATTTTAGAAAAGCCAGCACATTTTGTTGATCTTAATCTCTCCATTGAAAATGGTTTCGTCACTACTTAAACTTATGACAAAAAAGGTGATTTTGAATGTAACATTCTAAATTTTCCTTTTTAACAACCCGATTCGATTGCTCGATCTTTAATTTTAATCACTGTGGATAATAGGGTCAATGCAAATTCTCAAATGTATTAAAACTAAAAAATTCAAAAACCAGCATTGCGGTTTGAGTCACAAGGTCACTAGTGTTTTAATACTTTTATTTGCTATCTAATAAGCCGTTTATTGACCTTCAAATCACGTTACTGATAACAGCACTGATTAAATTAACGGGGAGATTTTTTACAGCCGTAACAAAGCACAAACAACGCTACTGTGATATTAAAATAGATAAAAAGGGAACTTTGAAAGCCAAAAATTGAAATTTTTGAAATCAATTATGCAAAAGTCTTCATTTCAAACTCTTAAAACAGTTTTCATAAATTACAGCCATTTTCAATAAAAACGGAAGAATAAATGTTCGATAATTGATATCCAAAACGCACATATAATGCTATTAAAAACTGCGAAATGTCATGTTTTGTTATGTTTCAAAGTGAGGCTTTCTACCGTAAGCCGCTATATTACTTTATCATTATTTTTTAGAACTTTATAAATTGAATTTGGCAAAAGTGATTTATTTTTTAAAATGAATAAATAATTTTAATTGATGACCCCAATGGTACAGACTAACTCAACATTCTTTTCGAAAGCATAAACATAATCATGTTGCAATAGGGCAAGTATTAGGCAAATATTATTTGACAAAACCATCCGATGTCAGTTCAGATATCAAACAGAACGTCATTTGTTTACTACGATAAATAGAGTCAGGAAATAACTATCTGTTTTAGGCAGAATTTATATTTTTTTATTAGCTAGAAAAAATGGTAATTGAACACGAAACATGGATACTTAAAAGTAATATTTTCCCTCTGAAATCCTCTTGCCAAATGTGATATTGCAAATTGTCTGATATACATATGTATATTCATTCTATAACCATATATCTGGGTCATTAACCGTAGACACAGAAACTCTAGGAAGACGGATTTTGTTATAGTTCTTACTAATGATCGTTTGACCAATCGGTCATCTTTTGGCTTTTCGGAAGACAATACATTTATTGACAAAAAACAATCTTTTACTCTATGTAACCTAGATAAAGAAATTCTAGAAGACGAATTTTGGTCAAGTTCATACCAATGAACATTTAAGCAATGTGTCATCTTTTGACAATACAACCATGTTTTACTCTATTTACAAAACATTTTGATAAATTTTAGCCAGCTTCTTTGCGTAAATGAATCTGTGACCTATTTTATTGGAATACCTATAACTCTCATTAACAATCTGTCATACGACATCTGGCTAAGATAACCGCCGTCGTTATGGTAATGGCCCAAGTGACAAATCGAGATTATCTCACTCTATCATTCTAATTGGTTAAGCAAATATGAGAACTCATCATGTCTTGGTAAAACTTGAAGAACACTGTGATTTTCTTATAACGAATGAAGTTATTCATCAATTAAACTTACCGAGGGTGGCGATAGCGCAAATGATTGGCTTTTTCGAGTTATTTTACAAGATGTTGTGACCGTGTCAGTTGAGGTTTCCTGCAATGAAATTATATCGTTATGCGTTTAGAAATATTGCAATTGTGTTTTGTGTAAGTATTTCGGCCAGCTTCAACGATGTTTTTCAATAACTCAATGGATTCTGAAGTTTATATGATTTGAGAAGTGTCCATTTTTAAAGCTTGTTCAAAATGTGTAATTGTGTACGCTTATTTCGATGAAGTTATTCTGATTTTAATTCGAGGTAGTTATTCTGATTTTCCTTTAGCCACGAACGACCTCGCTTAAAAAGTCAAGAATAGTTTTCGAATTTCTAATGGCTTTCGTCTATTTTTTTTTTTTTTTTTTTTTTTGACAGTTTTGAGATGACCTTTACTCGTTCCTTTGATTTCTGTACTTGTTAGAAGTTTTATGAAATACCATTATAAATTCTCCTAAATTTTTTTTTTTTTTTTTTTGTTTCGGGCCCCAGTTACGGGTAACCCCGTTTATTGATAAGTCGATATAATAACATCTTATAATGTGGATTACAGAATGATATGTACAAGACATAAGTTGTAACGTTACATACTTGGCAACCAGGTAATTGATGTTATATTAACATAAATACGGTAAATACCCCTAAAAGTCTGGCCTGAAACGAGTTTTATGTAACAAAAAAGAGAACGTAATTTAACAAGTAAACAAAAATGTATGGGCACCAAATGCGCCTTACGATCTGCAGTATATTTTTGGCCGAAAATTCGTTTGGTTTGGTTTCAAAGATACTTGTGGTGATTTTGGAATAAAGTTTTATTTAAAATTTGTTAATACGACAGTATTTTTTTCATACATGAAGAGCCTCAGAATTGCGTCGGGGAAACAGATATTAATAGTATTAAAGTTTTTGTAATAACTTATCAAATTCTTCAAATTGCTCCAGTTGAGAATTTACTTTTGCAATGTACTTTTTTGAGCGAAGTTTTTGTTTTAAATACACTTTGAACCCAGCAGTTGTTAAACACACTGTATTATCGACTTTAAATTTATTCTTATAAATGAAATATTTCATTAGCAAATATACAAAACTCGCAATTTTGTTACCTTTGTCGTATGAAAATATAAAATCTTTTTCTACAAATGAAAAATTATAATCACAATCGTTTCGTAACCAGTTCTGTACGTCAAGTGTAAAACGTTGAATATTTCGACATTGTAAAAACAAATGATTGATAGTTTCGGGTTCATGGTTACAATACGAACAACGGTCATTGTCGGCTCTGTTAATTTTATGTAAGAAAGTTTTTGTCACAAGAATAGAGTTATTTATCTTTAACTGAAAATCTCTCAACTTTATTTCTTGAATTGCTTTGGTTGCTGAACAACATGCTTTATAGTCAACTTCATTAATTTGGTATGCAAGCATACGGTTCAATTTTTCAGGCACAATTATAGTACTTTCTTTGTTTATGATATTGTAATACATTTTACATCCGTTGTTTGTTTTTAAAAGCACCTTTAAATATGGGTTGAGATTTATGTTGTATTTAATATTCTGAATATTATTAGCATTGTTTCTAATCAAAGATTTCCATTCAATTGGTATATTTTCAATAAGTCTCTGGAAGTCCAAGAATGTACCTTGGATTTGATATATATTTTTAAATCGTGTGAAATCTTAAAATTCACCGTTTTCATCTATTAAGTCGATAATATAAGTAACATTTTTCGAATACCAGTTTCTATAAAATAGTTGCTTGTTTACAAAGTTATTATTATACCATAATGGTGAGTAAAGTACACTATCAAGGCTTTCTATTGGCATATTTTCACAAAAGATGTGCCAGCTTTCAAGCACATTTTTCCAAAAAGGGTTCTGAATTGCTGTAGATCTAACGGTGTACATCGGTCCAAGTGTAATTACGTCAGTAATAGTATCATTGAAAAGTGTTTCCCAAGTACTATTAGTAGACAAAGATAGTCTTCTTAACCAGCTTATTTTTAAACTCCATATAAAATGTTTAATGTTTAAAAAACCTAATCCACCGCATTCAATCGATTTGGAACTTAAACTACGTTTAATTTTGTCGGGTCCATTGTTCCAGATGAACTTAAATGACAAAGTTTCTATTTGTTTCATAAGTTGTTCTGGTGGGTTTGGGAGAGATATAAATAAATGCACAAATTTTGACAAAACTAAGGATTTTAAGACAGTTATCTTGCCGCATGTGGTCAGATTTCTCTTTGACCATATATTAATAGATTTTTCGCATTTTTTAAAAACTTCTGGACTATTGAGGTTCCAGATATCGTCGACATTATTTGAAAAGTAAACACCAAGAATTTTTAAAGGCTCTGTTGACCAATCTAATGCGATTTCTTGACAAAGTTTGTCCTGTGAATGGCGTGAAGCCCCAATCCAATAGGCTTTTGTTTTTTCTATATTAATCTTTAAACCTGACATTTTGTAAAAGTTGTCTAGTGTTAACAAACAATTTCTGAGTGAATCTTCGTTACCATTTAAAAATATCTGAATGTCATCAGCATACTGACTTAATTTGTATTGTTTATTGTTTATGGTGATTCCAACTATATTATGATTGTTCCTTATCATTTTCCCCAGAATTTCTGCGCATAGAATAAAAATATAAGGTGAAATCGGGTCCCCTTGTCTACAACCTCTATGTAGTTTGAAAAAATCAGACAAATAACCATTTTGCAAAACACATGTTTCTGAACCGTTTTGAAAAAGTGAAATCCAGTTTTTAAATGATGGTCCAAAATTGTAATAGTCTAGAACTTTATTAATAAACCCCCAGGAAATGGAATCGAATGCCTGTTGAAAGTCGACCGACAACAGCAGTCCAGGGATATCATGTAATTTTGTTTCAAACAATATGTCGTAAATAAATCTTACATTTTCCCCGATAAATCTTCCGGCTAAAAACCCCTTCTGGTCTGGATGTATAATTTTATTAAGAAACTTTTTCATTCTATTAGCAATGACGGTTGATGCTAGTTTATAAATAACATTAAGCAAAGATATTGGTCTCCAATTTTTTAAGAAAACTTTGTCTTTATTTGGTTTAGGCAGGCACGTAATAACACCTTGTTTTTGGGTAACTGATAAATTTCCAATACTATAACCGTAATTTAGTGACTTAAGTATAAAATATGATAAATCTTTCCAAAAGAATTTGAAAAACTCATTTGTGTATCCATCTAAACCGGGACTTTTATTATTTTTCATATTTTTCATAGCAAAAGTTAATTCGTCCAAAGTAATATCTCCTTCTAAAAGTTGGCTTTCAATTTCTGAAAGTTTATTTGTATTATTGCCTAGTAAAACGTCTATATTAATATCGTCAATGTCAATTTTAGTTGCATATAATTTTTCATAGTAACGCTTTTGATAATTTAGAATAGCTTCGCTATTTGAGTACTCTATGTCATTTTCGTCCAGAAGTTTAAACATAGTTTTATTAACAAAATTTCTTCGTTCTAGCTTAAAGAAGTACTGAGTTGGCTTTTCCCCTTATTCCTCATATCTGCATTTGGATCTTATCATAGTTCCTTCGATTTTCGTTTTACGAATATTTTCTAATTCTAACTTTTTAATCGAAAGTTCATTAATTACTGTAATGTCTACATTTTGAAAATTATCTGTTACAGTTTTTTCTAGAATATCGATATCTTTATGTAACTCAATTTCACGTTTTGCGTTATTTTTTGCTTTAAATGAACTGAATTTAATTGTTTCCCCCCTTAGGACTACGAGAAAAGTTTCAAGAAAGAGTTGAGGATTAATGTTTAGACTTAAATTTTCAATATTGAAGGTATCTTGGTTGTTTATGACTTCAGTACTATGTCGATCAATTAAGTCACGTAAAATTCTTTTAAACAGTAATATGTAGTTTTCGTCTTTTAATAAAGCATTGTTGAATTTCCAATAACCCTTACCGCGCTGTATTTCGTTAAAACGTACTCCTAACAAAATACCGGAATGATCACTTCTGTAACCTGGGATAATTTTGGTGTCGGTAACAAATTGAACAACATCTTGGCTTATTAGAAAAAAATCTAATCGTGATTGTTTTCGTATAGGGTTAATCTTTTTCCATGTATATTTTCGACTGTTTTTGTGCATTAAGCGCCATATATCGACATAATGATTGTTTTGTAGAAAATTTAATATTGTATCTCTTGCTCTAGGATTATTTACGTTAACATAATTTTCCGTATCCATATTAGGATCAATGACAAAGTTCCAATCTCCGCAGCAAATAACATAATCGTTGTCAATATCATTTATTTTATGTATAAGATTTTCGTAAAATACTGGTTTATCGTTGTTTGGACCGTATACGTTTACAAGTGTAACTTTTTTATTGGAAATAGTCATGTCAAGTATTAGATAATTGCCTTGCTCATCTATGTAAGTATTAACAACATGTTTATCAAAATTGTTTTGAAAAAGTATCATAACCCCTCTACTATTACTCGAAAATGGTGAAATATAGATATCGTTTCCCCATTCAGCTTTTACATATGCACATAATTTTGACTCAATGTGAATGTCTTGCAAACAGATTATGTTGTACTTTTGTTGTCTTACATATTGAAATAAATCTCTTCTTTCTGTGTGTTTCCTAACCCCTGACAATTCTGAGAGTATATATTAATCAAATCACCTGGCTGGTAGCAGAAATAACTCTAACACATAATCACCACAAGAAGTAAAGTTAAAACAAACAAATGGAACGAATCAAAGTTGCAGATCATAGCTACTCGCATTTCTATGACCAAGATGTATAGGATCGCGTGGGGAAAAGTTAAATACTACTGAACTTATTAAATAAGTTAAATACTACTGAACTTATTAAATAAATGAACTACGTAAAATGTTCATTGTAAATCCAAACATGCATATTACATGGAGACAAAGTAGTGGTATTATACCTGTGTCACAAATGTATATAAACACCGTTTCAATTAAAATAACAACAACAGACTCCTCGTGTTTACAAAATTTGTACAAATAAAACACGTACAATTAATCATATCTTTTTATCATCGACTGCGATCGACATAAAGGATAATTAAAATATAATAACCAATATGGAATAGTGTGTATAATATGATACGTAGCGTCGTTTCGGTTAAAAATTAATGAAAAGTTAAGTGACCTACTTTCGTTTTCAATTTTAATGATTCAATGGACAGTTTTTGGATTTTATCGCATAAATATGGAGTTGGAGTTGAAGAGGATGAAATTTGGATTGTGACGTTATAATCAGGCAAAATCGTGCCAGGAAAGAAAATAGATCCGAAGTATTTGCATATAGTGAATGTTTAAATAATAGGCATTAGCAATATGTAAATATTTTAAAAGCAGCATGAAAATCTTCAATATAAACTGGAGCACATTAACTCGTGGGTATTGGCTTCTGTTCCGGATTGATGGAAGAGTGCTTTTCGAGGTAAATTGTTTTTACATATTTATGTTTAATAGTACATGACAATGTATAATAATAATTTTCTTGAACTATGGCATATACCATTAGTACTAAACACAACTTCCATGGCATGAAACAAATAGCAACAACCCAAAAAAATAAAACAACAACATCAAAACATTGCCGGTCGGGATCAGATGGCCTGTCGGTGCAACTGATCAGGATCCAAAATGTGGCCCGTCAATTTATTTATTGCTTTTTTTTTCCTAAACAAACGTTTGAACATTGTAGATCCTGATCCGATGACACATGTTCCATCCGATCCCGATCCTCAGTTTATCCGACTGCAAAAAACAATGCATACACTACATGATGTGTTGTGTAATTTGTGATTCTCTGATTCAGTATTTTATTTGGATTTTTAACCAAATTAAACCATGACAATACCAAAAAAAAAGAAAAAAGAGAAACAGCAATCAAAATGTTTGCAGTTTAGTTTTCTTATTGTTATGAAGAAAAAAAAACAACACAAAACATGTTTTCATTGAAAAACATCTGAATATAACTTGTTTTGCTAAATATTAACTTGTTTACATTTTTTATTTTTTAACAAAATTAAAGATAAAAATACAATGAACATGTAATAACTAAGCAAAATTATTCATTTTCACTGTAATTACAACTTCCGTGACATGGGAAAACATTCCAGATCTGGATCAGAGGGCACATCCACGCCGTCAATCAGGATCCGCATTGTGGCCCATAGTTTTTATTAATTTTTATGTTTGTTGCTTCTTTTGTAAAAAAGCGTTTGAACATTGTAGATCCCGTTATAACGGTGCATGCACCATCCAATCCGGATCCACACTTGATCCAACCATGAACAAATCTACCTACACTCGGTAAAGTGACATTACAAAATTTTTTATTAGATTAAAAAAAACAAAAATCTATACCTTAGTGGTCAATAAAGTTTATTATTCTATTTACACAAATATATAGATTGTTTCAGTTTAATTTCCTGTGAAGAATCAATGTTCACACACTTTGTCTTTCCCATGTATCTGTAGCAGACTTCCTGGTCTCCAGGTAAACCGACAATCCCCTTTCAATTATTCTGGTTTTCAGTTTTTGAGATTGTCGCAGTTCATATGCAATTGTTGCAAGTCTTCCTCTCTCCCTCTTCATTTTTACAGGAAGGTCAGATAGGATCCTCTTCTTTTCATCGCGCAGTGAGGGATGGAAGGCTTTCGAATACACCAAATCTCTGTTCTGCATTGACAAGAATTTGACAATAATAGGATTTGGCCCTTTTGATTCAGATGGCATTCTGTGGTAATTGGCAAATGACATTTCTGCAACTCGTTCCTTTGGCAATTCAAGGTTATCTTTGAAGAAAGTAAACATGGTTTCTTTCAAATTTTCATTTTCTTTTTCTGGGAATCCATAGAAAAGCAAGTTGTACTGACGGTCATGTTTTTCTTGTAACAAGAATTTCATTTCCATTTCCTCAAGTTGTTGCTTACTTTTTTTGTACAGGTCACTGATTGCCTCGGTCTTTTCATCTGTATGCTGTGAATAAAGTTCTACAGTGGCTTCTATATCGTTGACTTTTGTTTTCAACTCACTCAGTTCTACTTTTGACTGACTCACTTCTACTTTCATGGCATTTATATCCTTTTTCAAATCATCAAACATTGCTGTGAACTTTTGATCAAATTTTTCTAACTTCTGGTCTATTTTCTGGTCAAATTCATTGAAAAGAGCTTTGATGTCACGGGATAATAATTCAAAATCAGTAGGCACAGGTTGGGTTTGCGTTCCAGCACTTCTTTCATGTTCATCATGTTTTTCATGTTCATCACTGTTTCTCAGGGGTTTCTCTTTTTGTGTTTTTTTCGTTTTTTCTTCTAATTTTGAAAGCTGTTCATTAATTGACTCACGCTTGGAAGAGCTGGTTAAACCACGTTTACTCATCTTTTACCAAGGTCTTAGTTCTCAGATGTGAATTATTAGGTGTCACAATACTATTTACTTTGATTTAGTCGAGGTGGGAGGGGTATTCATACGGATGTTATCATAGTTATCATAGTTTCTTTTCTCATCAAAGTCAAAAATGTCACATTCATGCACAGGTATATATTGCTTGATCTTTTTAAGACCTTCTACAACAATAATCAAACCATTTAGATGGCAAGTTCAATATATTTTCAACTTTTTCCACCCCCGCGAAAATTTTGTTTACATCTCGGACGGGTGCGCTCGATTCTCTCCGGCTTTCGTCTATTTTACTTGTTGTGTTATCTAAGTCTCGTAAAGCTTTATGTTATGTATGCCACGTAAAACGTTGTGTTATATACGTCACGTAAAACTTTGAATTATATAAGTCACGTAAAACTTTGTGTTATCTAAGTCACGTAAACCTTTGTGTTATGTATGTCGCGTAAACGTTGTGTTATGTATGTAAGGTAAAACTTTGTGTTATGTAAGGCACGTATATATTTAAATTTTCAAATCTAAGTACTTATAGCTAAATTTCCTTTAAAATAGTTATGTCCGTAATAATAATTCATAACTGTTTATTTTCATAATTTATTGAATTTGTAATCGAATATCATAAGTGCAGTTATTATTTATGAATCACTTTAATTTGTTTTCCACAGATAAAGTAATTCGACGACCTTTCCTATAAGGATTGCTTAAAACGTCCTTAGAAGTCGCGCAATGATACTCATCACACAGTAGATAAGAAAAGCTAACTTTGTTTCTTTTACCCCTGTCATCGTGTTCTTGTTGATTTTACTCCAGGAGCTCTGGTCTCTGTAAGATCATTCAGTACCCGCCCTTTGGCTTTTCAATGCTATTAGATTCTTATGTTTTATATGTTTGTGTGCTTTTGCATGCAACATTGTTGAGCCAATAAGTGGGTTGGAGTTGTTTCACCAAGACAACGTGTATTTGTTTTGTGATATGAGAACCTGTTGGGGCAAGTGTGAGGTTGGTGCACCCTAGAACCTGGTTTTAACCCCCAGTGGCAATTGGATTTGCCACTGACCGTTCCAAGGCGGTAACCCCTCGGGTTCTCGTTTTTGTTAATTGTTAGTGGTGTCTCTTTTGAAACTGATCATTTTATTAACCATGCTCTCTCCCTCTCTTCTTCTTGACTGTGTGGGGAGGCTGTTTTTTCTGAATGTGGCGATTCCTGATATGCATATTTCACCTTTTTTTAATGAAACATTGCACAAAAATCATCATTTTTTATTCTATGTTTTGCAGTGAATAAAACACGTTTTCTCAGAGAAATTATATTGTTTGTTTCCCTCTTTTGTAATATGTTTTCCTTTTTATGAAGAACTAATTTTAAATGGGTGTCATTGAAATATAATGGATATTCGTTCTACATGTTCTCCATTTTTTCCTAGAAACCTCACAATGTTATCCCTTATGTTTTCTCATTCCTGTTAATCTGGAAATATATAAATCGACCGCCAAATTAAAAATTTTACTTGAATGAACAACTTAATTATGAAAACATGGCAAACATTTGTATAAGACTAAAGAATATGTTTGGGTGCTTTAGCATTCAACATTGTTGAGTTAACGGGTGGGTTGGAGCTATTTTACCAAGACAACTTGTACTTATTTATTCATATGAGAACATGCTGGAATATGCGTGATGTTGGTGCAGCATAGAACCTGGTTGTTAGCTCCATTGTAAAATTATTTTTTCCCTCACAGTTTCAAGACAGAAAGCCCACTTGTCCTATTTGAAATCGATCAGGGCTGAAGGTTAAAAAGCTGAGATTGGAAACCAGTCTCAAATCTCAAGCATCTGATTGGCTGAAATGGCGACCTGTCGCCATTTCAGCCAATCAGATGCTTTAGATTTGAGACTGGTTTCCAAACTCAGCTTTATAACCTTGGACACATTTTTAAACCCATGCTCTCCTTTCTTCTCTGCATTTGATTGAGTGGGGAATTTGTGTTTTGTTTGTGTTCCCATTCCTGATAAGAATATTTCACTTTTTTATACGACAAATATATAATTTAAAATGTTTTTATTCTTTTTTTGTGAAAATTAAGACCTTATAATTAAAATTCCCATGTTTCCATCAAATGTCGTCCATTTATAACATACATATGTATGATGTTCTTTTCTTGTTACATTATATAAAAAATATTCATAAAAAAACGTTAAAAATATATTTAATTGTCACATGATATTCATCATTATCACGTGGTTTGTTACGCCACTTTTGATGATAGGGATTCGTGCCAATCAAACTAGGGTTTGGTCAAATTATTGAACTGAGTCTTAAATATTCATATATATCAAAACAAACGTTTCACACAAATGAAGAACTAACCTTTATGCAAAAAGAATTGAAAAAAAAACCTGAATTTAGTGTTTTCAAACCTTAAGTCCTACTGTAAGAAACATTACATTAATCACATTTTGTTTTAAAAAACGCAATCTAAGGGCAAATTTGATTAAGCGAGAATTTAAATGAACAAATAAAAAACGGAAAGGACGTTAATTAAGACACTTCCAATCGAAACCTTGTTAAGATAATGAGATGCTTCCATTTATTAAGCTTGGAAAGAAAACCAAATGTTGTTACATTGAGCCTTTTAAAGTAAGGTGTAAATATAACCTATTGTATACATTGTATTTATGTCATTTGAAAAAAAATGTACTGTTTCAAACATTTTGATATGAACAGTCAAATGTCTGTTTTTTTGTTGCAAACTTTCCATATTTTTAAAGATAAAACTAATCAGAATTTACCGATTACGAAATATAATTAAAATATTGAAGGTTCATTGGGCCTGTTCACGGGCTCTTAAGGAAATGCAAATAGATATATGCGTGTTCTTTCCGCGCACCGGGTAGCGAGCGTAAATATTCTCAGAGATCCATTTCCGATTGCTGTCATATATCTCTTTACCAAACAAGTTTCTTCTGAAGATTCTTTTATTGAAAACTCCAAATTATCCTGTATTTCAAGCTTACTAAAGCGAGTCTGAGGTTCAAGGGATGTTTGCAACAAAACCTATAACAATTTGATATTGGCATTACGCAATAAACAAAAGATAAGACTCGTTTTGAAAGCACGCAATGCTTTTATCATGCCTTCAAACAAATTGCCTAAGAGACTGGTAACCTAAATTGGACGTGATTTGGAAGCCAAGAATGTTTCACTGATTGAGTGATATCTTCCTTAACCTGTAGCTAGGCCAAACAATAAAGTAATGGGTCAATAGGCTGACACGTGGAGATCTGCTGATATATGGTGATGATTGATTGTATGATGCTCTGCACGTATCTTCTAAATAATTCCTGAGTTTATAACATATATTGAAGTATTGACTTACTACTGCATGTACTGAGAAGTGTGCCATATGTCAATTAGTGAAATAGGCATATCCGGAATCGCCACACTCATAAAACACAGCCTCCCCACGCAGCGAAAAGGAAGAGAGGAAGAGAGAGCATGTTTTTATAAGTATGTCAATTCAAATAAGACGCGACAAACAATTAACGAAAAAGAGTACCTTTGGGGATACCGCCTTGAAACAGTCAGTGGCAAAACAAATTTTGTATTACCTGTTGGGGGAGTGTGCATTGGTTAACCCTAGAACCTGGTTTTGCCACTGATTGTTCCATTGCGGTCACCCCTATGGTTCTCTTTTTAGTTAAATGTAAATGTTTGTGGTGTCTTATTTGTAATTGATATTCTTATAAACATATCTTCTCATTAGCTCTCTACTATTTGGCAGCCAGGTGGGAGTGTTTTCTGCGTGTGGCGATTCCTGATATGCAAATTTCACTTTTTTCTCACAAACAATTGGTATATAATATAGTTCGTGCATCATCGCGTTTATAGTAGTATATGTCGAGTAACATTTTGAATTTGAAGTATTCTAAGTCACGTTATTTCCGTATTAAAAGCTGTATTACACCGGTATAAAGGTTTCACAGTACCAGACTGAGTATGATATTCTCCAGCGCTTTACATGTACATGTTTGGTGATAAACCCATCTACAGTTTATCGTTAGGTTTACCTCTTTGTTTGCACGAAGGTGACATGGGTGTCAGAGTTCATGTAGGTTAAATTGTTGTAAAAGAATCCTGTCATCGTTTTCTTGCCGATTTGTTCCAAGAGGTTGGTCTCGGCAAGTTTATTGAGTACCCACCTTTTTGTTTCATATGCTTTAAATGGTAGTTTTCACATTTACATTGTTTACCCACTGACAGTTCAATGCTTTTCGGTTTGTGTGTGTTTGTGTGTCTTTTATGAAATTGATAACTTTATTTTTAAACGCACGCTCTTTTTGCCAAAGTTGGGGGTGGAAGTGTGTTCTGGGTGTGGCTAAACCTGATATGCATATTTATCCTTTTCTGATGAAGCATGGTTACTTTATTCCGTTAGAAAATTATTGAATATTAATCACTTTATTCGTCGAAGACATCACTATTCACAAAAACCAAAACAAAAAAAGTGTTATTACTGTAGCTTAATGTAATTCTGCGACATGTCTAGACACCTAGATCTATTCATTTAGAAAATTATCTCTTAATACAGAAGTCCCTGACAGACTGACCTCTTTTCGTTATCTACTTATTATTTAATCAGGTTATTTCTCGACCTTTTGACAGACATATTAACACATAACAGTTCTGATTAATACTAATATGTAAAAAAAACAAGTTATATACATTATTTTCGAACCTTTAAGCACTTTTACCGGCAAACATATGATGGTTAAAACACTTTTTCCTAGATAACCGCCCTATTTTGGTTTTTGGTACCCGACAAATCAATCTGACTAGGAATGAGAGCATTTGGAGCGTATTACGGGAAAATGTGTTTTTGGCCTGTTAACTTCAACTCTTAAAATGACGTCATGAAGTTGGACAGACGACATGACCTTTTATGCTTTTCGAGGTAATATTATAACATTATGTTTTCATTATCTCGTTTGTGTTATAAGAAATAAATGGATAATTATTAGTTCTTCTAAATATACTTACAACTAAAATGTCAAAAAAAAATTACCGTGCCATGCCTCATTTCATCTTCGTATATCTTTGAAAAATGACAAGAACCAAGTTAAATAAGGGAAAACTGCAAGATTTGCTTAATAAAAAAATCAAATGGGAAATGGCGTTAATCACATCACTAAATCTAAAGTTAGTTCTAATTTCTGTTGGTGAAGGATTGACTATATCAAAACATAATGAAGCATGGGTAAAAAAACACAAAAAATGTGAGTGATGAGTCTAGCACGTAGAACATATAGTAGCTAAACTTATGAGAAGATGCTATTTACATTAAAGTTTAGCTTAAATCTGATATATTTAATAATTGTTTACGAAATACCTTTAATGATTATGCTACTTTAATTATGTATGAAAGTTTTTTTTAAAGGAGTACAGACTAACAAACTAACAAAAACAGATAACGTATATAACTGGCAAAAGCCAACATATTCGAGACGAACACAAAAATGGTTGAAAAATACATAAATCTATGATAGAACGTTAGATCCTTGTTAAATAATCAGAAATGTTTGTGGGGAGGGGGGGGGGGCGATATGAAGAGGTAAGGTGTCCACAAAAAAATCTTAGATTTTAAACAAAAAAGTAACATATGCATATCAGGAATCGCCACACTCACAAAGCACAGCCTCTCCACGCAGCGAAAAAGTGGAGAGAGAGAGAGAGAGAGAGCATGTTTGTTATAAGTTTGTCAAGTCAAATAGGTCGCCACAAACAATAAACGAAAAAAAGAACCTTTGGGGATACCGCCTTGGAACGGAAACTGCGTCATAAATACCTAATTAACAAAACAAGTAGTTAAATGATGATTTCGTTTAAAATCTATGTGCAGGGGTTTTAAAATTCATTTAATTTTCTAAAAGTGCCACATGAATATCTGGTTACAACTCTTGTCTATAGCAAATTTGAAGAAGTCTTTCTCGTCTACAAGTTTAACTTAATTATGTCATTTCTGTTAATAAAGGTAGTATTTTAATATCGTTTAAATGTGCGTACGCACAATTCTGATAGTATGAAGTCTCTTGAAAGAGTTTACTAAGGTTGCTTCCTTGAAAGAATCCAGCAAAATGCTCAATTTGACCTGAATTGGTTTTCCTGATTCGTGACGTTAGAACAGACAAATCAGTTGAAACTATCAAAAGTTGTAAGTATGCTTCCTCTATTTTTACTGATTTCCTTGTTGACTCATGAGATCGTGTGCATTCTAATTGAGATTTTTCATCGCAGTTGTTTAAATAACCAAACCTCTCCAAATTTTTATTATCCAGATATCACGAAATGAGGTGCAGCTAATAAATCTGTTATTACAACTGAAACCTTGTTAAGAATTTAAATTTATTTTGGTGCATTTGTATAATAATTACACACGATTCCGCGGTGACATCGTCCTCTTTAATATTTGTTGTGCATTGTAATTAGTTAAAACATGTTCAAGCGTATTTATGACATAGCCGCTAGAGGTTTAAAGCACGTTCTAGGGTGCACCAACCTCACACTTGTCCAAACAGGATCTAACAAAAAACAATCAAAAACTAGTTATCATGGTGAATTAGAGACAATATGCTCAATATATGGGTGTAGCTATTTGTTTATTAAAATTGTGCATTAAATGCCAAAATTAGAATAATATAATGGCTGAATCAAATCATCAATATTTCATGTTTTCATTTGGAGATGGAAAACACTGAGATTGTTTAAAGTGTGTAAAGCCCATATCCACCAAATCATATTTTGATTCAATCTTTAAATTTACACACATAAATACTATCATATTTTGAGCTGATTTCCTGAAATCACGGCGTTTGAATGGCGGAACAGCCACGTTGACGACAAAGTGAATTACAGAACGGTTTATCGCGGCAACGCGTTGCAAAACGTGCGTCATCGCCGACGTCTCACATCCAATTAATTGTTAGCCAAGTCTGTTGTTGCCCCGCCAACCATCAGAATGATTTATTATTCATTAGACAAGTAAGGCTACATTGTAGAGGACGAAGTTGAAAAATGAATACTTTGTGAATGTATATTTTCAATGTCGTCTTGCTTCGGTATTTGCTTTGTATAACTTTCTTTTCTAAACTTGTCTTATCGAATTGATCGCGTCTTCGTACATTTGACGCAGATAATTGAAATGACGCCATTAAGCAGACGACTTTCCTTGTTAAGCATTTGCAACGATAACAACATAATATTGTCAAAAATTGTTTAATAAAATCTCTTTTCTAATGAGAGAATAATATAACAGTAAGTTTTTTCCAAGTAGAGTAATAACTCAAATGTAACAAAAAATAATAAAAAGACAAATTCTCTAGTCCAGTCACGCGCCCCAAATTATAATGTCATCTCACATAGCATTGAAACGATACAAAAGTGCAATAGTTCAAGCGTAATATCTAGGTTCTTTGTGTTGTCTTTCAAACAGATAATTCAGAGACAGGGCTAATCTGCACTGCACTTTAACTGTTTAAGAGTTGAATAAGCTTCTTTCCGTCCTCAGCTAGTTCAAACGATTGTTAAATGGAACATTAAGTGAATTCACAAATATCTCGTGATATCTGGTTCCAGCTTGTATTAAAATCTTTTAAATGTAATCCTGGATAATGCTAGAGATTAGATTCTGGATTTCGTTGTGCATCTAAAAATGCGACACCGTCTAGTTTAGTTGCAGAAGAAATAATTAATTACACTAACTAATGTCTTGCAACATTAGTAAGATTAACCTTCTAAGTTCCGTCCTCAGCTAGGTCAAACGATTGTTAAATGGAGCATTAAGTGAAGTCACAGAGATCTCGTGATTTTTCGTTCCATCATTAATATACTGATTCTAATTAGATGCCTAGATTCTTGAAATGCGTGGTTTTTAAATAAACTGCAACATACACGTACGAATAAGTTGATTTTCACTGTGTCGCTGTTCGTTGCGCTGCAACATCTCGCTGTTGTGGAAATTGGTAACGTCAACCAACTTTTCTATGTTTCCGACGATAGAACTCTTACAGGCATGGCGTCACTTTATATCAGTTAATTGATTTCGCTTGAGTTTGATTTCACGTACTTTTTCTAGCGCGAAATACGAGATAATTAAAACTCACAAAATATAACGATACCACCGTGACAGTAACTGAAAATGGCAGCCAAATATTGTCCTATATTGGAATCTATTTTGATATGAAAATATATATAACTAATGCAGCATCTTGATACATATTTTTGTTTTATGCTCATTTTGAAAATGTAAATCTTTGTGTATGCCTCGAACATCTTTTCAAGGAAGTTTGACACAATTATACGCTACATGCATCAAATTGTACTCACTTGTTATTTTAAAACTAAGACAAGCATAACTGACGAAAACTCAACATATTTAAAATATAAACATAAACTTAAAGTCATACAAATGCGACGCCATCTACTAGCAAACCATGCAAAAGACAGACAACGTACATACCATCCGTATTTCCAATAGAGTATAGTTCAACTATACCTATATACTGCCACCCACTATGATTGACATTCTGCCTGGTTTCAAATTAGCTTATTACCATCAAAGGGAGGTAATTGAAACTTATCACTACAGACAAAACAAATGATAAAATATGATAACTTATTTGAAAATCATAACATCATGTCAACAATTGAGATAATTTACTTTCCCCAAACACACTTTTTGCTTATTAAGGTACCTAACCACAATCCGGCAATTTTCTTCCGCTGAATAATTATTATTTATTTGTACATATTGGTAATAACTCACGAACAAAGAATACCTAATGGTTCTGTTTATTGCTCTTAAATCTTCTAGACGCTCTGAATACTGCAACATTTGATGAATTATGTTCTTGGTAGTATTATTTATATGAAAGTAAATTCTTGGCAAAAAGTGTTTGAAATACATATTTTGCTAATGAGACGTCATTTTTATGTTTTTGACATAAACTATTTTTAATTTTTCTGTATTAAATATAAAATTTTTACAAATGATAGTGCCTCTAGCTGGAAGCGAAACCGCACCGTCAAATTAATCATTTCTTCATAAAAGGCTGCTTTGTTAGCTTAGTTGTGTTTAAGGGGTTGGTTGTTGTTACACTTGCTTGTTGGAGTGTTAAAGATCCACCTAGTGGTCATGAACACTTTGTCATCAGATTTGAAGGGAAACAAATACTCGTTTTGATAATCCATATATTTATTATTTGAGGAATATTTAAGGAATGATTCTTATTTTGGTGCGGTTCATGTAGATTGGACGTGCACGCGAGAGCTGGCAAATCCATGGTAAATTTGCCAGCTCTCGCATGCACGTCCAATCTGTATGAACCGCACCAAAATAAGAATCATTACTTGTATTTACATTTTATTCATGTTTTTTCTTTAAATAAACTAAAGTCGAACGCTTTCAAAAATTAGTATCAAGTGAAAAGGGTGAGCAATTTTGGGATTTTTCAATAGTAACTGTGTTACAGCCATTATTCCCCCTGACGTCATTTTTTTTAAACGAAAAAAACAATAGGAACGTAAATATTTTATCATTGTTTCATATTTTGAACATTGAGCTTAATGTCTCCTCCATTCAGATATGCTGTTTTTAATAAAATAGACCTTTTGTATGATATATAAAATGTGAGTTCATTTGACCTGGGAGATGATCCTTATACTCTGAAATTTCCAAAAAGAAACATAGTATTTTAATTTCAGATCAGTTTTTCTTGAAATTAAGGGATCTTTGTGGTTATTTATCGGCAGAATCATCCAAAGAAAACAAAATGACCATGGAAATTCAGCAGCTAGCAGAACTATATGCAAATATCAAATACCAACAAAAAGGACATTACTTAAATGCTGAATATTTTCAACATTGTCGAGTTAATAAGTGGGTAGGATCTAATTCGCCAAGACAGTGTGTACTTGTTTGCTCATATGAGAACCCTGTTGGGATACATATGAATTATGTGTATATAAGAGCCTTGTTTTAAACACCAAGTGAAAACCGCTAACCGTTCCAATGATTCCGATCAGTTAATTTTTGTAGGGAATTGATCATTAACTCATGCATTCTTTTCATCTTCATTTTAGGTAACGTGGCGACGTCTTATTTTCTGAATGTGGCTTATCTTGATATGGAGGTCTCTCGTTTCCTTTTAAAAACACATATAAAAGTTTACATCTTAAATGCTAGGCATTCCTCATAACACACGACTAACTATAACTGTAAGTTTTAAACGCTTTGCATGCAGTGCAACAGAACAGCATCGTCATTTACATTCCAAGCTTTCAATATTAAACGTAGTCAGGAAATTGTCTTGTGGGATAATTGCATGTCAGTCTGGGCAGTATTGTCTTTATATGTCGCATTTTTAGCGGGACATTATTTAGAACTTGTTTTATCTTTTAAATCACAACTTACGTTTTTGTTGTAGGTTTTATGTTTTCAAGTTGCTTAACCTTTACCAACTTAAATATACCTGTTTCATTTTCTTATCTGGTCATGCTGTCTGTAGATCGCATACCTCTTAGCTTGCATGTGTCTATGTGTGGCGGTTTTCTAAAAGTTAAAAAAACGTTTCTATGGAATTCTCAATAAGAAAGTAAAAGCTTGATACGTTTCTTTCTATCATCGTGTTCTTGCTGATTTTACATTACGTGATCCGGTTTTAAGAAGGCTATCGGGTACCGAAATCACATTGCTTGCCAGTATAATAAGCTACATGGAATTAGATTTTACATTTGTGATGCATGCATCATTTTTTGAATTGGAAATTTTCACCAATGCAACTTTTAATTGTTTGTTATACGATAACTTGACGGGGCAAGTGTGAGATTGGTGCAACCTAGAACTTCCAAAAGGCAAATAACTATGCCTCTGATATTTCCTAGGCAGTAACCTAACAGATTCTTAATTTCATTATTATTGTGTTTGTCAAAGATATACTTAAAGAAAGCTTAAAATGTTAATTTTTAGTCCTTACTAAGATAAATAATCATCTAATTAGTTCAATTATGAATCCTCTACTGCACTTTCTGTGTACGCAAATGTATAAGTTATTAAAGAAATAAAATTTCGGATTGCAGGTAACTTCCTGGTGCATATGTACAACATTTCAACAATCGTCTGCGCTGACATTGTCCGCTTTTGTCTCTTTTCAATTGGCACAATGTGGATATGCGTGTCAGCGTCATGTGCACCGAGAAAACAGCAATAAAACCACAACTACAAGGAACTAATTGCATGACAATGTTGAAGGAATATATATCGTGCAGATTTATTCGCAAAAAAACCTTTTTACTGTGAGCATGATTATCAGTGAACAAAATAAAATAAAAATATGTTGAAAAACCCTGTTATAGTGTATTTATTCACCTAACATCACGAAACGTTTTATAAAAAGGACATAAAAAATTCATTGAACAAAATTAAATTGAAAAATACAAAGATGTGATTGATTTTACATATATTCAAATAGTCATATTTAATGGACTCGAAAACGACCACAATCACACCACAGACAGAAACACCCATGAAGACAATCAGATAAATAGGTCTTATTCAAGTCAAAAGACGTGTTAGCCTAATGGTAGGAAATAAAAAATAAAAAAAATACCTTGAAAGCCACCGAATACGACAAATTGAAGTTCATAAACTCTTAAACCCCAGCCACCAAAGAGGTTAGCATATCGATCTACTGTAGATCTTGGGTAATCACCCGGCCTGCAGAGCATTGTAGAATATCATGTTGGTAACCTTTTTGCCGAATTTACAGATGGTTTTTACAAAATAATCGGAAAAAAATTAACATTGCACTTTTATCTTAAGTAAATTAATTAAATCTCCATAAAACTGGCTGAGAAATACCTTGTTGAAATAGTGATTAAAAGTGAATTTATGTTAACATAAAACACAAATGACATTTTATTATTATAACCGGTTAAACGTCAATGTAATAACTTCATATTTTTGTCTTTTTAACAAATTACTAGGAGACTTTGATAATCTAGATTTTTTTAAAGTTTACTAATTGTGTTTACTTTTATAAGTGTCCTTAGATAGGTCAAACAATCAATTAATGGATCGTTTCGTAAATTTACGGAAATTTGCTGATTTGGCTGATTGTCGAGATCCTTCCACGTATTTCTAGAATGATAATTGACGCATATGTTGTGGTTTTAACATAAAACAAAACATTGACTTTACGTAGATGCCGAGAAAAGAATTGAGGATAATTATAACATAAGGAAGAGAACCTTATGTCGTTACATGACAATATTTCTTATTCCTCATTTTGGGTTTACGTATAGATTTTTATAATCCAACTCACAGATGGCGCTTAAATGCTTACACTAACATTTTACAAAGACAACGTGTTTTGTGATATGAGAACCTGTTGGGGCAAGTGTGATATTGGTGCACCCTAGAACCTGATTTAAACCCTTAGTGGCAATTTGTTTTGCCACTGACCGTTCCAAGGAGGTAACCACAAATATTCTCTTTTTCGTTAATTGTTTTTGGTGTCTTATTTTATTTGACATACTTATATCAAACATGCTTTCTCTTCCTCTCTTCTTTTTCGCTGCGTATGGAGGCTGTGTTTTGTGAGTGTCGCGATTCCTGATATCCATATTTTACTTGTTTATCAAAAGAAGATATAATTATTATTGATTTCTTTTGCAATTTGTTTTGGTTTAATCTAGGCTAAACAGATGCTACGGTTTACAATATCAAAAAAGACAGTGACCTAATTACATCACCTGGAAACTTTTTCTACGCTTATTAGACAAGACACTATATATGATTAAAAGAAGATATTATTTTACGAGACTGGTAAATGAAACATCTTCGCAGCAATAAGATATTAACAAGACTATGTCGCACATCTTAAGTTTTTTTCCAGAACATAACAAAATTAACAAAATGGTATTTGACAGCTCAAATGACATGCCTGTGTATTACAAAATAACTATTCTTATGTGATTTAACATGAGTGTCATTTAGCCTTTCTAATTCTTGTGATTATTTGTTTGGATTATTTGCAGAAAATAGGATAGGATAAAGTTTAAGATTAAATGCGTTTTTCAGGATATTTTGTTTCCTTATTTATAATACTTTTTTCTAAACAAAATAAATGGAGTAAACTATCATATAAACAACACTAAATATAACATAATACCGGTACCCAAATACTCATGTATGGAATTTCAATTTCCTATGGAACAGCTATGTAAAAGATAGTATTTTTGTAGAAAATTACCTTTTATCTTATAAACTAGCAAAGTACATGTGCGAAAATGTAAGTCCTCGTGAAAACATCACTTTACGCTTCTTTGCGAAAACTTTCCCCTGGGAAATGAAATGATGCCAAAGAATTAGGTATTGGCCTTTTTTTATTTTTCATTATATTAATACATTTTTTACGATATGTTATTCTTCAATTGGGTTTTCTCTGGAGTTATTAAATTTAACTTTCTTGATGGTATTTCGTTCAGTTCCTTATAGATAGAACTCGATTCTGATATCACGAACGATGTTAGACTCAAACTCAATTTTCTACTTAACAAATGTATTCAAATTCTGAGTAAATATATGTTGATCTATTGGTATACTTAACAAAAATCAAATAAAATCTGTCTACAGTCATGGAAATATTTCAAATAAAATTTCATTTTTATAAGATATTCTAAAATTAACGTTTGAGTTTAAACTCAGATTTCTGAGTTTTTACTCATTGACAAACAGATTTTTGAATTGTTTAATATATATTATACAGATAACAAAATTTGAAACTGCATTTAAAACAAAATATTATATCAAACATATTTAAGAAACTAAATTTAAAAAAAGTATTTTTATGTCGTCAGAAATTTAAAATTATTACTTTGAGTTGAGTTTGAAATCCAACTCATTTTTTGTGATATTGGGGCCTGAAATCTTAAAATATATTTTGTACTTAACTAAATCTTGAAAAAGACAGGTAGAATGTTACATACATTAAACCGCTTCAAGCCTGTCCATCTCATTCCATCGGCTTCCTTCTACAAGTACCGACTGATGTGCAGTTACATAATTATACAATGTATTTTAAGTTTCGTCAGGGGAGTTTGGGTAGTTTGTGGTGGTTTTGGATTATTCAACGTTTATATCGTGTGTATGTGACTGCACGCATGTTGTTCCACTTTCTTATAAATCTTGGAAAAAATGCAAAATTAATATATTTAGATTTATTATCTAATTAAAGTGTGTTATCAATCGATGTGAATGTTTACATGTCCAACATTGCCCTTCAGTTTTTAATATAACAATAATTGCCCTATCAATACTGACATTCAGTATCGCCGCGTGAACACATGTAGGTCTTGGACTCTCCAAACGGAAGTAGTTTCTGAAATTTATTTATGACCTAATTATATTAAATGTGGTTTTTGAAAGGGTATGTTACGACATAATGCCGATCTTAAAGCAGTAAGGTAAAGGAAAAAAGTCGTTAGGTCTAAAATGTATACTGAAATACCTACACGAGAAAATGTGTCATTATTTTACTTGACTGTAAAGTAACGTTACTAAAATATTTTTCTACGTACTTTCGCAAACAGTTTCAATCACGTCACATTTGTGATGTCATCATAATAACTGTTATGACAGTGCCATTAAGCTCTAGTGATGCATTCTTGTCTCTAAAAAACGGTTTATTTAAAGTTTTCATGGAAAAAAGCTTGATATATGAAAGACCATTTGTTGGAATTTTTTGAAGAATTGAAAGAAGTATTTGTTGCATCCACCAAGATATGACTTCAATGGTTGAAGTTATGTTTTGGCCAATGGTATTGGGATTTTTTTTATAAGTCAGTACTTCTATAAATGTTTCATTATTGAAAGTAAATCGATTCACCAAATTTTTACTGTACGATTTCTTTAGGTCTTCGTTCTTATAAGAGGAAATGCTCAACATGATTCAAGTCGTGAAAACATGACATTGTCATTTGCGCAAATGACATAACAAAAAATGCTTAAGATATCTTTTTTTTTTAAAAATCTTGCAGAAAATCAATTATTTTAAATAAGCTAACAATCGCATTCACGTGGGTTTGACGCAGTGCCGTGCATAAAAAAATAGAAAAAAAATCCTTTAAAATGATATTGCCTCTACTTGGGTGGGAACCCACACCGTCACGCCTATCCCTGCAATTCCTGCGACGCAACCAATTGTGCTCACCGGGACAATACGCAAAAATGTTGAATGGATAGCCCTGATATACGAAATCATCACTGCACGACATGGGTACGAGTTATTTTACTGATAATAGTACTGACTATATGTACGGGAAGACATTTTAAGGCCGCCAGACTGCATAATTAGCGCTACTGTGAATCTCAAATGGTATTGCCTCTACCAGTGAGCAAACCCGCACCATCAGGGCGACAGCGCCTAGCCCATCAATTTTGACGCAACCAACTGAGCTAACAGGGACAACCCCAAAAGGTTAATCGGATAGCCCTGAAATACTTTACTATCACTGCATGACATGGGTAACGGTTTATTTGACTGATAACAGTACTGATTATATGTACGGGGAGACTGTTTACGACCGATTTACTTTTTAATTATTCTTGGAGAGAAGCAATCGAAGCTTGTATATTTAGCAGTAATAACCCATTTATAAGTAAGAAATTCAATTGAACATAACCATGATCAAGCCATGTATGCTTTCAAATGTGTCGTGTTCGGCTTTCAAAGTTCCCTTTTCATCTTTTAATCGCCTGCTTTAAAGCCTTGTCGTGTTGCAGTGTTTCATCCGAGTTTGGGGGTTGGGGGGGGGGGGGGTGGGCTATGTGTGATAATTATGCGGACATGGTAAAGGTATTATTTAGTGAGCTTCATCCTACAACAATAGCCTCAAATCTCAAGCAACTGATTGGCTGAAATGGATACGAGGTGCTCCAGATTTGAGTGTGGTGACTAGTTTTTGTTTCGTGATCTTAGGCCCAAATCACTTATTTCACTTATTTTAACAGTACACCTAAGGCGATGTGCTCAAATTATACTAAACAGGTCAATGACTTAAAGGTTAATGTTACGGTTACCAAATGGAAATCTGGGGAAAATACTTATGGAAATTTAGTACATAAGGCTTATACGAGAATATATATACGTATATTTCGTATTTATATTATTTTGCTTATTCCAGAACAACATAATTATTGTAATTATTTCATAATTGGCCTGCTGCACAATGGGAAAATACAAAGCAGCAAAACTACACAAGAATTAGTGCATGTAAACTACGAATATTACGTGCAAGATAAAGTAAGAGGATTTAGAAATGTAAAATTGTTGTCTACTAGACTTCCCATTGGGGGAACAATCAAGTTTTAAGATAGTGCCCTACATGTTATTTAACAACATAGCATGATATATCGCCATATTTTCCGAGAGTTATTCCGATGTCTCAAAATGGGATCCAACTGTGTCCTACTAGGTCAGGTAGGGAAAAATATTACTCCAGAACATGTGTGCAAAAGATAAATGCATGTCAGTTTAAGATATTGGGCTCGTCACGGTAAAAGTTGTTTTCGGTGATTTTTTCATAACTCATAATTTTAGTATGTTGATTGCATTAGTCATTGCACTAAATAAATCCATATCAAGCAATGGTGTCTGCTTAACTTAAAAAAGGGTGAAATATGCATATCAGGAATTGCCACATTCAGAAAAAACAGACATAAGAAGCTAATAACATTGCAAAGCCAAAGGGCGGCTACCGAGACCAGAGCTCCTGGAGAAAAATCAACAAGAACACGATTACAGGGATAAAAGAAACAATTCGAGCTTCTAGGTTCTTTTAAGAAATGATTTCCCCAATAAACCTTCATAAACTCTTAAACCCCTACTACCGTCGTGCAACCAAAGAAGCATAATGATCAACTGTAGAAGGGTTAACCACCAGGCCTGCAGAGCGCTGTAAAATATCGTGTTGATAACATTTTTTTAAATTTACAGATGTTTTTAAGGAAACCGGGAGAAATTTTAATTGCCTTTTATCTTCTTAAGTTTATAAATTAAATATCTATAAAAAAAACTGGCTGTGAAATACCTTGTTGTAATAGTGATTTTAAACATACCTGTATTTATAAATAAGATCTGGGTATCGGAGGTAAAACTTGCAAAACGTTTTCCTTAATTTGTGATACTGATAACATTGTTTAAAAGACTTCTGTAATGCAAAGATTACGTTCATTAAAATCATTAACATCGTTGCAAGCTTTTGAAAAGCGAACAAGCTGTGAGATATAAACCCCATAAGATGTCGCACGAGAAACATCGACGTCTAAAAACGGAAAATTAACTATATCAAAATTGAAATCATCTCTTTATTCATATATTTTAGTAGTGACTTAACTATTTTCAATAGACAGATTTAGATCAAGAAAGTATTTTAAAAGGTTATTTCGAGAATAAACGTAAGCTTTTCGATGTCAAATTTTCTTGTGATGCGCCCCAATTTTTCAGTGTCTAAAGAATGTTATATTTTAACTTAAATGCATAACAAGTAATGCTGTTTGCTTAATTCTAAACTATTTTGGCAAGTGTGAGGTTGGTGCACCCTAGATTCTGTTTTAAATCCACATTTTTTCATTGACCGTCACAAGGCGGTACATGTAACCCCAATCGTTCTCTTTATAGTTAATTATTTGTGGTTTCTACTTAAAAATTTATTATTTTATAAATTCATGCACTCTTTTCCTCTCAACTTATTTTGCTGCTTGGGTTATTTTTTCTGGTTGTGCCTATTTCAAGTTTGAAAAGGTTATTTCAATAATAAGCGATGATACATGTTGTTATCAGTTAGAATCTGAAAAAAAACAGAATTCGATATAAGAGAAACCAGCTGTTTTCGGTTAAATCAAACGTGAACACGTGTATTCTTTACTTACGTCATAACTCAAAAAAGAACAATAGTTTATTGCCGACAGTGCAACTAAAGTTACTGATATGTGCGATGAAGGATAAAATATGGAACATTTCTTTGCTATGAATACCTTGTAATATTTTCTATTTCTTATTTGTGCGGAAGATTTAAATGATTTTCTTTGTCAGATAGAAGAAATATCATATTTAGCATGTTGTTCTATTTTTGATCGGCTAACCAGAAAACTGTTTCATGTTATTTTCTTAGAACTGTTGTAAATCAATTTGTAATTATCTATGGAAATGGCAACTTGACGTATTGAAAAACACGCACAAAAGTGTATAATTAATGTTGAGTCATTATTTAAATGATGTTTGACATGAGCCATAGTATTGTACTTGTTTTCAATTTCGTTCGTCCGTCAACTCAACATTTTAAGTTTTTTTTAATATAGGGCGAGTGACGAGAAAGGGGTACTTTCGAACAATAGACTTCAATATTAGAAAGGACCACATGCCTTCGAAGACCGCATTTTGGTTTATTTTTCAAGAGGGTCTTTGAAGACAGGTTTGACTAACAAAAATACCAACAATCTGGTTGCTGTGTCTTAAAATTACTATCACAAGTAAAAATATCGCAATAACCTTATCAAATAAATTTCAACAAGATTTCAAGCATAACGATGGTTCGAAATTGTACTGTTTATTCATCTAAATGTTGAGTTCCGCTCAACCCGGGTCTAGGCGTTATGGGCAGTAATATGCATTTCCAATACTCCCCCCTGGACAGTCTTAAACAAACGGAACCATCAATATTTTAATATTTGTCGTGTTTGGTGCCTTCAAAGTTCCCCGTTCATCTCTATACTAATGTTACATCATTAAACAGCTTAGATTTGTTAATCGTTAGGAAGTAAAAGGTGAATATTCTATCTGCTGCATGTAGTTAATTGGTTCTACTTTCTAATAACAACATTTTGCACATTTCCATTAAGTTCTATGATGTTTTGATATAACATCAAAGTTGCAGCAAGTAATGGATTCCTTTATATTCCCATAGTTCAACGATCTTCACATTTGCATGACAATAATCTATAACGAAGGGGTTGAAAGAAGGACACAACATGACTGAAAATACCTAAGTTGATAATTAAACTCTCCAAACAAAACCATTCTAGTAAAAAAAAAGTCGGCAGTGCGATTAATTTTCGACCTCCTAACAGACTCAAAAGTGCCACTTAATCGCACTATGGTTTGTTATAAAAACAACAAACAACTAGAAATACAATTTTTAATTACAATAAAATTACCTCGGGTTTGCAGATCATTGAGAATACACCAAAATCTTGAGAGTGTTTAACTTCTTAATATTGCTATAAGCCTGCCGGTCATATTATTACCGGTGATATTAATATAATCAAAGACTCAAGAATTCGTAATTTAATTTCTGAAGGTCCCAAAAATGGAATATCATCCAAAATTGATTTCAATGCATGCCGTGCAGAAATCACTGAGTCTTCAAACTTTTTTTGCAATAAATGGTGCAAAAGAGAACATGCAAAGCCTAATGCGCTTTCTAATTGGAAAAACACATTCAAAATAATTGACACTCGTATATCATTTTATGAAAGAAACATTACCACCTCGGCCTTGTTTTAACTTTCGTCATTTGAAAAAAGGAATTCAAGACTTTCATAACAGATTTGATTTAACACCTGCTGATAAGGCTTCTAAAAATGTCACAGCTTGTTCCCTTTTTAAGAGCTTGCAACGATGTAAATGATTTCAATGAACGTAATCTTTGCATTACAGAAAAACTTTTAAAACATGGTTATCGATAACACAAATTGAGGAAAACCTTTTGCAAGTTTTATCGCCGATACCCAGATTTAATTCATAAATACAGGTGCAGTTTAAAATAACTTTTGCAACAAGGTATTTCACAGCCAGTTTTTTTATGGAGATTTTTATTTATAAACTCAGAAATAGATAAGGGACTGTAATTTCTCCCGGTTATTCGTAAAAACCATCTGTAAATTTAAAAACAAAGGTTACCAACATGATATTTTACAGCGCTCATCAGGCCTGGTGATTTACCCTTCTTCAGTGGATCATAATGCTTACCTCTTTGGTTGCACGACGGGGGCAGGGGTTGAAGAGTTTATGAAGGTTTAAGGGGAAGTCTTTTCTTAAAAGAACATAGAAGCTCGATTTGTTTCTTTTATCCCTGGCATCGTTTTCTTGCTGATTTTACTCCAGGAGCTCTGGTCTCGGTAAGATCATTGAATATCCGCCGCCTTTTGGCTTTGCAATGCTATTAGCCTCTTATGTTTTATATGTTTGTGTGCTTTTGCATGCAACATTGTTGAGCCGATAAATGGGTTGGAGTTTTTTCACCAAGACAACTTGTACTTATTTTGTGTTATGAGAACCTGTTAGGGTAATTGTGAGGTTGGTGCACCCTAAAACCTGGTTTAAACCCCCAGTGGCAATTTGATTTGCCACTGACCGTTCCAAGGCGGTAACCCCTCGGGTTCTCAGTTTTGTTTATTGTAAGTGGTGTCCTTTTTTTAAAAAAAAACTGATCATTTTATGAACCATGCTCTCTCCCTCTCTCTTCTTCTTGACTGTGTGGGGAGGCTGTTTTTCTGAATGTGGCGATCCCTGATATGCATATTTCACCTTTTTTTAAAGAAATGCGGGGGTTCTGGTTTATTTTTCTACTAGTTGTTTAAATAACTTCTTTCTGCCAGAACACGATAACTTTCACTATAATATGTTCATGTAGTGCAAAAAGGAACCAGCAAATTCATTTTTAGTACACGAAGCACATAATACCTGTGTGAACTATTAAATAAATAATTATGACGGCGGTACCGAGAATTCAGTTTGTTACGTTACAATGTTGTTCGGGGAGAGTTATTGTCAGTTTGAATTCATTTCGATTGTTAATAAATAGTAACGATTAACAAGAGAGGGCTTTTATGACCCCACTAAATTGGTTTTGGCGATAAAGTTAATTGAATGTTTATATTTAATAACATTAAATAAGAGGAACGTTTTATTACCCCAATAAAGTAGCTTTGGCGCTTGGCGATTAGCTTAACGGAAAGAACGATAAAACATTGAATTGGAAAATGAGCTAAACTATTCCATATGGCATTTCATTTTAAAGCAGATATCCTATTTGTGAGCATAGACATCAATATGAATATTTGTTATACCTTCTAGCAGAAGATTCTTCTACCTCCTATCATTATTGCCCTCACTAGACAAGAATAATGACACAGTCCACCAAGTTTTAATTACCTGCATGCTCTGCAATGTTTGTGATTGTTCAGAATAGAATTCTCTACTAGGGTAAGCTCTATTCGAGCGGTAATTTATAACGTCATATTGGTTGATCAACATCTCCTAACCTTTTGTAGGATAAGTTATTGCTCTGCAGCGTTTTTTTTACCTATTTTGAATTGGTAAAGGAATTGGTTAAAACTAATTTCGGAAATAAAATTAATCATAAAAGGATAAAATTACACTCCGTATTTTCTTATACATCAAACATAAATATCTTATAAATATATGATAAAAGAGATTATTTTAATTTTGACATAGTGAATTTTCGGGGTATTTTACGGCGATGTTCCTCGTGCAACATCTTACGGGGTCTCACAACTTGTTCGCTTTTTAAGAGCTTGCAACGATGTTATGATTTCAATGAACGTAATCTTTGCATTACAGAATAACTTTTAAAACAAGGTTATCGGTATCACAAATTAAGGAAAAACTTTTGAAAGTTTTATCGTCGATTCCCAGATCTAATTCATAAATACAGGTGCAAATTAAAATCACAAATGCAACAAGATATTTCACAGCCATGTTTTTATATTTAATTTATAAACTTGAGAATATAAATATCGATGTTAATTTCTCCCGGTTATTCGTAAGCCATCTGTAAGTTAAAAGAGAAAGGTTACCAACATGATATTTTACAGCGCATGCAGGCCTGGTGATTTACCCTTCTACAGTTGATCATTATGCTTACCTTTTTGGTTGCACGAGTGTAGCAGGGGTTTAAGAGTTTTTGAAGGTTTATGGAGGAATCTTTTCTTAAAAGAACCTAAAAGCTCGATTTGTTTCTTTTATCCTTGTCATCGTGTTCTTGCTGATTTTACTATAGGAGCCCTGGTCTCGGTAGGATTATTTAGTACCCGCCCTTTAGCATGGCAATGTTATTAGCGTCTTATGTTTTATATGTTTGTGTGATTTTGCATGCAGCATTGTTTAGCAAATGGGTGGGTTGGAGTTATTTCACCAAGGCAACTTGTCTTTGTTTTGTGATATGAGAAACTGCTGGGGCAAGTGTGAGGTTGGTGCATCCTTAAACCTGGTTTAAACCCCCAGTTACACTTTGATTTGGCATTGACCTTTCCAAGGCGGTAACCCCTCGGGTTCTCATTTTTGTTAATTGTTTGTTTTGTCTTTTTTGAAACTGAATATTTATGAGCCATGCTCTCTCCCTCTCTCTTCTTCTTGACTATGTGGGTAGGCTGTTTTTTCTGATGGTGGCGATTCCTGATATGCATATTTCACCTTTGTACTTATACTATCATTATAATATTTGTTTTGGAGATTATGTTTAATTGCGCCTGTTTAGGAAATAGAAAAAAATATTTTAGATTCTCATCCCCGCCCGCCCTGTCCAAAACCACCCGCCCCCAAAAATTTATTGGTAAAAAAATCCGAACATATTCTGTTCCAGACCAAACAGGTTTTAAACCATCCCGGATATGAAAAAAACATGGCTGATAATAATAAAGGTTCTGGTAACTAAAAATGTCGTTAATAAAAAATAAAAATTAAAAAGTGTCCAGCCGCCCCTTTTTTTCACAAAATCCGGATGAGAATCTAATAATTTTCTCTGGCCTTATACTCAGTCATAAAAATGTTTCTTTTTTTTCCAACGCCGCCTAGTAGGTTGAGCACGACAATGCTTTTAAATTCCTGTGTATATAATAATTATTATGTTCGTTTGATTTTGCATGCAAAATTATCGTTTAGACGGATGGGAACGAAATGATTCAAAACTAATTGATGACTTTTACCTGTTTGTTTATATAAGAACTTGTAGAGGAAAGTATGCGGCTGGTGCACCCTAGAACTAAGTTTACATGTTACACGTCCAAGATGCAATATAATTTATCACTGACTCCCATACTATTCTAAGGCGGTAATTCATTTTTATTCCTAGTACTTAATTTTTCTTTGATAACATGTGGCGTCACTTGTATTTTATTGGCACGATTGAGAATCATTTTTAAGGCGCTGCTGCTGCGAATATTACTTGAAAATGCATTGGTATATTATGGCTATTTTATTTAAGATGTTTTTTTCTTCAATATCATTTGTATTCATTGCTTGCGCCGATATTGCCATCTACTGGAAACAATCTCTTCAACTGGATTAACTCTTGCGTATTTTCAACGAAATTGTTTCTATTTTCCTGCTTATTGGTGTATGATAAAAGACCTGATCCTAGTTATGTGTCCAGTTTTGGCCATTTCACAATTTCTCATTGAAACGTCTGCACTTCAGGATGAAAGCATACTAACAAAAATAAAAAGTATCCACATTCCTACCTATAATTTTGTAAAATAAGAAAACGAAAAATCGAAATTCAATTTTGGACAAACTTGCGTGTCTGTAAACATTGCAAAGAAAGTAAATGTTCTTGAAAATATGCAGTCAAAACTAAGTTATCTTTCCTTATTTGCTAAAAGGGGGTTTCAGAAAGAAGTCGGTGATTCGAAAAACATAATCACATTTATTAGAATCAAATCCATTTTTCTTGTTCTTGTAGTTAATTAACTCACACAACTTTCATAAATAAATCAACTAGTCCTCGATAAACAACGCTAGAAATTCCAACTGTTTGAAGTTACCTCCCTTTAAATTAAAAGTGTAGCGATTTTTAATTCTTTATCAATTGTTATTCAATAAGCAGATGCTCGTGTCTTTTTGTGGAAAATGATTTTCATGAACAATTTAACTTAAAAAACAAACAAACTGTGATTTAGTAATAAAATTCCATTAAAAGCATTCCTGAATGAAAATATCCTAATGAGAATATAAGCGTTAAAAGTGGATAATTTTTTTGTTTGTTCAGTATACGAATATATAAGTAATGTATTCAAAAAAGATATTGTATTGATTACGACTTAATCAGAAAAAAAACAGAAATAGCCTAGAAAGACCCGAAACTGCGGTTACTTATTGTCATTCGAAAATTTAATAGGTTTATACTAAGTCTTCAGAATGAAATAAAATTAGTCTCCTCAGCGTTTGTTCTTATAAAAGTAATGTACACAAATAAAGAGAATGTATTGAATTAATGAATTAGATGACGTCATTAGATGGACAAGAATAAACTGTGTCTGTTAGACTGGAATAGAAATTCTGAAACTAGTTTTATGTCTACTTTTTGCTATTAACCTTTAAAAAGTTTGCACAGTTCATACTGTAGTTATAATAGTCTGTTTTGCGATTTTATAAAAGTAATGGATATAAGTTTAGATACTGTGTATAATTACCTTCAGACACGATGAAGTCATCAGATAGATTTGGAAAATTTAACACGAGTGCTGCCGATGACGTCATCAGATAGACTTTGAAAATTAAGCACGTGTGCTGACGATGACGTCATCAGATAGACTTGTAAAAAAAATAACACGTGTGCTGACGATGACGTCATCCGATAGAGTTGAAAAATTAACACGTGTGCTGACGATGACGTCATCAGATAGACTTGGAAATTTTACACGTGTGCTGAATATGGTTAGTTAAACCATGAAGTTTCTGTGGCTTAATCAGTTTCGTCGTCGGAATTTCAGGGCTAGGTGCTGTCGCCGTGACGGTGCGGGTTCGCTCCCAGCTAGAGGCAATATCATCTTTAATTAAATTGGACATTTGCGCCAATGCTGTCAATGGGTTAATATTGAATTGCACTTTCATTCATGATAATGAATACAGACACTGCTAAGAAAATGTTCGTTGAACATTTTGATTTCATTACAGACACTGCTAAGAAAATGTTCGTTAAACATTCTGATTTCATTACAAAAACTGCTAAGAAAATTTTCGTTAAACATTCTGATTTCATTACAGACAATGCTAAGAAAATGTTTGTTTAACATTTCGATTTCATACAGACACTGTTAAGAAAATGTTCGTTGAACATTCTGATTTCATTACAGACACTGCTAAGAAAATGTTCGTGGAACATTCTGATTTCATTACAGACACTGCTAAGAACATATTCGTTGAACATTCTGATTTCATTACAGACATTGCTAAGAAAATATTCTTGAACATTTTGATTTCATTACAGACACTGTTAAAAATGTTCGTTGAATATTCTGATTTAATTACAGACAAACTGCTAAAAAGCACACTTAAGAAGTTGTAGAAATCCTGAATAATGATTTTTAATTATATGTTATTTTCTCATAACTAATTGGAAATATTGTTACACATTTTGACATCATACTTTTACCGAAAAATAGCGTATTTTTGACATTTTAGTTGCTACTAAATTTAAAAAGAACTAAAACAGGTCTGAAGGTTATAAAGCTGAGATTGGAAACCAGTCTCAAATCTCAAGCATCTGATTGGCTGAAATGGCAACTGGTCGCCATTTCAGCCAATCAGATGCTTGAGATTTGAGACTGGTTTTCATGCTCAGCTTTATAACCTTGGGCACTGATCTATGATTTTCTCCTAAGTTACTGGAACTTTTATTAAAAGTTTGACAACATATTGTTATTTTTACCGCGCATATACCATGTAACACTTTTTACGCTTCAATAGTATCGAGAAAATAGAAAATGAAATAAAACCTTTGATATCGGTTAAGCAGTAACAGAAACTGTCAGAACATTTGCAAAACCTTATTCTGAAAACGTTACTCTCTGACATTAAATAAGCTCAAGATGGATACAATCCAAATTGTAAATATACTTAGCTGGCATATATTACATTTATTTGGTCAGCAGGGGTTTCCGGTCAATGCTTTTATTGCTGAAGAGCACTATGAAGAATCTTTTAAGAAAAGTCTTTGTCATCATGTCCAATTCTTCACACTGTTTTGTTTTCTCGGTTACGAAGTTTCTGTAATCACCGATAATGTCAATAAAAAGAACAAAATCTATTTCTTGTTTAGAAATACGTAAAACTGTAGATATTTGTAGGTGTGTGTAATTTTAGAATAAATGAGGACTAAAAATTGGGTTAAGACGAAAAAAGTATCGCAACTGATACGAAGCAATATCCTCTTTTACAACTTTTAAACAGTGAATTAATAATGCTATTAGTTTTCTTATTAACAAAATGGTATATGAGGCACGCCACGGGAAAAGGTACCTTCGGTCATTTTTTGTGTCATTTTTGTTGTTACTATATTAACAAAAGAACTTTCAAATTTCTATTATTTTCTCATAACATAACAGTGATTTTGTTACACATTTTGACAATAAAATGGTATTTTTACCGCGAATTGCATAATAATTAATGTCGTCTGTTCAACTTTATGACGTCGTTTCAAGGATTGACGTCAACTGCCCGAAGGTACCTTTTCCCGTGGCGTGCCACATATAATATTCACTGTTAAAACTGTGGTGTATCATTTGTGTTTTCACTTTTTTGCTGAACTACTTGTTTTAACTTTACCTTTTTATCCAATTTTTAGATTTTTTTAACAAGAAAATTTTTTAAAAATCAAAGAAAATAACAGTTTGCAAGACAAGCTCAGTAATAACGACCTCATCAAAATCGTGGGTGCGCAATGTGAAAAATTGTGAAAGTTAAGAAAGTCTACAATTATGCATGGCTGAAACGAAAATACGGCCTTTTATTATTAGCAACAAATTGTCCATTGCAAGTAGAAATGAAGTTGAATAATCCGGGCTCTATTATAAAATGATATTTCTTAGTTTTATAAACAAACTAATTGAAGCACAAAATAATCTTTAAGTAACTTCACCATATTCGCGGTTTGAGACCTTGATTCAGTAGCATTCATCTAAAATCTCAAGGGAGTTACAACCAAGCTTGAATTTATTGCGAACGTTCATTAGCAGTATTGTTATGCATGTCCCTAATGCTCATGGTGAATTGGCTTTGGTGATAATCGTAATTGAGAACGAGGAATTATTCTATAATACCAAATAGAAATTATCGAGTGGTAAGCGCAACACTGATTTATATCGTAAAGAATTATACAAAAATTATAACCCTCGGTGTAAAGACGTCATCTTTGTATCACTTTGTATCAGTCGCACTAGATTTTATAATTATTATTATTACTTAAATATTGTTGTAATTCCACTTTTTATGAGGTTGGCACTAGATGACGACGCAAATATATAAAATTATTAATGGTATAACACCACTTTTTATAAGGTGGGCATTGGAGGACAATGCAAATTATATACAATTATTAAATTTGTCAAACCCCTTTGGGCATCAGAGGAAAACGCAAATAATAAAAAATTATTAATGTTGTTACTACCATTTTTATGTTTGAACCCGCTAAGACAAGTACAGACTTGGAAGCAATTTTCTAACTGGTAAAATGGGCAGACCTTTTTCATCGACCATTTAAAACTACACACTGCAATGTCTCATTTTTGCAAAGCATGTCATATATGGATATCTTATTGTGCTTTTTTTGGCGTACCTGTGCTAGAAAAATATCCAATTAGGGTTTAAAAAAATTAAATTTTCGACGCACATCCAATGTAAGATCCATATGCCATATTCATGGTTTATCCTATAATACTCATCTAATACACAAATGGTTTGCAAAATACTGTAGAATCTCGAAAATAAAAGCATAATCGAAAATAAGCGTATACTGAAAATACGCGCATAAAAGCGTGACAAATTCAAAAGTAAGCGTATACGCTTATTTACGAAATTCTACAGAATTCGATTATTAGCAAACGATGGAAAAAAACCAACGATGAAATGCAAGCAAAACACATGTTCGAAGGTCTAGATTTCAAAAAGAAAATTATCCGAATTAAAAGAGAGACAGTGAGATTAATTTCTTAAATATGATTAAAACAACATTCATTTTGATATCTTGCATTTGGTTCACTCATATTTATTTCGAATCTCCGTGAAAAAAAATGAAATATGCATATCAAGAATGGCTACATCCATCATACACAGCCTCCCCACACAGCCAAAAAGTGAAGAGGAAAAGAGAGCATGGTATTACAATAATCAGTTTGAAAATGGACGCCACAAACAAATAACGAAAGTGAGAACCAGAGGAGTTACCGCCTTGGAACGGTCAGTGGCAAAACAAATTGCCACTGGGGGTTTAAACCAGGTTCTAGGGTGCACCAACCTCACACTTGCCCCAACAGGTTCTCGTATCACAAAACAAGTACACATTGTCTTGGTGAAATAACTCCAACCCACCCATCAGCTCAACGATGTTGCATGCAAAAGCATACAAACATATAAACATAAGAATTAAAAGCATTGCAAAGCCAAAGGGCGGGTACTCAATGATCTTTCCGAGACCAGAGCACCTAGAGTAAAATCAGCAAGAACACGATGACAGGGATAAAAGAAACAAATCGAGCTTTTAGGTTCTTTTAAGAAAAGATTTCCCCATAAACCTTCATAAACTCTTAAACCCCTGCCACCGTCGTGCAACCAAAGAGGTAAGCATAATGATCAACTGTAGATGGGTTAATCACCAGGCCTGCAGAGCGCTGTAAAATATCATGTTGGTAACCTTTCTTTTTAAATTTACAGATGGTTTTTACGAATAACCGGGAGAAATTAACATCGCCTTTTATCTTCTTAAGTTTATAAATTAAATCTCCATAAAAAACTGGCTGTGAAATTCCTTGTTGCAATAGTGGTTTTAAACTGCAGCTGTATTTATGAATTAGATCTGGATATCGGCGATAAAACTTGCAAAGGGTTTTGCTTAATTTGTGATACCGATAACCTTGTTTTAAAAGTTTTTCTGTAATGCAAAGATTACGTTCATTGAAATCATTCACATCGTTGCAAGCTCTTGAAAAGCGAACAAGCTGTGAGATATAAACCCCGTAAGAAGTTGCACGAGGAACATTGCCGTCTAGAAACGGAAAATTTACTATTATATTAAAATTAAAATCATCTCTTTTATCATAAATTTTAGTAGTGACGTAACCATTTTCGATGGATAAATTTAAATCAAGGAAGTTTGCTTGCTTTTCTGAAGTGTTCGCTTTATTAAGCTGTAGTTCTTTAGGATAAATCTTATTAACCAGTGATGGAAAATGGTTTTTATCTATATTTAATAAATCATCAAGGTACCTCGAGGTGTTGTTAAAAGCTGTAATAATATCATCTTGATGTTCGGTAGAAAGAGATAACATAAAATCTCTTTCATAACAGTATAAAAACAGGTCAGCAACAGGGGATGCACAATTAGTACCCATTGGAATGCCTATTACTTGTTTATAAATAGAGGTACCAAATCTCAAATAAATATTATCCAATAAAAATGTGAGCGCCTGGATAAGGTCTTGACAGGTCCATGAAGTATAATTATCATAAGAACCATCTGTAAAGAATGCCCTATGTTCATTACAAGCAATAAATGTTTTATTTTCTCTAGCAAAAGTTTTTTCAATGAGACCGGTTAGCTTATCTCTTATTAAATTATGAGGAAGAGAAGTATACAAGGTAGAAAAAATCATATGTAGACAAACAGAACGCCTGAAAATTATTTGATTTAAGTTTCTTCAAAACGTCATTTGAATTTTTAATAGACCAAAATAAATTTTTGCCAGTAGTTTCAAAAACTTTTTCGCAATACCTAATTACATGTTCTTTTATAGCTGAAACACAAGATGTTAAGAGCACGGATAACTTTGTTGTTGTACAAGAACTAGAGTTAGCGATAAATCTTGCTTTGTACGGTGTTTTGTGCATTTTAGGCAACCAATACATAGTAGGTACTTTGTCTTGTTTAGGCTCAACACTGATTCTAAATTTTGTAATTTGTAGAGTGTGTGCAGTAACAATATCACTCTCAGATGAAGAAGTCAGTGTATAAGCATTAGTGCTATTAAGCTCTTCAGTTTGAACATTTATATAGTGTATACGTCACACTATAATAACATTATTTGAAGCCTTATCAGCAGGAGTTAAAACAAATTTGTTGTGAAAATCTTGGATACCCTTTTTTCAAATGACGAAAGTTAAAACGAGGTCGAGGTGGTAGTAAAGCTATGTTTCTTTTATAGAAGGATATTCGAGTGTCAATTATTTTGAATGTTTTTTCCAGTTTGAAAGAGCATTAGGCTCAGCATGTTCTCGTTTACACCATTTATTGCAAAAACAGTTTAAAGACTCTGCAGTTTCCACACGACAGGTATTAAAGTCGATGTCCGATGGAATTCTGTATTTTGGACCTTTTGAAATTAAATTGCGGATTCTAAAGTCTTTGATAACATTTAAATCCCCTGTAACGATATGACCGGCAGGTTGACAGCAAAATTTTGAATTAGAACAGTCTCAAGATAATGGTGTGTTTTCAACAATCTGTAAATCAGAAGTAATTTTGTTGTAATTGAAAATCGTGTTTCTAATAGGCTTGTTATATTTATAACAAACGATTGGTGTTTCAGTATTCTTGAAATAATTAGGTATAGCCGATTCAACAGTTTTATCTTTAAATATACTTGGAAGGTCTATAAAATCTATGCCTTTATTTAAAAATGAAATTTTAAGGAAATGTCTTTGGTGATCAGATTCCAAGTCAATGTGTGGTCTTAGAACATGCCGAGTGTAACACTGAGTAAGGCTTACAACTTCATAAAGTAGATGAGTTCTAATAACAATATCATCGGTTTTCTTATCCACTTTTTGTAAACTTGAAATAGAAAGAGAAGCTAAATGCGACAGCATAGCATGTCTACCAGAATGTTTTAAAATATTTTGAAGGTCATGAATAGAACAATGAACACGTGATTTTCTTTTGATGTTACCATTAGTCCTTATCCCATGTGACCTCGATTTTCGTTTAAGTAATTCTAACAAATCAAAAATGTCAAAATCAGGATTATTTGAAAAGTTGCCTTCTTGATAAATATTATTATTTAATCCAAGTGGATAGGGTGTTTGGAGTTTTTGTATCTATTTTTGCTCCGATATAAGTCTTGCTCTAATTTTAAATGCTCTAGAAGCATTGCTATCAAATATAACTTTTTCAACAAGTTGAATATTAACATGTTTTAAAGTGTGGCCTGATCGTTTGAAATGTTTATATAAAAATGTATTGATTTTATGATTGTTTCTTATTTTAGAACAGTGCTGACTAAAACGTGTTTTCAAAGGTCGCCCAGTTTGTCCAACATATTGAATCCCACAATTTAAAGCATTTCAGGTTAAAACATAAATAATATTGTCCGTTTGTCAGTCAATGTCTAAATCGATGTTTACTGAAAAAGTTCTACCATTGACTGTTGATTTAATTTTTGAACTACATTTTAAAAAACTGCAGCACTTGCACTTCTTTAAATCGCACTTGTATATAAATGGATACGATCTGCGTCTTCCGTCGTTTATTTTAAAAGGTGTGAAAATGTTATATTTTTGAAGAATATGTGATTTTATAGGTGACAATTTTATTTTTAAAGGGTGTCGCTACAGTTTCATGAAAAATTTCCCAATAATAGATTTCATTCAATTTCAAACTTTGTCTATGTCAAGAAAATGATGTTATGCAATGAAAAACAAATAAAAATGGGACCTCACCGGGTTTACTTGTTTTTTATTAGATACCGAAGATGTCACATTTCGAACAATTTTTACGATTTTCATAGACTTCTTTGTCGGCATAAAATCAAAGAATGTATCACAAGAATATCACAAATAATTCTATTTTTCAGTAAAAGACATTCTATATTACAAATAAATTGCTAAATATTGCAATACAAATAATGGAACACATATAAAAAATTAAGTATTACCTAATTTACGACAAAGGATTTTTCGGCAAATCAATTTATTTTAAGAGATGTTTTTAAGTTTACCGGACTTTTACATAATAGAATTTCACCAAATACTACCAATATATTCTCTAATGTATAACAAACAAAATTAAAAAGAAAATGTAGGTCACCGTGTTAGTTTTTTCTGTACGGAAATTTGAAAAAGGGGGGGGGGCGTAATTTTCTATACACAAAAAGCCTTAAAGACTTAAAGGTTTATAGTGTAGATTATTAATAATTAAATGTTTGTGGTATTCAAAGTATTATGATGACAATATCTGACAAAATGTATAACAAACATAAAATTAAAAAGAAAAATGACAGTCACCATGTTAATTTTTTCTATATGGCAACTTCAAGCGGGGGGGGGGGGGGGGTAATTATCTATACACAAAAAGAGTGAAAGGTTTATAGTATAGATCATTAATAATAAAATGTTTGGAATTCTCTGTATTATGATGACAATTTCTGACAAAATTTAATGAAAATAACATTAAGAGTGTAGATCCAGATTAGCCGGTACATCTGTGCCGTCTAATCAGGATATGCACTGTTCGCCTTTTGATTTGCAAGTTATTTCTGACCAAGACGCAAACAGTGCAGATCCTGATCTGACAGCAGGGATGTGCTAGCTGATCTGGATCTTCACTGGTTGCACATGTGTAAAAATGCGTATGTATGGAGGAAAGGGTTAATAAATCAGACAAAAGAAAAATGTAGGTTACCATGTTAATTTGTTCGAAATTACAATTTCAAAAGGGGGGGGGGGGGTAATTATGTATAAACAAAAAGACTCAAAGGTATATAGTGTACATCATAAATAATTACTGTGGTATCATTTTATTTAGCGATGGCTTAATTTTCGCGTATTTCGCGCTCGGACCAGTGCGCGAATTTAAAACCTAGGCCAAAATTTAACCAATAATCCACATACGTATCCGGAACGAGCTATAACCGAATAAGTCATGTCTTGGACCGTGAACTGTGTTTTATACATTGATAAAACCCAGATTGGACCGTGAACTGTGTTTTATACATTGCATTTAGACGGTGGTACAGTAGTTTAATACTCGTTAAGAAAAACTGTAGCGTACGCCTTTAAATTATTTTTAAAAAAAGCAACATATGCATATCAGGAATAGCCACACTCAAAAAACACAGCCTCCCCACGCAGCGAAAAAGAAGAGAGGAAGATAGAGAGAGCGCATGTTTTATATATGTATGTCAATTCAAATAGGACGCCACAAACAATTAATAAACAAGAGAACCTTTGGGGATACCGCCTTGGAACGGTCAGTGGCAAAACAAATTGTCACTGGGGGTTTAAACCAGGTTCTAGGGTGCACCAACCTCACACTTGCCCCAACAGGTTCTCGTATCACAAAACAAGTACAAATTGTCTTGGTGAAATAACTCCAACCCACCCATCAGCTCAACAATGTTGCATGCAAAAGCATACAAACATATAAACATAAGAATTTAATAGCATTGCAAAGCCAAAGGGCGGGTACTCAATGATCTTTCCGAGACCAGAGCACCTGGAGTAAAATCAGCAAGAACACGATGACAGGGATAAAAGAAACAAATCGAGCTTTTAGGTTCTTTTAAGAAAAGATTTCCCCATAAACTTTCATAAACTCTTACACCCCTGCCACCGTCGCAAATAAATTAGTGCAATGTGCATTCTGCAAACCAGTCAAATTGACGGAAGTGGCCGAAGATAGATTAATTGTAGATTAACGAACTGACGGTTGCAGGTATGTAAAATTATTTAATTTAGCTGGAATATGGACAGAAGACGCAGAGGATAGCCTTGGATTTAAAATATGTGTTTTTATTTTGTTCGCCATGATTCATGTGTTGTGAAAATACCATTACATGAAAAGCGACTTTGAATTATATTGAAAATTATCGAGTGACGTCATAACGTCATAATATCGTCACATGTTCTGCGCGCCTTCAGAATAGGAATTATTCAAAAAAATAGCACACAGGACAATTCCAAAATTAATAACGCAATGAATCACAGATCCCAAAGTTATGGGACTGTAAAAATAGAAATCGAGTATGCCTAAAGGACCAAATCTGGTTCCAGAATTTCTAAGAAAATCTCAATTTAAACATAACAAAAAGTCAGTGATTATGTAACCTTCAATGTGGTATAATTATGAGAGAATTTGGGTGGTTGGGGAGGGGTGTGAGAAGTGAACGTAAACAGCAACCCCTGAGGGATGAAAAGATATTCGAGAGATATTCGTGAGATATTCGACATTGTTGTTCTTGGTATCGGTTTTAATTTTTACATTTTCTAAGGACACCCGTCCAAATGCTCGAATTTGGTATACGTATAGTTCTGGTTATAATTCAGTCAGTAAATGACAATGCAGCAGATGCAATGTTTCACTAAGATTGCAGTGTTAATTTTAGAGCATTTAAATCTACACCAAGTATGTATGAAATCGAGATAGGTGAACTTAGTTCTCAACCTAAGAGGTCTAAGAAAGTAGGTATGCAAACTTTGTCAGTCACTGAAATCCCATTTGATCGTGTTGCAGAATTTATGTGAAAATAATGGGTGACTTGACATCTATAAATGACTTAATTTCTAAGATGGGAGAATTTCTCGGATTATAGATTGAACATTTTGGCGATCAAATTATAATTTCAAGTAAAAATGTTAAGCCGAACATTGTTACTTTTCGTGAAACAGCCTCTTCTCTTCTTCATCAATTTTACAGCGTGCCCAAACAGATGGATCTTGAAGTCGAAAAGCGCTGAATCATTTAAACAGAAGTTTGATTAATAAAAAGCGATATCAAATCCATTGACCTTTAAATAGTACATGTATTTATCCTGAAGAGTTAGCTTCATTAGACAAAAATTTAGAATTTATTCCTGAATCCCAAAAATCTTTTCTTAGTATTTTAATAATCGTTATGGACAAAGACAAAAAGGTTGCGTCCATAGGTCAAGCAGTTATGCAGAATGTTAAAACCACGGTCAATACTTTCACCTTTACAATTAGGGATAGGCGTTCACCGAAGTTCAGAATTATGAAAAAAAGCGCGGCAGTACACCAAGGCACAGAGATAAGCGTGTTCTCAAGACAAATTTGTCTACATTATGTTGCAGATAATGCTGACCACAATATAAGAACCATAGATGGACTTGACACATTTCATGGGATGGGCATAATTTGTTACGATTGCGCCTGGTACAAGTAATCTAAAACCAGTCCCTCGCATAACTGTAACTGTAACAGCCGAAGATGTTGCAGCAGTGGGTAGAATAGATGTAAACCCAAATTTTAAACCCAAAGACAATTTTGAAATACCATTATCCCACTACCAAAATTTACTTCGGAATACCCGTCAGCAAATATTGACCTTTTGTGGTGAATGTCTTGGTTATAAAACTGGTTACACCATCTTGGAAACAAATAAAACATTTCGCGAATGTTCTGTATTTTATGATCAAGAAGCCACAAAAGAAGATGTAACTGTTGCTGGAGAAAAGCTTTAGTGGTATTATACAATGGTAAAGCTGAGGACTCGCTTTATAATTTGCGGCTGAGTAAATTCTTCCAAAAAGTGTCATCGAGCGACAAATATTTCTCCCGAGAATCTTCCGCCAACACCAGAAGCAGCAAAAATCCCATAGCCTTCGTGTGTACCACCAAGTTCAGGTATTTAGTAGAAACACTATCCATAATCCTGAGGAATGGGGATAAAAGGTCTTTTATGGTAAAATGTTACTACTGAAAAAAGACAAAGAACCGGCTCCAGGTAACCTTCTAACAGTCAAATGATGCAAATGTAACACATATTGCAAAACAAATCGTTGCACATGCCGGAAACATGGTTTAGATTGCTCCTTGATGTGCACTGACTGTAGAGGTGTTAGCTGCTTTTAAAGCATGAAAGTGGAAAGAGGTGAGCCCGGAAATGACTAGACCAGTGGAATATGGATTACTTATTTCTAGTATTACTAGTTTTCAAAAAAACTAGTGTATAAGTAAAAGATGCAATACTTCATTAAAGGTTTAAAATAACAATGACGTTTACAATCATTTTCAAGTAAAGGTAAATCTTCTGACAATATAACCTTACTAATATTACATTTTGTACAAAAACTGTCTAAAGTCGATGCTTCAAAGAGTCACTTAGTTATTTGACAATTCTTGTGACAGTAAAAGTTTTACAACATATAAAAATCGACCGTTTGTGAATAAGCAATTTAGGGTGGGTGGGGTAATTCAACCTTAAGAATTGTTCATTTATTAAAATGACCGATAAGATTTAATTTTTAAGAGACTTGATGTTAATTTACAAATAATATTTAATAGAAGTTAGTTTTAAGACTAGAATTTGAAAGAATGTAAAGAAAATGTGTCGTGTAGTGCACATAGCCAGCTATTAATGATTTTTATGGTTTTCAACCTATCCTATTGTCAACATACGAATTTATGGATTTCCGGTTGTCCGATTTTGTCCAATTTTTGGTATGATTCAGTTTATATTAAATGTGATTAGTGGTAAAAATTTCATTTCCGTTGCAATTTTGTCTAGGTTTGACGTATTTATTTCATAATGTGACCGTACTAAAGCTATCTACACTCTCCACCAACGTCCTTATTTGTCACTTTTTGTCCGTAATTGTTTTCACAAGTTAGACATTGACTTTACTCTTTATTTGTGATAATTTGTTAAGAATGTTCAGTCTTTGAGCTTTAGTCTTGAAATAATTGATTTTGGAATAGTGTGGCGAGAGTAATCCTTTATTTTGCTTGAAATGAAATTAAAGCAATCAGAAAATGGCTCTTTATTGCTTGTTTTTTATAAGGCCGCTATATGAAGGAAAAAAAAACATTACACTTTATTAATCAGCAGCACTTTTGTTTAAAGTCAGTCGCTACAGTTTTATCAAAATTTTCCCAATAATAGATTTCATTCAAACTTTGTCTATGTCAAGAACATGATGCTATGCAATGAAAAACAAATAAAAATGGGACCTCACCGGGGTTACTTGTTTTTTATTAGATACCGAAGATGTCACATTTTGAACAATTTTTACGATTTTCATAGACTTCTTTGTCGGCATAAAATCATAGAATGTATCACAAGAATATCACAAATAATTCTATTTTTCAGTTAAAAACATTCTAAATAACAAATAAATTGCTAAATATTGCAATACAAATAATGAAAGACATAAAAAAAATTAAGTATTACCTATTTTACTACAAAGAATTTATCGTCAAATATTTTCATTCTAAGGGATGTTTTTAAAATTACTTAAATTTAACAATATAGAATTTCACCAGATACTACCAATATATTCACCAATGTAAAAAAAAAAACATAAAATAAAAAAGAAAAATGTAGGTTATCATGTTAATTTGTTCGAAATGGCAATTTCAAAAACAGGGGGGGGGGGGTAATTATGTATAAACAAAAAAAACTTAATGGTATATAATGTACATTATAAATTATTACTGTGGTATCATTATATTAAGCGATTGCTTAATTTTCGCGTATTTTGCGCTCGGACCAGTGCGCGAATAGAGTTCTTTCACATTGTTGTGCGCATGCGTCGAACTCCACGTTTAGGTACGAAAATATTGGTTTTATCCTAAACCGACGCGTGAGGGGGCATTTAACAGTGTCATCGCTAACAGAATGAACGGACATGATCACGGTGTCCTCTTAAAGCTTATGATAAATTATAACAATAATTGTGATGAGGCACAATAAATTCGAGTTTTACGAATTTCCGAATATTGCAGGCTTTAAAAAGTCTGGTCGGCAAGATTTGACTGTGAAAAGCGTAAAACAATCAAAGACGTGGTTGCAAATTTGAATCAGGAAGTCTTATAGGATAGCATGTTACTGTCTATTTGCCACAGACACATATATAAGCGTCTCGTGTTTTTCTGACAACATGCGTTTACTTCAAAAAATATATTTTATGTAACTTGATCTCCCTAAATTGGAAGAGAAAACGGATGAATTCAACAATGTATCGCCGTTGTATTCAACGCACGTTAAGCGTTATTATTTTGTTTACTTTTTTACTTCCTTCCAACATATGTTTAAAACTAAAATTTATTGTAATCATTCGTATATTTCTTTTATCAGTCCTGGATTAAAATTATTTTTATGTTTAATAACTAGAAATCATACTTTGAACACGACCGTGTTACTGTTGATTGTCCCTATATATTTGACACAATATTCCCATTCCCATTCTGCCCAGAAAACGATGGTGACATATTGAGGTGTGAAAAGTTGTTTGATATCTGACATTTGAGGAGACTTAAAATTAATTATCTCAAATCATCCAATTGAACTTAACTGTTATTGTCACTTCAAGCGTTAACTTTTCGAATACCTAAAAAATTTTCACGAGTTCAGTCCCATATTTCTATAACTATAATTTGTAGCGTTGAAATGGCAGATCATGTAGTAGTTTACGTCTTATTCATGTTATTATAAACATCATTTTTTTTTATAAAATCGTCAGCCATAGTCAATAGACATTAGTTTAAGTCGCATTTCATGAATATCTACGTGTTACGGGAATGATGTAGAAAGAAGATAAAATGTCCGCAGACCTCCAAAATCTCAGGATTTTATCTGAAATCTCCGGACCGTAAGGTTCTTCTCCGGATCTAAGGATTTTCAGGCAAAATCTCAGGATTTAAAAATATTGAAAAGGATAATTAATGAAACATAAATTTTACTGAATTAAGAATGGGTTTTACAATTATATTAATTAATATTAAGATACTTGGTCTTGGTCAAGGCTCCAAAATTTCCTGTTTATTGAGAGATTACGTGATGGTGACACGATGCCTCGGGCACACATGTACACAACAGCTAAGTGTCAAAACTAAACTCAGACCTGAATATCGCAGTCCCGTTCATTTGTTTTGGTCCATGGTCATTTTGATTTTAAACAGAAATGAAAATATTATATTTCAAAACCTACAGCGACAACAATTACGAACTTCAACATCAAAATAGTTTATATTAAAAAAAAAAACTCTCTGGATTTTTTTTGGAATAGTTTTGGTTGGCCTGCCGTCCGGCAATATTCGTTTGGTTCAATCAATTTAACGATTTCTCGGGTTGTAGCTGGAATCATCCTATTATGTAAATACGTAATATTTTTTCTCAAAAGCAAAACACGCAAAACACTTATCAACCTAGTCGCCGACGAGCTACATAAGAATATAATTATGTCTCATTCCACTATAAATTATAGCGTTACAAAAAAAATGCCGTAAAATAGTAAAATGTCCGATAATGTTCGTCTGAATTGTCAATTATACAGATTTATTTTAGTAAACACAATTCACGTGTGTATTTTCATAAAAACCCAAACAAATCCGTTGGATACTCGCGTCCTGAAAATACCGCGATAAACAATGTTTAAAATGCGCATAAACTTTCTTGATGTGCTTGTAAATGATCATAACGTTTTTTTATTCTTCGTTGTTTGACCGAACTTACTTATTTATAAATTTGAAATGATTAATCAACATGTTCTTAATTTTATAATCACTTAGTCATATTAACAAAAGTAAACGATGCCCCCTCGCTTGCATTTATCGACTAAATATGCTCTTCAATTTTAGAGAGCGCTAAGGGGAGGTAACAATGTGAAAGAACTCTATTTAGAACCTTATCCAAAATTTTACCAATAATCCACATACGTATCCGAAACGAGCTATGTCCGAATAAGTCATGTCTTGGACCGTGAACTGTGTTTGATGCATCGATAAAACCCAGATTGGACCGTGAACTGTGTTTTATACATTGCATTTAGACGGTGGTACAGTAGTTTAATACTCATTGAAAAAAACTGTAGCGACTGCCTTTAAATAAATCCTTTTTAAAGTACTCAATATCATAATAATCTCCCTTTCAATGAAAGATTGCTCTAATTTTGACCCTGTTGTGTAAATAAATCATAATGGATTTATTAAGGGACAAATCATTAAGAAATAAAAAAAAAACATGAATTTAATATTCTATTCCAAGACAAATAGTTCTTTTTACAACCTCTCTTGACACAGAGAAGAAACGAAACTAGCATATATTGTTAACATAGACAATGATGACAAATTGAAATTTCGGGTAATGGTTATAATCTTAAAATCACTTTCATATAGATTTATTATAATTTGACTACAAGAAAATAAGTATATCCGTAATACTATTTTGAAAATAGTTTTAAAAATCAATTATTAAATGTCTTTTGAAATCTTTATTGATTGTTTTATTAAATGAATCCAATACGTCATGTATTTACTCACACCGCCGGATCGATATAAATCCAAAAGCAATTCTTTAAAGATTAAAGCTTAAATTGTAGGCTTTTGTTGTTTACAGATCACAAATAAAGAATTAAGTCAATCTCTTTCTAACGAATGGACAAAAAGTGACCAATAGAACTTTGGGTGAATATTTAGTGAATGTTTAGTGAATAATCCAAGTAAGTAAACAACAACACAGCCTTGAGTAGTTGTTATTTGATCGTGCTTTCTGTTCAATTTGAAGGATTTCTTAGAGCAGCATTATCTTTCAATATGTTGAAACACTCGACTAGAATAATCATACTGCCTTCATCATCATAAGAGTATAGTGAACTTAATCAATGTTATTGTTTGCAAGCAACAACATGTTTCTTGCAATGAAACGTTCTGACATGTTTATGTACTGTCAAAATGAGTTTGCAGTATACTATTTCATAATAATTTTACTGTTATCAGTAAAAAAAAAAAACGTTCACGATGTCATGCAGCGATGATAACGTATATCGGGGCTATCCGATCAATCTTTTTGGGGGTTGTCCCGGTTAGATTATTGTTTTCGTCGTCGGAAGTACAGGGCTAGGTGCTGTCGCCGTGACGGCTTTTTTTTATTATTGCCATCGGTCATTTGGCAGAGACTGGCTCAATATGATTAACGAGCAAAGGCCGTGATAGACCTAAAAGCATGGCTTCGAGGAAAGTGATAGTGCCGTTTGTCATTTCCGGAATTACTTTCTTCCGGAAACGTCTTATGTGTTAATAATTTACTCCATAGATACGCATTTAATCACCTGTATGACAAGTGTAGTTTCAGATTAGCTGGCACATATGTGCCTTCTGGATCTGCACTGATCGCAGCTTGGTCAGAAATAACCTAATTAATGTTGAAACATACAGTTTAGATCCTGATATGACGACAACGGTGTGCTGGCTGATCCAGGTCTAAACTGTTCGCATTTGTAATAAAAGCAATTTATATGGAGAAAAGTTTTTCACGACAGTGTGTAGTGTATAATACACAAAATGGCAGTTTGGTAAAGAAATCTCATTTGAAAAATAAATAAAAAATTAAGCTGCAGCGTCGCGACCATAAAAAATCTCCCCGTACATTCAGTCAGTACTGTTATCAGTAAAAATAAGGTTTGAGGTGTAATGCAGTAATTAAAAAGTTTATCAGGGTTATCCAATCAACATTTTGGGGGGTTGTATCGGTTACCTCACTAGGTAATGTAGTCGACACTGCATGGCTTTGCGCTCTCACCGTACGGGTTCGAATTCCAGTAGTGGCAATACCTTTTTTAAAGAGAAGCTTAGTTAAGCAATATTTACATTCCTATTAATTTCTTCGTTTACAAAAAATTCGGTTCATTTTGCATGGATTTGCCAGCTCTCGCGTGCACGTCCAATCTGCATGAACCGCACCAAAATAAGAATCATTCCTTAATTGTACACAAACATCTTTAGTAAAGAGATATGCGCTAAATAGAAAGGAATGTATTTTACTTCAGCAATCTTTTATGGTTCATGGTTTGAGTAAATGGCGTCCAGTAAAGAAATACGTATGTGGAGTAAAACAATATTCAATATGCCCAATTCGTCTTACAACCGGATTTAGTAGCAAACAATCAACAATTCTTGTTGAACATTCAACAAATGTTGTTGATATTTATTATGATGGTGATTATTTGAACGTTCGGTTTTATTTTAGCTGATTGAGCAACACTCATTCCAAAATTGATGTAAATTTTTATAAGATAAAATCAATGTTGATTTTCTAAACTTATTACGTTGTTTACTCTGAAAATATGACTATTACATAATCACTGTAAATAACGAAACTGAATTTGAGCAAAAAATAGAAAATTTAAATAAAAACAGATGGTGTACACATAAAATTGAATTACAGTCGTGATAAAGAGTTGTCCCTGTATTTTCATAGTGTTTTTACAATGCATACATATACCCGAGATTGGTTGGGTACACAGCCTCCACTTTCTCTTGAAAGACTGAATGTTTATGACTTATGACAAATACGAATGTTAGAAAAATGTCAGGAATGGCCACATCCAGCATACACAGCCTCCCCACACAGCCAAAAAGTAGAGGAAAAGAGAGCATGGTATTACAATAATCAGTTTCAAAATGGACGCCACAACAAATAACGAAAGCGAGAACCAGAGAGGTTACCGCCTTGGAACGGTCAGTGGCAAAACAAATTGCCACTGGGGGTTTAAACCCGGTTCTTAGGGTGCACCAACCTCACACTTGCCCCAACAGGTTCTCGTATCACAAAACAAGTACAAATTGCCTTGGTGAAATAACTCCAACCCACCCATCAGCTCAACAATGTTGCATGCAAAAGTATACAAACATATAAACATAAGAATTTAATAGCATTGCAAAGCCAAAGGGCGGGTACTCCATGATCTTACAGAGAGCATTCATCGGATGCAGACATTGATAGTTTTATTTTGGAGGAAAGTGAATGTTTCACTACTGTAAATTATCGATTTACCCATCTTCAGTTTAAGTTTAAAAAAAGACCCGAAAACACATTACAATCATCAACATATTTGGCTATCGTTTTTATACATCACAACATAGATGAATGAAATAAAATAATAACTGGCATACATTAAATTTATGTACAAAATATTCTTGGTACCAAGCAAACTTTGAATAGTATATGTTGGAACAGTCTCAATGGGGTCCTACCGATATCCAGAGTTATCCCTGATTTCGCTACATATTTACCTCCCTTGATCGAGGTGGCGCTTCTTTGGGTAGTTCCGGTTTCGGTTATATACAGTAAACTATATTGAGAGTACGCCGATTTTACGTTGAAAATAGCGGTGGATTACGAAAAAGCGTGGTCACATGTAAGTTTTTTATTGCAAGAAACACTATTGAACGTATATTTGATTTAAAGTATAGTAAAGAGGACACAGTATCGAGTAAAAGTCTATAGTCAGCTGATCAGCTGATTTCGTGTTTCCGGATGTTCCATGTTTATTGCACGGTGAAAATTCTTATTTTCTTGCGAGTATTCCGATATTTTGTATAAAACCTTGAATAACGATTGAATATTTATTAAATTGTATTGCATTTGTTTAAACTAAGTATTATTTGTGCTATATTCTGATGTTTGCTTGTATAAGCGGGGCGGGTGGGGTATCGCTGAATCATTTTAAATTAGTCATTCTGATTATAGATCAGTTTTTATTTTGTTTTAGACATTTATGGTCATCTCCAGTTTAAAATGCATATTGCTTATTTTATGACCAACAAAAGCACCAACACTGGAAATTGAATATTTCATTGGTAGTTGTTAATGGTCCAGTAGCCAGACCCAAATTATACCAGCAGACTAGCTATCAGTTTGGTAGTTTTATCTGTTGCCAGCTTCCAATGAGAGCTGTCTAGAAGAGAAATAATACAATTAAAACTTTAAATGTATCATCTTTGAAATAGCCAGTCTGTATACATATTTGATCCAAATTCTAACACACTCGGTAAATGATGAATTGATTTATAATACAGCGTTCGACAAGACATCAGTGAAGTTTTTAACTTATCCATGAGATCGATTGAAGGTTTTTGTTTGAAAAGTATTATGATTGAAATGCAGTCTGCAGTTTGGTTGTTTTACCATATATGGTTTCTTTTATAAAAGTTTAGAGAAAAACATTTGGTTCTGTAAAGCCAAGTCAAATGACTAAGGTCCATCAGCATTTCATATATTTATTGATATATTCTTTACTTTAATTTTGGTTTATTTTTGGGTTTTAAGCCAAGATTATCTTCTAATAAAACTATTTGGATTAAGGAGCATATATCATAATTCATATTGATTATTAGACCTCTTGACAGCTATAGTGAAACCCCCATCCACTAAATATTCCGTTGATGATTGAATATTTCCTAAAGAAAGACCCTCTTTCATGAATATTGTACAGACATTATGAGGCTTAGTGTAAGTGTAAATGCACAAATTAAATATTGTTGTTTATTTTCAGGAATATGTCAGCTCCTAATATTGCATCACCAAAACTACGGAGAAGGGCTGCATCAGGTGGAAAACGTTACTGTGTTCTGTGCAAGCACTATGAAAATGAGGTACTTGAGGATGGAACAAAGATTACATTACATAGATTGCCAGGTGGTAAACGCCAGTCAGAAATCTTGAGGAGAAAAGCTTGGTTGAGAGGCCTAAAGCTTCACAGACCAGATCTTCCCATTACAGACAATACAAGACTCTGTATCCTCCATTTTGAACACAGAACTTATAATAAAAGACAATCTGTTCCAAAATTCTTCAATCTGGACAAATGTAAAGTGCAAGAGGTGAAATCCAGACGCCCATTAATATCGACAGAAAACACCATCACAAGTAGCCAGGAAGACTTCGGTAATGAATGCTCAACAATGATGTTGGAATCTGATCAACAAGTGATGCCAGATTTATTTATGGACACTATAGATAGTTGTGAGACAATTGAATTAGGAGAGACGTCGACCCATCCTCCAACGTATGTGGAAGTTAGTGCGCATTTATTGTCTTCTGACCATGACTATTATTCACTTTCTAATGTAGAAGAAAAACAGACAACCCGCCCTATCGCCACACAGACTTCTCCAATAGAATCTTCACATAGTACCATGAAGCCAGAAGACATCAAAGACAATGATGAGAAAACAAAATTTTATACAGGCTTTCCAAATTACGCAACATTTTGGCTGTTTTTCCAAACTTTGTTACACCATGGTGCGGAGAAGTTGACTTACTGGGAAGGCCAAAAGCGTTCGGTTGGTGCAGAGAACAGGAAGTACAATATGGAGACTATGGGCAAACCAGGTCGCAAAAGACGTCTAAGGCCCCTAGATGAATTTTACATGGTGTGCGTGCGGTTAAGACTGGGGCTCTTACAGGACCACATAGCTGATTTATTTAAAGTTTCGGTCATGACAGTTTCTAGAGTAATGAATACCTGGATAAACTTTATGTATGACCATATGAAAAGCTTAATCCCATGGCCCTCTAGAGATCAGATTATGGCTAATCTGCCAAAATGTTTTACAGATATGCCCCAAGTCCGTATAGTCATTGATGCTACAGAGTTTTTTTGTGAAAAGCCAAGCTCACTTGTTGCCCAAAATTTAACATGGAGCGAATACAAACATCACAACACTTTTAAAGTGCTGATTGGTGTAGCACCCAATGGCTTAGTTACATTTATTTCACGTGTTTGGGGAGGACATACTTCAGATAGGCATATTGTCCAAAAAGATGGAAACTTGTTTATTCCATTGATGGAGCCAGGAGATATTATTTTAGCTGATAAAGGATTTACTGTTGCAGATTTGCTTCCTCCACACATTGGTCTCAATATGCCTCCTTTTGTTTCAAAGTCTAAGCAAATGTCTAAACACCAGTTTTTCAAAACACAGAACATTGCATCTTCTAGAATTGTGGTAGAAATGAAAATGGAACAAATAAAGAACTTTCGAGTACTGCAGACTGTTTTGCCTTTATCAGAAGCACACCTTGCGGAACAAATAATTGTTATATGCACTGCTATGACCAACCTGTATGAACCATTACTTAAGTAAAATGCTGGAATTGAATTGATTTCTAGAGTCTGAGATCAGTGGCTAAGATCATAAAACTAAATATGGAGATCAGTCTGAAATCTCAAGCATCTGATTGGCCGAAATGGTCAGTCGCCCATTTTAGCCAATCAGATCCTCGGGATTTGAGACTGATCTCTTAACTTGAGTTTTATGATCTTGGGCCTAGGCTAGGCTTATTGTGATACATGAGCATGCAATGCTAGACATTAACAGTTAAAATAACACACACCAATTTTGACAAAATAGTGTTGTCATTAATGCCACATTCCTTAGTACATACAATGAAACCCTGCTATTAAGACCACCATTGGGACTGGTAAAAAGTGGTTATAATTGTGGGTGGTCTTTATAAAGGGGTATAAACAAGTGCACCTGTAAAATGGGATATCACAATAGTGTTCGTTGAAGAGATGTGGTCTTAATGAGGGGTGGTCTTACTGAGGTGTTTTACTGTATCAATAAAAAAAACACCATGAAATTAGGAATTGTTGGAATAGAGGAATTTGAGTACCTATGCTAATTATGTCTAACAAAAAATCACAAAACTATGAATGACCTATCATAAATAAAAGAATTTGACTGTTCATTGATTTGTTATTATTTCTCACGTTCTTTTGGATGGAGAAAAGCAGAATTTTTTTACCTATTAACACTTTCCTCCATATATACACTTTTATTGTGAGGATGGACAGTGTAGATCCAGATCAGCAGCCACATCCAGGCCATCTGATCAGGATGTAAACCGAATCTGCAATGTTTTGTGTGTTTTTTTTTTCATTTATTTGCATGCAGTGCTTCCTTTTCATTTCTAACTTTACCTTGGCATTGTTAACAGTACGAAATTAGGCACAGTTTTCCAATGTTAAACTTTGGAAAAATAGTTTTTAATTACCGTATTTTCAAATATTGCGCCAACATTAGCAATCGCGTACTGAATATATACACTGCATTCGAATTTTCACAACATTTCTTTTTTATAACAGTTATCTTAATAATTTATTTTGTATGATAAATGTTTCAAATAAAAAATCAAAAAACTGAAAGTTGGCTGGCTATTTTTTCATGTTGTGTTTATCATTGGATGATAGTTTGCTAATAACCGTCGTTCAAATATGGCGCCATAACTGCAATCTAGTACTGAATTAGCATGTCGTATTCAAATTTTAACATTTTTTATATCTTAGCAATTCGGTTTTTGTGTAATAAATGATTCTAATTAAAAACATGAGAGATGGCCAGCTATGTGCTTTTTTTAGAGAGGATTGACCTTTCAATATTCTGAGTCTCTATAAAAGAGTATTCATCACGCTATCATACATCGTACAGTGACCTACAATTATACTAATAGTTTAGAGGACAGCATGTCTCTTTCAATAAACTGACCTGACATGTTTATTTCTGGTTACAAAGAAAGAAACTATTTGCGGAATATTGAACGTTAAGTACATCATTAATACTCTATTGTTTATAAATACTTCGAATACTTTTTGCATGCTTAGCGGATATATAAGGTATTGTGAAAATCTTTTGGAGAACTAACAACGATATCGTGTATAACTTTTTGGAGAAGTGACATTACAAACTATGTCTTTGATTGAAAAAAAGTTATTTATTTATCAATCAAATGTGTATACTATGACGTTCTTCTAGATATGGCCTTTCCTGATATGCATATTGCACATTTTTGTACAGTTTTTAACCAGAAATACAATAACTTGAAAGTCAGCATTTAGATATTTTTTAGCTGTTTGAGGAATTCGTGCTGAAGCAGTGATGAACAAAAAAGTGAAATATGCATTATCGGGAATCGCCACATTAACAAAACACATGTCAATTCAAATTCAAATTATACGCCACAAACAATCAACGAAAAAGAGAACCCTTGGGGTAACCGCCTTGGAACGTTCAGTGGCAAAGCAAATTGCCACATTTTTGTTTATTGTTAGTGGTGTCTTTTTTGAAACTGAATATTTTATTAACCATGCTCTCTCCCCCTCTTTTCTTCTTGACTGTGTGGGGAGGCTGTTTTTTCTGAATGTGGCGATTCCTGATATGCATATTTCACCTTTTTTACTACAAAACTAGCTTTATAGAAAGCTTACTACAGTTTCGGTTTTAACGAGTTTGTAGCTGGTCGTGTTTGACGTCAGCATTAGGTCTTAAATATTGATATTTATCAAGATTTTGTAAAAACATACTGTTTTCAAAAGATGTAAGAATATTTTCCCGCCTGGCCCAGTTGTTTTATGTATTTTTTGCACATTACTCGTATATTTAAAAAGTCTTTAAGAAATCAACTTCGTTATCAGATACATTTTGGTGCAAAAACTGTCGAGTGTAACATTAAATAAAATAAGCATCGGTACAGACAAAGATTCCTTATAACTTTTATTTCTAGTTTAATGGATGTTTTATCCATTTTACTTCCTGATTTCAAAATACTGTCCAAGTCGGAAGTGCTAAGCGGAAATGTATAGCCAATCTTGTTATACGATGACTCTGTCTGGATCTGCTTTTATCGAATTAAGACTTTCTACTTCAGCTTAATCCGCTACACAAATGTAATTTGTAAACTATTTCCTGAATGTTTGAAAAATCGTGATATAAAGTGTTTCAATTTAATTTCTAAGTACGTAAAATATGTTTATTAAGAAAGAATCATACCGAAAACACAGCATCTCACAACAGCCAAATGCTATAGAGAGAAAAAATATTGTGCATATCAGGAACTGCTGAACCCAGAAAATATAGAGTCCCACGAAGTGAAAAGTAAAGAGAAAAATTTAGCATGGGTCTTTAAAATGACCAATTTCATAAAAGACACTACAGATAAGTAACTAAAAAGAGAACACCTGAGAGGTAACCGCATGCAACGATCAAAAACACATGATAGTGTCTCTAGCTGGGAGCGAAACCGCAACGTCACGGCGACAGCGCTTAGCCATGCAATTCCTGTGTCCAAACCTACTGAGCTAACCGGGACAAGCCCAAAAAGTTGATCGGTTAGCCATGATATACGTTATCATCACTGCATGACATTGGTAACAGGTTATTTTACCTGAATTCTTCTACACAAGTAGTGTGAAATCTCACTATTAAGATCACTGAAACTGCAAAACAATTCCTTTAATGTAATAATAGAAAAAAGTGTTATACCGTAAAATGAGACATCGGAATCTTGTTAATAGTTGTCATATTATCAACTTGAAGGTGGTCTTAATTTCTGGGTTTGTCTTTAAAAGTGGTTATGCTGTAAAGGTCAAACGTTTGAGCATTTTCAACTGAAATTTAAAAAGTTATAACCTTTACTTCAGATATTTGTGGTTGTAATTCATTATATTTGGCGAACCAAGTTAAATGTATCGACCAAATAATGGAAGAATAACGCGACTCGCACAAAAGTCATGTCAAATAAATTTCAATTTATGGCCGAGGGATGCAAATTCCTCTCGGAGACAGGGAGTCGTTATTATTTGTGGTCAATGACCGTCTAACAAGTGAGTGTCAAACTGTAATGCACATTAAACCAATAATAATAACAAAGCAATAACAGTATTTATCAGGCATATCATATTTATCTCTAGACGACGAAATGCAAAATATCACAATTTTTATAAAGTGAATTCTTAAATTTCTCTTAAAATATTGAGAATCATAAAACACATTATTTAAACGATCAAAAATCAACATACGACTAACAACACAGTTTATTAATTCATATATTTTTTTTTTAAATTTTTCAATTTACAAGTTATTATATTGCAAAACGTGCCTCTTAATGAATCCTTGAAATGACGCTTTAAGACTGAGAAGATAATATATATTTTACATTGCGCATGTTTAGATAGTATTTTGAAAACGTGATTTCCCCTAAGACTATTGCCTTTATTAAACTTTAAGGTAGAACAATTTACAATTGTTATTCATTCACAGCTGCTAATTAATAAAATAAGAATCAGACATTATTACTTTAAACAACGCCAGACAATTCACAAAGAGTTGGTTTCTATTTCTAGAAATCATTTTTTTTTTGTTATTTCAAAAAGATTATTTCAAAGGTCAGGCAATAACATAACTTAACGTTTTCACGAGGATTATATTCTATTTAGCAAAATATATGGCTGCCTAATCACAGTTCGAAATTTGCCGAAAATTTGCAATAAACCCATCATTGGGAAAAATAAATTCTGTAAGTAACGTTCTAACAACTTCGGTTTTAGATATTTACACTCGTACGTTAATTGTGTAAATGTATTGGTTTACTACTACTTTGTTTAATAGTCGAGTACAGTTTAAATGATATAAGATATGGTAAGAAATACTGAAAGCTTTTGTCGTTTTACGTGACTAGGTACCTTTAAATGTTTCTTGGAAATTTTCTTTCCTGATATCACGTCGCGAATCTCCTACGATTCACAGGGCGATATAAATTATTTTTATATCTAGCTTTTGAACGGATAATTATCAACACTAGAAGACTTTAAGGAAATATATGAAAAGAGAACTACGAAAGCCATAGAGCACGACGAAATGAAAATACTGCAGGCTCGGTTTGATTGAGCCTGTTCATGGGCAGTAATGGGAATGCAAATTACTGCCCACACCGCCTATCCCCGGGTTGAGCGCAATTCAGTAATTACACCAATAAATAGTACAATTTTGATCCATCCCCAACGATGGTATGCATATGGTGGTGAACATGGAACCTTTCAGATTAATACCATTCCATGTTCAGCGGCGTATGGTCCTCAACATTTCGTTGCCTTCTTAAAAATCATTGGTGGTCATCTCTTACTATACACTGGAAAGAATCAATGACAACGAAATTTCAGTTCTCTACATGGTTGGACAGTACCTTCCATTCCTGCCTACGAATAGGCTCAATCAAGTCGAGCATGCAAATCGTCCATACGTGTTACATGTGCGGTGGCTTTTAAAGTTCCCTTTTATCTATTTAAGTTAGCTAATACTAATAATCATGGATAGCCCTCTCCTTAGATAAATTCCAGAGCGTGATAAAGCATTGTTTGATGACATCTTGTAAATGAGTGTAAATGTCTCAAAGCATTCTTGTCTTAGCGCATCCCTTTGATCTTGGAGTTCCTGGCCGCCAGGTATTTTTAGATAAATATTTACAAAACCAGTATTTTTTTCTAGACAATAGGTCTTACAGCAAACAGTAAATCTGTCTATATGATTCAAACGGTTGTATGTCAGCGCTACCTAAATAGTAAGAGGTTAAGAGCACTCTTTCATCTAAATTGAACGTGCAAACGTAAATACTGTCTCAGGAAACTATTTATCTTCACTAACATTCAAATAATGAGTATAGGTGTCAGGTTTTTAAGAAATACAGCAATCATGTTGAGATGTACAGTGTTTTTACTATAATGTTTTAAGAGATGAATTGCGTATCAAATTCAATTACTAATGCAATTCGCAAATGAAGAACAGTCACAGGCAGAAAATGCAGCCAAAAAAAAGAAACCCTCTGCAACAAATCCAAAGATTAATTAAAACCCTCATGACAAAAACTCCGCAGTCGATCAAAACTAGACAATGCATTTTAGATTTAAAGACCTCTTTGCTTGTTTCTCAGTACTGCTGCTATGAGACCAATTTTTTCCCGAGAAATGTTTAACATATGCTGCACTGCAGCATTAAAAGACACGAGTTATTGAAAAGAAAATTATAAAATCTAAAAACAAATATTGAGATGTATCTCGGCTTAAATTTGTAATGATTCATAATCTTTTTAATCAACGGTGTGGGAGTCTAGACACGCGCTTTTCGCAGCAGCAATATTACTTTTTAATTTAAAATATAAATAGAGGCATTTGGGAAACATAAAAAAAACAAGAAAATATCTTTTAACATTAATTACATAATATTATTTCGTCGAAGAATTTTTTTGTTATTTATTTCTTTTTTGCTATGAAAACTGTGACCTAAATTCCATGTTCGAAAGCATACGGATTAAGCCATGTTACGGTAATAATTCATTTTAGTGTAAAGTTCTATCACTATCGTTCCTACTCGGCGATTTCCGACAAGCTGTTGAGAATGACGAAGAAATCAATGAAGCGTAATCGGAGTGAATCTGTTAATGAATATGTCTTACCTTTGATGTGCCGACAAAGACAAATACAGCTATGACGGACGACCCCAAATACATGATATGTGCTTATTAATAGTTCTTATACGTTTAATGATAAAACACAGAGCGCTTAATTACAGTTTTTGTTTAAAATGGGTGACCAGGTCATGCAAAAAAAATCACGGGAAAGGAGTTATGCTATAAAATAAGCTGTGTAACATTGGAAGCGACAATCACTGAGAAATCAGAGCTTTATTGATGCTGTGGCCCAAATACCGGTATGAGACACGAAACGAGAAAAAAGTAAATAAACGTTATGATTTGAAATGGCGTCGAAAATCAGCAATAAAACTCTTATTAAGTATTTTGAAATCTAAATGATAAAATGCTACATTGATTTTGTAGATAATGGTTGTAAAATTGAAAATATGAAGTGAAATAAATTTCATACGCGTTCAAAATGTAACAGTAAGTTACAAAAATATAGAGGATATATATTACTGCTAAAAGTTATCTATTTATTTCAGGTTCTTAATGTGTCACAATTTAAAAACGTTTCAATATCACATTTATATATTTAACAATACAATAAGGCTGTCGAGTTATGTCAAAAATCTTGAAATTGAGCCTGTCGCAGAGATGAAAAGTGAGTGTAAGGAACGACAATTCTGCGAAGGAGATTGTGAATGAGTGCTTCAAATTATCTTCAACAACGTTAATTACTGTCTCAGCATATTAAAACTACAACTCAAGGATATCATTTTTATTCAAATATCAAGGAAAATTAGCCGGGCTGCTAGAAAACCAGGGCTGAAGGTTATAAAGTTGAGATTGGAAACCAGTTTCAAATCTCAAGCATCTGATTGGCTGAAATGGCGACTGGTCGCCCTTTCAGCTAATCAGTTGCTTGAGATTTGAGACTGGTTTCCATGCTCAGTTTTATAACCTTGGGCACAGGCTTTATGTTATCTGTAATTACATCTGAAAGCAATGCCCTTTTTTAAAAGTGAAAATATTTTGTTGTTTTAGAAACGTAAAAATATTTAGTTGTTAAAATAAGAACATACAAATAAATTCATATCAAACGAGATGCAAACAGGATTTAGAAAACCCTCAAAAAGACAAAAATTGAAAAGGTAGCTCGGTTTAAGAGATGATGTAGTTTGGTGAATGGCGGCATATTTTAGATGCATTATTTTGCTTTACATAAAAAATATGGAAATGACACATAGCTTAAAAGAAGAAGAAAAGATAAGACGCCACCAACAACTAACGAAACAAAAAACCTGACGCCTTGAAACGGTCAGTGACCAAACTGGTGTTGAACCAGGTTCTATATTGCATCATCTTCATTCTTGCCGCAACAGGTGCTTTTATAATGAAGCAGGTACAAGTTGTCTTTGTGAATTCGTTCGAACACTCTTATAAACTCGTAAAGCATAAACATCTTTAAAATATAAGAAGCTTATAGCATTGCCAAGCAAAGACGGTGGGTACTTAATGAGATCAGAGCGCCTGCAGTCAAAACAGAAAGGGCAAGTGAAACAGATCAAGCTGCTACGTTCCTTTAAAAGAGTTCATAAAAACAATCACAAACTTTAAAATCCCTGCCACCGTCGTGCAAACACCAAGCAAACAGAGAGTTGTTAAATATATCATACTGTAAACCTTTTTTAGAATTAACATATGGTGGTTACAAATAATTTGAAATAATTGAAATCGTTCAGAAGAAAATGAACAATCTCTGAAATAAAACCACATTACATGTCACTTATTAACCATATAAAAATGGAAAGTTTTCAATATTGAAATAATCAAAATAATCTCTTTAATGATATCTCGAAGAAGCTAAAAAACTATCTTCAAGGGAGAGATTAAGATCTCATCTAAAACGTTTGCTTGATAAAACTGAATATGTTTTTCATTGTGAAATACATAAAAGTACATAAAAGTACATCAGAACACTACAGTCTATGTTACTTTCATTTGCAAAGTTCAAAATTTAATCCACCGTGATATACTGTTAGATACAAGCTTCCTCCTTTTTAACCATTTGTGTTCGTTAAATACAACAGACCCAAATGTAGTAGAAAACGTATTAAAAGTCATTTGTTTATCAATTAAAGAGTGTAAGAAAATAATTAAATCAATATCAATAATCTTTCTTTTATAGCACATATCGTAAAATAAAGAACCAAAGGCCTTTCCTTGATTGTATATTTAATAAAATTAGCGCAGCAAGAAGTCAGTAATCAGAGTTCAATGACCAATTAGATCGGGGTTTTAAATATAAATTTCGGAAAACTCAGAGTTCTTAATCAAGCACAATAGTAAGATAAGCCTTACATTGTTCAATGCTTTTACAGTCTTTTATGTTATGGGAAAGAACATTTGATTATGCCATATAAACAAAAGTTCTACGTTTATCAGGACTTTTTACTTTGGCAATGTTTGAGTAGTGGATATAAACAGAGTAATACAGAGAGGGTAAACAACGACCATCCCATTTTCAGTTTGTCTTATGAAATATTAGTCGTAAATATTAGAAATACATAACAACATTACAATGTCTCATTATTTGAAGATTTTTAATCTCAGAATCTCAATAATATTGATCTGATTGAACAATTATCAGATGAAACTTTAATCACTAGGACAACTCATATTTGGAAAATCGTATTGAGAGTATTTGCTTAAAGCATGGATTTACGTTTAATAATGCCCATGAAGGTTCGAAGTTCTCTGTCATAAGCAAAATATTGTTTGGGACGGATCATTATTCTGCATCTAATAAATTCATCCAATCAGCGTCCTTTAATTGTACCACGTGACCGTCAAATTTTTCCCGTATTGGATCCAAAAAAGTCCGTATTTTTTCATATTGGATGGTTAAGTGCAAATGCACTTTACCATTGTTTTACAACGATAAAAGCCGTTGACCGTAAAAATGATCCAAATGAAAAAAATTTGATGCAGGCAATATGACGCAACTTGTCAAGTAAGAGAAATGTAGAACTTAATAAAATATTGGACAGTACAATATGGAATATATATGGAATAGTCTTTAAACGCTTGAAAAGTCATGCTTCATTTATTAGATGTAGAATAAAAAGGTTATTAGACGTTTTACTGTACAATACGGGGTATATTTGGACTCTTACACGGCTCGTCCAATGTGACTTTTCAAGCTCTGTACTCGTCCAAATATATTCCCGTATTGTACAGTAAAACGTCTAATAACCTTTAATTATTGGTGTAAGGCGGAGGTAATATAATGTATTGTGTTGAACGGCCTTCAAAATGCGTCATAGATAATTATAGGTTATTAGACGTTTTACTGTAAAATACTGTAAAATACGAGAATATATTTGGACAGAAATGATTGGATGTACGGGGAGATATTTTAAAACCCCCACATGGCACACGACACAAAGAACGCCACTGTGTATGAATCTGACGCCTGAATATTGTGTGGTTAACAAACTGATGTGCCGATTTTGATGTCTAGCGTTGATAAAATAGACAAAATTCTTGGATCTAATGTTAAAATATAAACACGTCTTGTAGATCAGTTTTTTTTTCACGCGATGTTTCTTGCCTGCAACCCAGTAGCGTGATAACATTGTTTAACACGCTAGCAAAATGTAAAAAGTCATACTATTTCAATCACGTTTGCACTTTGCGGAATGAGGTCGCGGCATTTGCGCTAAATAGCATGTGCTTATTTTGACATTAGAATATAATACACAATATTGTCAGAAAATTGTCTGAAAATATCTTTCTGAAGAAACGTTTTCCATGACGTAAGCATTTATGAGCTAGTGAGCAACTAGTTCTCATTTTTGTTGCACAAAAAATAACACGAAAGAATTTTTTGTTAGTTCGAGAGTGTTTTTTTGTTTCTGCAATCGCTTAAATTGCCCGCTGAAGTTTATTAAGACGATTGACTTTAGATTGATATTATAAAACTAAGTTCTTTAGCCAAAATGCAGTTTCAGGTTTTGATAACAAAAGAAAATGCTTTGATATGTTTTGTGTTTGCACACTTTATATTAATTTATTTCTCATCGTATTTCTTCATATCTAGGAAACTCGCTTTTCGGGTTCAAAAAAATGAAAAAGAATTCTAAGAATCTAAGAAATTCGCTTTTCTGGTAAAAAAAATGGAAAAGAAATATAAAAAAATAACTTAACAATATTACTTGTGTCGGGATATTACATATTATCCGAGATTGCTAATTATAATGCGAAGAGTCTACTCAGTTTATAAAATGTCAACTAAATAGTTAGCCTAAAAGTCACATAACATGCGGCGCCAGCGCCTAGCCAGCCATGCAAGAGAAAAAGATGAAATATGCATATCAGGAATCGCCACATTCAGAAAAAACAGCCTCCCCACACAGTCAAGAAGAAGAGAGGAGGAGAGAGCATGGTTAATAAAATGATCAGTTTCAAAAAAGACACCACTAACAATAAACAAAAATGAGAACCCGAGGGGTAACCGCCTTGGAACGGTCAGTGGATAATCAAATTGCCACCAGGGGTTTAAACCAGGTTCTAGGGTGCACCAACCTCACACTTGCACCAACAGGTTCTTATATCACAAAACAAGTACAAGTTGTCTTGGTGAAAAAAATCCGACCCACTTATCGGCTTAACAATGTTGCATGCAAAAGCACACAAACATATAAAACATAAGAAGCTAAGAGAGAGAAAGAGACAGAACATATCATCCGCTTTCCCCAAAAAGGATACCTCAAATTCAATGATTGACATTCTGCACGGTTTGAAAATAGTATATTACTGGCAAGGTAGGTAAATGAATCGGATAACTAATGAAGTTAAGTACGGGGAAACTTTTTTAAGCCGCCACAATCAAAATACAGTTTACCCTTAAAGATATTTAAAATATAAATGATAAAAGTTTTGCGTCTTGTGTCAAAGAGATAAAATTTCATAAACTCCAGTGTAAAGCCAACACTTTAGAATAACAAGCTTTCTTTTGATCTTAAACATTCTTTTAAAAATGATTTTGTAACTTAATTTTACTTTTTTTAAACTAGCAGTGTGAGAATGCGCTGTCCCACGTGCAATATCTTAAGTGGTTTATGTTTCAAAGCATTTTCTCTGTTCTTAAAAAAGAAAAGTCATACTGGGATCTTTGAAAGCCATCAAACACGATAAATATGAAATTACCGGTATTTTAGGCTCGGTTGATTGAGCCTGTTCATAGGCAAAAGCAGAATTGGATATTGCTGCCGACGCCGCTTATCATAAGCTTGAAACAATTTTTAAAATTTAAAAAATTTAGTGAACGCAATCTTCTTTGTGCTTTTGCATGCAACATTGTTGAGCTGATGGGTGGGTTGGAGTTATTTTACCAAGACAACTTGTACTTGTTTTGTGATATGAGAACTTGTTGGTGCAAGTGTGAGGTTGGTGCACCATTAATGTAGAACCTGATTTAAACCCCTGGTGGCAATTTGATTTTCCACTGACCGTTCCAAGGCGGTAACGGTTCTCATTTTGTTAATTGTTTGTTGTGTCATTTTAGGAAACTGACCATTTTATTAACCATGCTCTTCTTCTTGACTGTGTGGGGAGGCTGTTTTTTCCTAATGGCAATTCCTGATATGCATATTTCATCTTTTCATAGCATTAATGCAGAAAATCTTCCGAAACAGAGATATCGATAGAAAAACCTTTCTTATGTAACAGTTTCTTATATGCTCTCAACAAACGAAGCGGTTGTGCTGTTAAACGAGTTTTACCTAGGTAACGGTTGTATACTTCAATCTTCAATAATTTCAGTCACCGTCTGTAGACGGCAATCATATCAAGCCTATGAGATATTAGGTGATCCCTTATACTCTATGTCCTTAGTTCAGTGCCTCGTTTTGAGTGGCTTAAATTGTTCTCTTTTTATTTTCAATTATTTTTAGGAAGATTTCGTAGAGCTACGTGATGTAACCATGGTAACGAGAGACAATGCCGTATATATTTTAACAAATTAAGTTAAGTTTGAACTAAAGAATCAAATAGGACAGAGTTACTGTTTCGTTTAACAATACCTTTAAGGTTCAGTTACCCTTCATGCATTATACAACATGTAATATTTACATTTTACCTTATAAATTTCAAATAAAAATACATTTTAGACGCCAGAACACCATGCAATACATTAAGAAAAGTCCAGATTAAAGACCGTGTTAAAGCAATTACTGTCAAAAGACACTTTCATTAGTTCGAAGATAATTCTAAGAGTACTACCATGGTGACGGAAGGCATTCTAATGCCAATGAGTAAATCACCATGTTTGCTTATACTTTCCAAAATTTACAGTTAGTTTACTGTTAAAACATATATATTTCAAGTGTACTGGAAAAAAAGATTCGTTCTTAAGACTTCAATTGTCATTCAGGACGTCTTTTTTTAACTTTGCGCATGCGCAACCTGATTAAATATTACAAGCATTTAAATATGCTTATGGGTGTTGTTTATTACTTAAGGATTGAATCGATATTCGATGATCTCCATTTCGGTATGGAGTGTGTGAAGCCCGAAGGGCTTCATGCGTACTTTAAACAATCCAACTGTTTTTCATACCCAAATGGAAACTATCAAATAATGATTCAATCCTTATAATTAAACTCATAAATAATCCCATTAATACAGAAATAACTAGAAGAATTCGTCATTTTACGGCTTTTTCGAATGGCTGTTGGAACAGCTATGTTGACGACAAAGTGAATGACGGCACGCTTTTTCGAAGCAACTCGTGGCAAAACGAGCGTGCACGGCGACGTCACACGTCAAAACATCGTTCAAAGTCCAATAAATTGTGAACGGCTCTACAGTAGCCACGCCTTTTAAAGTAATACGTCACACTGTTCACCATCAGAAATTATGATTCGTTAGATGAATAAGACTTTATCGTAGAGGATGAAGTTGAAGTGTAAATATATAAAGATTGCATAATAAACAGTGTTTAAGGCTTTCATTTAGTCACTAATGCAGTAGGCCACTAAGTGCGCAAACTGATTTATTGCCTAACTGGGTTCTGATTTTAAGTAGTACGTGAGATATGCCACGGTTCATACATTATTTATTTGCATTTCGTCTTGAATCATGAAGGCGATAACGAGAAATTTATTAAGTCTGTTTTATTCAATTTGATCAATCGACTGTTTTGTTTTGATTCGAAGAGTTTGCAATAAAACGTGACCTTAACAATTCCTATTAAGCTTTTGGTCCCGGCTGGGGTATCGAAATAGATGAAAAGGAAACTTTGAAAGCCACCGAACACGACACTTAAAAAAAATATTGCAGGCTTGGTTGAAACAATAAAAAGAAAGAATAAGTTGTAACCATAAATACAAACATGTTATAAATATTGAAACCGACACATTTTAGAAGTACTATTAACACATATCGTGCTCAACAACCTTCAAATCACATAAAAATAAAATCAATTTAGTTTTTTTCTTTAAAAAAAACTTTATTAAAGACGGGAATTATAAGAATCCTGATAAGATTAAGGTACATTTTTTTCAGCCTTTATCTTCTTAACTGAAATATCACAAAATGTCACTTTGTCGGCTTTGACCATGTTTATGAAAATGCTAAAATCACAACAGATTCACAAAACATTGACTCTTGATGTCGAGAAAATGCGGTATCATCTTGATTTAAAAAATGAGGTGTCATATTAACGTGGTCGTCAGACATGCTCAAATTTAAATTAGCAAAATTCATCAAAAACGTTCTCTGTTTAAGAATGAATAAGGTTTAAAACAATAAAACGATGTATGCCGCCTTCGCTTGTTTTTAATTAATTGTTTATAAGTCTGATATTAAACAGACATAAAATCTTCACGATTTCAGTCGTCTTCTGTTTTAATGGAAAATTCAATTACTTTAAAACAATTACACAAGCAAAGAACTAAATATAATCGTCTGGATTTAATTGCGATTTTTTATTGCCACTAAAATTAATTAGGAGAAGACTGACGTCTTTATAGCATTGTCTTTAAGCGTTGTCCTTAATGCAGAACTACATTTGCTGTTTGTCTTACAGGAACATTTAATTCATTGCCAGTAAAGTTAAATAAAAGACCGATTGACGCCTTCATAGCACTGGTTTAGTGTTGTCCTTAATGCAGAACCATCTGTATACGACTTCTTATTCAGATAAAAGAGAATATAAAAAATATGTATATGTAATGACTCATGTTACTGGTTACCGATAAGTCAGTTATTGTTAAACTCGTGCTATTTACATGTAAAATAATAGTATAGTGCATATTTTATTTACATGAAAATTAATAATATAGTGCATATTTTCATCTTGTTTGAATCCCACAAAGCCTTCTTGTTCACCATGATATTTAGAAAATCGACAAAAATAACATAAATATAACAGATGTTCATTGATTTATGGTAAAATGTTATATAAAAGTAATAAAGTGTTATTGACTAATCGCCGATTATCATTTCGATTTGGCTATGAGTTCAGGAATTTCCCTCAATCTGTAAGAAGAACAACTATAATGATCGCTCTAAAAACGCTGTGCGTTCATCAAGCGAGTGGTGTTAAGTAACTGAGATTTTTTTAAGTAGACACTTATCAGATATTTATTAAGTACTAAGAAGATCAGTGCGTGGCAAATAGCTTTATTTGGAAGCAACGAAACTACATTTTCAGTTAATACTTAATACCATTCATTTACGCAGCCTGTTGACCTAGTTGCAAATGTAGACAATATATTATCTAACAATACTGTGTTAAATTCGCGGTGATAACTATAACTTGACAATTCTTTTCATGTGGTCAACAATCCCCAGACAGTTTCATTATATCTGAAACTGTGACATAGGGCCCATTTTCCGATTCCCACTGACCCTTCTTTTGTACGCTGGGCGTGCTTGTTTCACATCGGCGTAATGTCGCAATTTCGCACTTTTGGGTACAAAAGGTAATTGGTTTGCATTCGAAAACTACGCTGTAATTCCTTAAAAAATAACTATTTCAGTATTTCTGTTCTGTTATTTGCCTGTGGATTTTTGTTGCTTTCATCGAATGGAAAACTATCTTTGACAATATAAATTTGGAAAAATGGCCACCATGTATTCCTGTGAAAATTGTAACTGATCACACTAGAGAACTTTTTAAAACGTTGTATTTGCTTGTAATCTAATAAACAATCTGATATTATGTTTTTATCTATAAAAAATAAAAAGGCAAGTTATTGTGCATTAAATAATGAGTAATAATCATGACTTTAGCTGATTTTCAATTGATGTATCTTGTTTTTCAGGAATAATGTCTTTAATGTGTGCCTATTGTTTTATCCAGGTTGATAATATAACATTTCTTAAATTCTCGAAAACTTTTATAAAAGTAGGCTGTACTGTTGTATACGAAATGAGTAATAACCATGATTTTAGCTGATTACCCACTGATGTTTCTTGTTTTTCAGGAATAATGCATTTAATGTGTGCCTATGGTTCAATCCAGGTTGATAAAAAAACATTTCTTAAGTTCTCGAATACTTTTATACACATGTAATAGTAAGCAGTACTGTTGTATATTAAATATGGTTATTAAAGCAGATCATGGAAGATGTGCTGATTAGCATATTTTAAAAGATATCATGTTATATTTAGTTCTTTGGGAGACATACTTCTTATCTGAAAATGTTTAAAGCCAAGATTTCTTGACCAATTATGAATTCTTCCTGATAAGGCTATGGATATTTCAATGAAGATGTAAGGTATTACTACATCTGTAGGACCATTTCAGATGAGAATCTTTTAACTGAGAGAATATGGCTAGTGTTCAGAATATTTAACAGAAGCGGGTCTAAGGGTTGATCTACGAACCAACAAGACAGAACATATTTTAAAATTGACGTATGTTTATTGGTTTCAATAGGATACTGTACTCAGTAATGTTTTATCATGTATTATTGGTTTCAATAGGATACTGTACTCAGTAATGTTTTATCATGTATTATTGGGTTCAATAGGATACTGTACTCAGTAATGTTTTATCATGTATTATTGGGTTCAATAGGATACTGTACTCAGTAATGTTTTATCATGTATTATTGGGTTCAATAGGATACTGTACTCAGTAATGTTTTATCATGTATTATTGGTTTCAATAGGATACTGTACTCAGTAATGTTTTATCATGTATTATTGGTTTCAGTAGGATACTGTACTTAGTAATGTTTTATCATGTATTATTGGTTTCAGTAGGATACTGTACTCAGTAATGGTTTATCATGTATTATTGGTTTCAGTAGGATACTGTACTCAGTAATGTTTTATCAGATATTAGTTTATTTAACAGAGAAACGAATTTAGGTTGAATTGTATTATGTATATCACGTGGAGCATGTTGTCGAGTAAACATTTGTTAAGGACCGGATGCAAGATTTCTAGAAAGTAGAATCGTTTGAATCTGGAATAAGTAGGGTAGTTGCCTAATAATTTTCAATTTTGCCGAAATCCACATTTAAACTAAATATTGTTTTCAAAAAATGATTCGAGCAACCCCAATGAACATCTCTGAACACGCCCCTGATTAATCACAATCATTACAGACAATACTACAAGTTATTTAAGGTAGTCTAACTGTAATGATTTCCCGCGCTTTTTTCTCGAATGTCGGGAATACTCGGTTAACTGTCACTAACAGTCGACAATAATCGATGTCGCTTCGGTTACTATCGGCTCTGACGAGTAGCGTCGGAAGTCACCGAAAGCGAGCCGATGTTTGACGACGTCGCAAATTTATGCGCGGGAAAGCATTACAGTTAGACTACCTTAAAAGTCTTTGCTATTATTCTACTTGACATTGTTCGTACATTTGCGTTCCTATACATTTAACCATATCTAACTACACCGATCAAATTTTTTTCAATTTCTCTGCATTGTATTGGAGTATAGTCTTCAAATTTAAAACATAATTAAATGTATCATTCTTTCTTCTTTTCCTGAAATTTCCGTCAAAATCTCTCCGTGCGTTCTTAAACCAATGACATTTAGTCGAGGTGAGGGCAAAACCAAAAATCACTAAATTTACCGTACCTTTTGTATAGAGGATATACTGAAACCTGCAAAAATAATCTAAAAGTTTTTGTGTAACAGCTTAACAATCACATTATTGCAGAATTGCATATTAGAATTGTTCATAATTACTTAAACACCCATATTTAAACAATTAGAAATGAATTTTCGTTTACGGCGAATAAACACAATACCGACAATTTTTTCTGACTTTTGGTTTTACACCTACCTTGATTTAATCTCAGTGGTTGTTAAAAGCATGATAAGAATTTAATAATATTTTCATACAAAGAAGTGAAAATGATGTAGCTTATTATATTTCAAGTCTGTAGTGTATATACCGAATCCTAGTTGAGAAATTATTTTTTTAAAATGATTGGTGTAGTTAAAACATCGGTTAAGTATATACGCAACCATGTTGAGTGTTGGATGGGTTTGAGATCATTCATCAAGGAAACTTGAACGTGTTTTATTTATAAGATAACCCAAAATGGCAGGTAAGAAAGAGATCGTTACACAGGAGACAATGGTTTAAACCCTTGGGTTCTGTTATTAATTTTCGTTAGGGTTCTCTTTTTTTGGTTGATTGGTGTGTGTTTTATTAAATTGATTATTTGTTATTTTGTGCTTATGCTTTCATTGGTGTACACGTATACCTGGTATAATCCCCCGTGGCGAATCGTTTTGCCATTAACCGTTTCAAGGCGGTAACCTTTAAGTTCTCATTTTTGTTGATTTTTTGCGATGTCTGCTTCCTAAAGCATTATTTGATATTCTAAACGAAGCTAAACATGGTCTGTGCCAGAATAGAGACAACAACATGTTTGACAAACTACAAAATAGACATTGAAAGACACACAAATCAGAATGTGTGAGGTTCATAATTTATCATAACAGAAAGATTGAACGTTGATATAACAACTAAGCAACGCAGACACGTATAAGTTTTCAGTAACATCGCTCATTTCGTCAATTAACCGGTATTCAAGAGAAATTAACACCATCGTTTTTTTTTATTTTTCAGATGCTTATATATACAAACTAATAGAAAAACAAACAATTTACAAACAACTTTTAAAATAAATTATCAGTGAAGAAATATTCGTTTTTTTCACGAATATAAAATCACGAGAAACTGGAAGCGTCAATTGCACAGCCTGACATATAGAGTGTTTGTGTGTGGGGGGGGGGGAGGAGAGAATGAGATTTGTCATGCAATGATTATACCTGCAACAGCATTTAACACTTACGATTTATACATTGAATTATCAGAAAGAATTGGATACCGTTATCATTATAGAAATAAGGCGCGAACAAAGAAAATGAATTACAATAAGGAAAATGTAATTAAAAGAGATGATGGAAAATATTAGCCGACCAACATCTCTCAATATTCTGACTTTGTTATCATAATTGTTTTGCTACTGAACGTTTCAAGGCAGTGCCTCCTCAGATCCTCGTTTTCATTAATTTTGTTAGTTTTGTCTTATTTGAAATTGATTTTTTGATAAACCCATGGTCTTTTTTCGGCTGTTTGGGGAGGCATAGCTTTTCTGTGTGTGGCTATTCCGGTTATGCATAGTTCTATTAAAAATGTATGATTATTATTATTTGCGGTCAACGTGAAGAGGATTGTTATTGTGTAGGCGGCTACTCTGAACAATTTTCAATTTAAAATAAAAACAGGTGATGGAAATTATTAACCGGCTAACGTCTCTAAAGATTCGGTCATGGTTATCCGACCAAAAATCACTAAAATCTCTCTTTGCCACAAAACTTTTATGTCATAAATATTAGAGATCATCAGTAAAAGTCATGGTCAGAAATCTTAGTCATGACATGTGGAATCTGACTGATGAAAAGGGAAAGCCAACAAAAAACGACAAATATCATAATATTGCAGGTTCGTGGACATGTTCATGGACATTTATTAAAATGGTAATTTATGCCCAAGGAGCGGAACCCTGAGTTGAACGCAACTCAATATTTACAGAAATGAAAAATCTTTAAAACTGCATTTAAAGATGGTTACTTCTATGAGCACCGATTCATGTGGTATTTTTTACGATAACTAAATATGATTTATGAACTATTTCATTATATGCTTGCACAGTTTACAGTATTTTTAATATCTTTAGTTTAAAATCAATCCAATCGTTTCATTCTAGAAAGCGAAAAATGAAACTCCATCCATCTTAGATCGTGGTTGAACATACAGCGACGTTACTATTTACACTTAGAACATTTCACAATATAATACACAAATTTAATTATGTGTCATATTTTATAAAGATATTGTTCTGACTGAAATGTCCATTAACATCAAATGGTTTTGTCTCGATCATAAAGAGTATAAACAATGCAATGCCCGTGTTTTTGCTATCATATAAAAATTCCGGTCTCCAGATTTAATGTGTTCTTTACATTTTTATATATTTTTGTAATCAGATAATTTAAGAGGCTAATTTTTTCTTGATTTCTTTTCTTTAAAAGGTTGTTGTGAATAGCAGAGTGGCTATTTAAGGAATGATTTTTATTTTGGTGCGGTTCATGCAGATTGGACGTGCACGCGAGAGCTGGCAAATCCATGAACCGCACCAAAATAAGAATCATTACTTATATTTACATTTTATTCATTTTTTTCTTTCAATAAACTTAAGTCGAACGCTTTCAAAAATTAGTATTAAGTGAAAAGGGGGAGTAATACGTGGGAGTTTTCAATAGTAACAGCCATGACGTTATTGACGTCATTACGGGTCATGCGATTCATCCAAAATGAACCGAATTTTTTTGAACGAAGAAATCAATAGGAATGTAAATATATAGTGCTATTCTATTGTCCTTTCCTTTCGTTTCCTTTTGCTAGAGAAGTGTTCATTTCCTCGACTAACCTGCCATCTCTAGACAATCCTGGCTCAGACCCAAAATCATTAAACTGAGATTGGGAAGACAACAGACTGTTAAAGCATCTGATCGGCCAAACTTAAATCTACAGAATCAGATATGCAAATCGAATTGCAACTGGGAGTTTAAACCAGGTTCTAGGTTGCATCAACCTCACACTTGCCCCAACAGATTTTCTTATCACAAAACAAGTACAAGTTGTCTTGGTGAAATAACTCCGACCCACCCATCAGCTCAACAATGTTGCATGCAAAAGCACACAGACATATAAAACATAAGAATCTAATATAATTGAAAAGCCAAAGGGGCGGGTACTCAATGGCCTTACCAAGACCCGAATGTGGTGACATTATTGACAAGGAAGGTTTAAAACATTATCGGAATGCCTCTTGCGGGAAAATTAGTTGAGAATAAAGGATCGCCCAGAGAATACTGTGATAGATCGGAAATTAATACCGCAATAATAAGGTGAGACTAAATGATCGAGTATCGTTGTAATTGGAAGATCAACTCGTCCATTCTTTGGAGATTTAATAAATCCAGTAACCTTGCGAGAAAGACAGGATTTGGCATCACTCCGAAGGAAAAAACATTGGATTATCGCATGATAATCGCATAATTGTTAAAGATGAAATAGTAGGTCCAGTGATGTACAAAGTAGATTTTGAATATTTGTCCCGTTGTCTTTGCGCGTTTTTCCTTGAATACAAGAAACTCTGCGGTTTCAGATTCGAGGAATATAAATACATAATTAATCGGCTGTATATATTTAATTATAAAGCACAGTATGTTATCCTTAAGTAACGGGAAGAATGCATGATCATACATATGGGGGATCGATTAAGACATAAGGATGAAATATTCGGAAATTCAAATGATTATTTATGGTCGGAGAGCAATAAAATGTGATAGATGTAGGGAATTAAGTGGTTGGAAAAGAATTGTGAGATATAAAAACTATTGTGATTTTTCCTTATCACTGGCAGATAGTAATAGTAAACATGAGCTGTTAGAGAAGACAGCAAGCTCGACTATTCCATTTATTCGAAATAAATGCAGTGTAAATAAATATTAAAAGAACAACAACTATAATTGAAAAATACGAGTATTGATGTGCAAAGAGGAAAAATGTTTACATTTGATTGAGGTGGAAATCGATTTCAAATAACAGAAAATTCTTTAATGTACCATAAGTATTAAAATGAAAGGGGGGAATAATTATAATAAATTATTTTGGAAGAGTTTGAAAACTTGTCAATTTAGTTTTGGGAAATATGTTTTAGTTCAGTATCAATCACTAATTTATTTTACCGAATAAAAACTCTAACACAAACTCTTGAGAGAACGGTGTCTAGGTCTTGATGAAAGTGTGATAGTAAACAAAAGAAACTTGCAAATCATGCATAGCCAAACATGATCAACACACAGCCAAAATCAGGGAGAGAGAAACGTGAGAATTGGTCTACAAAATGTTAAGGTTCAGATTGACCAGGATCAAGGTTGCACCAGCCTCACACAAGCCCCAACAGGTTCTCAAAAGAACCATGAAGTATATGTTGTTTTTGTCGAAAGAAGAAATTACAGATTGGTAAAAAAGTAATATATGCATATCAGGAATCGCCACACTCACAAAACACAGCCTCCCTACGCAGCGAAAAAGAAGAGAGGAAGAGAGAGAGAGAGAGAGAGAGAGAGAGAGAGAGAGAGAGGGGGGGAGAGAGAGAGAGAGAGTGAGAGAGAGAGAGAGAGAGAGAGAGAGAGAGAGAGAGCATGTTTGTTATAAGTATGTCAATTCAAATAGGACGCCACAAACAACTAACGAAAAAGATAGATAAAACCTTAGATAAAAAAGATGGTAACATAACTGATTACGTTTTTATAATCACATATCCTCGGAAACATGGGGTTATTATGAGCATAAATCGTGCTGTAAGTCTACCATAAATAATCAATGCCTAAATAAAATTTAGGCATCTATATTCATTTCTGTTTTCCGATTTTGATGTATGTAAAGCTAATAAAAGGTGGATGTCCTTCATTGAATAGAAAACGTCCATGCATATGAATTACCTAATTACTTAATATAAGTTCTATCTCTTTTCAAACCTTAATGCCAAAAAAGTTCTCAAGAAACACAATATAAAAACTGTTCATTTAAACACAAATGTTTATTCCCAACGTTTCAGGGGGATAAACCCCCCTTCTTCAAGGGGCTTTTACATAGAAACACTAAATGTTTACATATCACTTTCTAAATGCAACTTCAGCGACGTTACACATTAATGACGTCACTGACGTCATACATTTTGGCGTCAAAATTAAACACATGTAATATTATATAAGTGGAGGCTATTAGTCACACAATTTACATATCTATATAATAATAATAATAACAATAATAATAATAATAATAATAACAAATAATAATATTAATAATAAAATAACAATAATAATAATAATTATTATTATTATCATCACCATCATACCAATTATCATACTAATAATAATAATATAAAGGTGTATATATAATAATTATTATAACAGTAATAATAACAACAACAATAATAATAATAATACTACTACTAATAATAATAGCAATAATAATAATAAAATAATCTTAATTTTGATATAGTGAACAAATCTCGGATAAATGAGTGAGAGCACGAGTGTGTAAGTGAGCAATTGAGTGAGTAAGTGAGTGGTTGAGTGTGAGTGAGCGTGTGTGTGAGTGAGTGAGTAAGTAAGTGGTTGAGTGTGTGAGCGAGTGAGTAGTGAGTGAGTGAGTGAGTGCATGTTAAGTTACTTGAGTGCAGACTTATAAATAGTTGTAAATCATTAGAAATCCTCATATTTCTAGAATCACATAAATAAATTGTGTTTATAAATATAAGTATTAGTACAGTTATTTAAATTATCAATTGAGTCTTTTTCTGGAAGTCATCACATTGGCATCATCGAAATTTATGTGTTCATTGTAGCTTACTTCGTTTTAATATTCAAACCGAAGGGAGTATATGTCTGTAACTTGTTGATCCAGAACTCTTCTCTTATGCGTCTGAAGATAGTATTATGTTCACGCACTGCTTCTATAATGTTGAACTGTATGTCGTAGGTTGAGTGACCCTCGGAATTAAAATGACTTGCTACTGGTTTATCGCGAAGTGCTCTTATATCCCAGAGGTGCTCTTTGATCCTATCCCGAACAGCCCGTCCAGTTTCGCCTACATACACTGGTTTGCCACATTTATTGCATGTTATTAAATATACTACATTATATGTGTCACAGTTCCCACCACGAAGTATGTCAAAGATCTGTTTATTGTTAGATTCAAAATGACTCCTTGGTATCATTACTCTACAAGTTGTACACTTGTCTTTTTCACATGGGCCACTTGTATATCCAATCTTTCTTATCTTGTTCTGTTTATTTAATTTTCCATGAATTAGAATGTCACTTAAATTCCTGCCTCTTCTGTATGCAACAATTGGTGGTAATTTAATTATTTCGGTCATTCTTTTGGATTTTCTTAATATGTTCATATTCCGGTTAACAATCTTGTGTATGTTGGGAAGATAACTTGAGTAGGTGATAACAAGTGGTACCCTTTCATTTGAAGTTTCTTTGGTTTTTCTTTTTAATGCATCTTCACGTGATGTTTGGTCAGCTTTCTGAAGCTCTTTGTTGATCCATTTCTTTTTATATCCTCTTTTTGATAGTTGTCTTGTGAGTATAGTCCTTTGATGCTTGTATCTATCGTCATCACTACAAATTCTTCTAAGCCTTAAGCCCAATCCATATGGAATCGCTCGCTTAACATGGGTAGGATGGTCAGAATCTTTGTGGACATAAATGTGCTTGTCTGTTTTCTTGCAGTATAGATCTGTTTCAAGTCTCCCATTGTTGAGATATACATTCATATCAAGAAACTCAAGCTTTTTGTAATTCCATCTTAATTTTACCTGGATTTTTGGGTGGATACTGTTAGCAAATTTGACGAATTCTTCTAAAGTCTCAACCCCATGTAACCAAATGCCAAACCCATCATCAATATATCTCTTGTACAAATAAGGCTGCAGGTGGTGTTGCATTAAATTTCTGTCCCAGACTCTCATATAAGTACATGCGTAGTTTCTTCCTAGTTTGGAGCCTATTGCTGTACCATCAATTTGGATGTAATGTTTCCCATTAAATTCGAAGTTATTATTTTCAAGCACCAACTGAATCATTTGTATAACATCTTCATCTGGTATCTTCTTTGATCTCCGGTTTCTAAGTGCCTCCCGACATGCCTCAAGCCCTTCTTGTTTTGGTATAGAGGGGTAGAGCTTTTCCACGTCGAAACAGAAAAGAATGGCATGTTCAGGAAGGTTTTGCACATGTTTAATCTCATTAAGGAAGTGGGTTGTATCTTTTATGTAGCTAGGAGTCTCGACAACAAATTGATTGAGTTCTTTTTCAGCAATCTCTGCCACTTGCTCAGTTGCTGTTTCTCTTCCACTGATTATAATTCTTAATGGGTAACCTTCCTTGTGTATCTTGGGGTTGCCCTTAACTTTTCCAGGGAATGCATGTTCTGGTATTAAGTACTGTTTAAGTTCTTTAGAAATTATTCCATTTTTTACCATATTATTTACAAGTTTTTTAGTTTTAGCCAAGATTGATTGAGTTGGATCTTTACTTACTTCCAGATATGTATTTTTGTCTTTTAGTTCTTTTTCAATGTTTTCATTATATTCACCTATATTCAAAATAACAATTCCGGATCCTTTATCGGCAGGTCTAATTACAATTGTGTCATCATTAAGAAGGTCCTTTATTGCATTCTCTTCCTGTTTTGAAATATTGTAGTTAACTTTAGATTTTAATCCTTTGATAATATCTTCTTTAACATTTTCAATGTAAGCATCTAACCATTTATCTCTTCCACTTGGTGGTGTAAAATTGCTATTCTTCTTCTTCACATCCCACTGTTTTTCATAGTCACTATCTGCATCTTTTCTATCAGCATCATAGAAATATTCTTGGAGTCTCATTCTTCTCTCCCACTCTTTAATGTCGCATAAAATATTTGACAAGTTTGGTTTTTTGTTATTTGGAATAAATTTTTCTCCTTTAGATAAGAGTTGTATCTGTTCTCTCGATAACTGTTTTTGAGATAAATTCAAAACAATATCACTATCTTCATTCATATTTCTGTTGTTTGTTTTATTTACTTTACTTACTTGTTTTTTTACAGAGTCTTGAATGCACTTCATATTCATGTTAGATTTTGGTTTATAACTAACACCAGTTCCATAGTCTTCTGTTCTGTCTTTTCTGGTTTCAGAAATTTCCATTGGGGCATTTTTGTCAAACCATGATGGCCCTTCAATATTGCGCACTACCTCATGCCGATTCAAAGTTTTATGCGTTTTTTCCAAAACGAGATTAAAATGATTGTTTTTGTATTGTAGAACCATCACATTTCCTATGTCTATAATAGGATTACCTAAGGGTGTAAATAATTGGTCACCATCACTACTCATTACCTCAATGTTTTTACAAAGGATAGTAGCTGCTGCAACAATTTGTGCTTCTGTAGCCCACGAACTCAAAGACCCATCCGCCTGACCTTGTTCATGAAGGTGTTGTTCAATATTTCCATCTATAAATGGGAAATACTCATCCCTGTTTTTCCTCATGTAAGCTACAAGAGTTTTTCTTATTTGTTCATGATAAATTTCTGTTCCTGTGGCAAAGACACTAATACATCTGTAAAAACAATTCCCATCACCTATCACTTTCACTATAGTATTACCTTCTTCCTGCATAATTTTTAAATTTTCTTGTTTATGTTCAACATGGTTCAAGTCAAAAATATCTCTTATTTCTTGCTTGTCATGGTTATTCATAGATTTTATGAATTCTTCTACCGTGCAGTCTTTTTCTTTATACATTGGGGTATTGTGTTGTAGTGTAGACCTTTTTGTATTGATATTTGATCTCTGGAGTTTTTTCTCCTTTATTGATTTGTACTTTATATTATAGTTGTTGTATTTTACACTTACTTCGGACCTCATTGCTTCTCTTTGTGTGATATTTATATTGTTCAGGCCCTGTTGAATATCAAAATTTAACTCACATACTTTGTGTCCAATAGCCTCACGGGTGATTTCCATAAGTTGGAACTCTGCATTTTTCTTCACCACTTCACATTTCTGTAATGTAATCTCATCCACTTCGATACATGGTTTCCATTTAATTTTGAAGCCGTCTGGTACAACTTGTTGTTGTAAACATTTACTGATGAAAGCGTAATGTGCTTCATAACGCGAGAGTCTCTCTGTTTCTTTAAAGATTTCTCGTCGTTCTCCTTTGTAAAATCCTATTTGTGCATCCATAATTCAAAAAAGTTCTCAAGAAACACAATATAAAAACTGTTCATTTAAACACAAATGTTTATTCCCAACGTTTCAGGGGGATAAACCCCCCTTCTTCAAGGGGCTTTTACATAGAAACACTAAATGTTTACATATCACTTTCTAAATGCAACTTCAGCGACGTTACACATTAATGACGTCACTGACGTCATACATTTTGGCGTCAAAATTAAACACATGTAATATTATATAAGTGGAGGCTATTAGTCACACAATTTACATATCTATATAATAATAATAATAACAATAATAATAATAATAATAATAACAAATAATAATATTAATAATAAAATAACAATAATAATAATTATTATTATTATTATCATCACCATCATACCAATTATCATACTAATAATAATAATATAAAGGTGTATATATAATAATTATTATAACAGTAATAATAACAACAACAATAATAATAATACTACTACTACTAAAAATAATAGCAATAATAATAATAAAATAATCTTAATTTTGATATAGTGAACAAATCTCGGATAAATGAGTGAGAGCACGAGTGTGTAAGTGAGCAATTGAGTGAGTAAGTGAGTGGTTGAGTGTGAGTGAGCGTGTGTGTGAGTGAGTGAGTAAGTAAGTGGTTGAGTGTGTGAGCGAGTGAGTAGTGAGTGAGTGAGTGAGTGCATGTTAAGTTACTTGAGTGCAGACTTATAAATAGTTGTAAATCATTAGAAATCCTCATATTTCTAGAATCACATAAATAAATTGTGTTTATAAATATAAGTATTAGTACAGTTATTTAAATTATCAATTGAGTCTTTTTCTGGAAGTCATCACATTGGCATCATCGAAATTTATGTGTTCATTGTAGCTTACTTCGTTTTAATATTCAAACCGAAGGGAGTATATGTCTGTAACTTGTTGATCCAGAACTCTTCTCTTATGCGTCTGAAGATAGTATTATGTTCACGCACTGCTTCTATAATGTTGAACTGTATGTCGTAGGTTGAGTGACCCTCGGAATTAAAATGACTTGCTACTGGTTTATCGCGAAGTGCTCTTATATCCCAGAGGTGCTCTTTGATCCTATCCCGAACAGCCCGTCCAGTTTCGCCTACATACACTGGTTTGCCACATTTATTGCATGTTATTAAATATACTACATTATATGTGTCACAGTTCCCACCACGAAGTATGTCAAAGATCTGTTTATTGTTAGATTCAAAATGACTCCTTGGTATCATTACTCTACAAGTTGTACACTTGTCTTTTTCACATGGGCCACTTGTATATCCAATCTTTCTTATCTTGTTCTGTTTATTTAATTTTCCATGAATTAGAATGTCACTTAAATTCCTGCCTCTTCTGTATGCAACAATTGGTGGTAATTTAATTATTTCGGTCATTCTTTTGGATTTTCTTAATATGTTCATATTCCGGTTAACAATCTTGTGTATGTTGGGAAGATAACTTGAGTAGGTGATAACAAGTGGTACCCTTTCATTTGAAGTTTCTTTGGTTTTTCTTTTTAATGCATCTTCACGTGATGTTTGGTCAGCTTTCTGAAGCTCTTTGTTGATCCATTTCTTTTTATATCCTCTTTTTGATAGTTGTCTTGTGAGTATAGTCCTTTGATGCTTGTATCTATCGTCATCACTACAAATTCTTCTAAGCCTTAAGCCCAATCCATATGGAATCGCTCGCTTAACATGGGTAGGATGGTCAGAATCTTTGTGGACATAAATGTGCTTGTCTGTTTTCTTGCAGTATAGATCTGTTTCAAGTCTCCCATTGTTGAGATATACATTCATATCAAGAAACTCAAGCTTTTTGTAATTCCATCTTAATTTTACCTGGATTTTTGGGTGGATACTGTTAGCAAATTTGACGAATTCTTCTAAAGTCTCAACCCCATGTAACCAAATGCCAAACCCATCATCAATATATCTCTTGTACAAATAAGGCTGCAGGTGGTGTTGCATTAAATTTCTGTCCCAGACTCTCATATAAGTACATGCGTAGTTTCTTCCTAGTTTGGAGCCTATTGCTGTACCATCAATTTGGATGTAATGTTTCCCATTAAATTCGAAGTTATTATTTTCAAGCACCAACTGAATCATTTGTATAACATCTTCATCTGGTATCTTCTTTGATCTCCGGTTTCTAAGTGCCTCCCGACATGCCTCAAGCCCTTCTTGTTTTGGTATAGAGGGGTAGAGCTTTTCCACGTCGAAACAGAAAAGAATGGCATGTTCAGGAAGGTTTTGCACATGTTTAATCTCATTAAGGAAGTGGGTTGTATCTTTTATGTAGCTAGGAGTCTCGACAACAAATTGATTGAGTTCTTTTTCAGCAATCTCTGCCACTTGCTCAGTTGCTGTTTCTCTTCCACTGATTATAATTCTTAATGGGTAACCTTCCTTGTGTATCTTGGGGTTGCCCTTAACTTTCCAGGGAATGCATGTTCTGGTATTAAGTACTGTTTAAGTTCTTTAGAAATTATTCCATTTTTTACCATATTATTTACAAGTTTTTTAGTTTTAGCCAAGATTGATTGAGTTGGATCTTTACTTACTTCCAGATATGTATTTTTGTCTTTTAGTTCTTTTTCAATGTTTTCATTATATTCACCTATATTCAAAATAACAATTCCGGATCCTTTATCGGCAGGTCTAATTACAATTGTGTCATCATTAAGAAGGTCCTTTATTGCATTCTCTTCCTGTTTTGAAATATTGTAGTTAACTTTAGATTTTAATCCTTTGATAATATCTTCTTTAACATTTTCAATGTAAGCATCTAACCATTTATCTCTTCCACTTGGTGGTGTAAAATTGCTATTCTTCTTCTTCACATCCCACTGTTTTTCATAGTCACTATCTGCATCTTTTCTATCAGCATCATAGAAATATTCTTGGAGTCTCATTCTTCTCTCCCACTCTTTAATGTCGCATAAAATATTTGACAAGTTTGGTTTTTTGTTATTTGGAATAAATTTTTCTCCTTTAGATAAGAGTTGTATCTGTTCTCTCGATAACTGTTTTTGAGATAAATTCAAAACAATATCACTATCTTCATTCATATTTCTGTTGTTTGTTTTATTTACTTTACTTACTTGTTTTTTACAGAGTCTTGAATGCACTTCATATTCATGTTAGATTTTGGTTTATAACTAACACCAGTTCCATAGTCTTCTGTTCTGTCTTTTCTGGTTTCAGAAATTTCCATTGGGGCATTTTTGTCAAACCATGATGGCCCTTCAATATTGCGCACTACCTCATGCCGATTCAAAGTTTTATGCGTTTTTTCCAAAACGAGATTAAAATGATTGTTTTTGTATTGTAGAACCATCACATTTCCTATGTCTATAATAGGATTACCTAAGGGTGTAAATAATTGGTCACCATCACTACTCATTACCTCAATATTTTTACAAAGGATAGTAGCTGCTGCAACAATTTGTGCTTCTGTAGCCCACGAACTCAAAGACCCATCCGCCTGACCTTGTTCATGAAGGTGTTGTTCAATATTTCCATCTATAAATGGGAAATACTCATCCCTGTTTTTCCTCATGTAAGCTACAAGAGTTTTTCTTATTTGTTCATGATAAATTTCTGTTCCTGTGGCAAAGACACTAATACATCTGTAAAAACAATTCCCATCACCTATCACTTTCACTATAGTATTACCTTCTTCCTGCATAATTTTTAAATTTTCTTGTTTATGTTCAACATGGTTCAAGTCAAAAATATCTCTTATTTCTTGCTTGTCATGGTTATTCATAGATTTTATGAATTCTTCTACCGTGCAGTCTTTTTCTTTATACATTGGGGTATTGTGTTGTAGTGTAGACCTTTTTGTATTGATATTTGATCTCTGGAGTTTTTTCTCCTTTATTGATTTGTACTTTATATTATAGTTGTTGTATTTTACACTTACTTCGGACCTCCATACCAGTGTATGTAGGCGAAACTGGACGGGCTGTTCGGGATAGGATCAAAGAGCACCTCTGGGATATAAGAGCACTTCGCGATAAACCAGTAGCAAGTCATTTTAATTCCGAGGGTCATTCAACCTACGACATACAGTTCAACATTATAGAAGCAGTGCGTGAACATAATACTATCTTCAGACGCATAAGAGAAGAGTTCTGGATCAACAAGTTACAGACATATACTCCCTTCGGTTTGAATATTAAAACGAAGTAAGCTACAATGAACACATAAATTTCGATGATGCCAATGTGATGACTTCCAGAAAAAGACTCAATTGATAATTTAAATAACTGTACTAATACTTATATTTATAAACACAATTTATTTATGTGATTCTAGAAATATGAGGATTTCTAATGATTTACAACTATTTATAAGTCTGCACTCAAGTAACTTAACATGCACTCACTCACTCACTCACTACTCACTCGCTCACACACTCAACCACTTACTTACTCACTCACTCACACACACGCTCACTCACACTCAACCACTCACTTACTCACTCAATTGCTCACTTACACACTCGTGCTCTCACTCATTTATCCGAGATTTGTTCACTATATCAAAATTAAGATTATTTTATTATTATTATTGCTATTATTTTTAGTAGTAGTAGTATTATTATTATTGTTGTTGTTATTATTACTGTTATAATAATTATTATATATACACCTTTATATTATTATTATTAGTATGATAATTGGTATGATGGTGATGATAATAATAATAATTATTATTATTATTGTTATTTTATTATTAGAAAATTATTATTTGTTATTATTATTATTATTATTATTGTTATTATTATTATTATATAGATATGTAAATTGTGTGACTAATAGCCTCCACTTATATAATATTACATGTGTTTAATTTTGACGCCAAAATGTATGACGTCAGTGACGTCATTAATGTGTAACGTCGCTGAAGTTGCATTTAGAAAGTGATATGTAAACATTTAGTGTTTCTATGTAAAAGCCCCTTGAAGAAGGGGGGTTTATCCCCCTGAAACGTTGGGAATAAACATTTGTGTTTAAATGAACAGTTCTTAATGCCAAAGACGGATTGATTAATCGGAAATGACAATCACAGCAGGCTTCCAACCTTAAATTGTGGTTTATCATATTTTATAACATTAAAACGTAATGTAATTTCTCGCAGACTTCACAAGGTAATATGTAAATGAAATCGAATAAGTTAAATATGTTGATTACTGACATTTAATAACACGTGCAACACTAAATGTGTGCGTTTGTTGTTGTTTTTTCTGTTGTGTTTTCGTAAATTAATTGTTAGATTTTAAGACACTAAACAGAAAAGGTAACCTGAGAGGTAACCGTCTTGGAACAGTGATTGGAAAAAAAATTTACCACTTGGGTTTTAAAAGCAGGCTCTAAAGAGTGCACCAACTTCACAGTTGCCCAAGCAGGTTCTCACATTCACAAACTAGTACAATGGTTATTTAACAAGATTTTTAATACAGATTTAATTTGATTAGACAGTTTGTCCCATCATTAAATGTATGGTTGTTGTTGTTGAATTTGTTGTTGATTCAATTTCAGTTTTACTGATTATGCTGATAAGTTCCCACTGCCGATCCGATCAACTCGATCATCCCGATCCCCTAAATTTCCCAAGCTCGACTAAAGGCGTATACATGAGTTCTTCTCGACCTCTAGTCGATCACACACGACCCCCACTCCTTCACGGCGTCAATGACACGACATCTTACCGATTACCGCTCGATTATTCATACCTTTACAAGGCCTCAGCTTTACCAACTGGACCTGTGCTCGATCACTGCCAGATCTTCACCCGCCAGATCGACATGATCGTACTCGGGTCGTAGAAGGTCGTGTACCGAAACTTTTTGAATAAAACTTCAAACACTGTTGGTCATTCAGTGATCGTGTGTGGTCGGGTAGCAGTCGAGTAGAGGTATAGTTAATCTGGACACCAGTTTGAACGGAGGTCGGGTTGATCGGGTTGCGATCGGATAATAGGGCATACTCGAGTAGAAGTCAAGATGATCGGGTACAGATCGGTTAAAAGATGTCAATTCGACCAACTAGATCGCTACACGATTGCTTCTCGATCAACTTAATCTTCTACTCGACCGATACACGAGCGCTTCTCGAACGCTTTTTTCTTTGTTACATGTACGTTAAGGTGCTATGACAGTTGTCATTGCACTGTCATGGATAAAAAAATAATCAAAAACTCTCTAAAGGCAACATTCAGTTTAAAAAAGCGTTGCAAAAATTAATGTTATTGATGTTTGTTTATTTTACACACGCTAAGAAAAGTTACAAAGGTAAAGAAAAAAGATATACATAAATTAAATGCCTAAAATTCTATTTTCAACAAAACACAAAAACGAAGCAACAATAAACACTAATTAAAATGCCTTCATTAGTAATGAGATACTGACAACAATATCTAAGGTCTTTCGGTCTAACAAATGTAAATAATGTGAGATATTTTTAAAAGTCTGTTTGACCTAAAATTTCCTGGTAGCGAAAATGTATAACATAAACGTGTTGATTTCTCTCTTTATAATTGGTAGTTCTTTTCAACAACCTAAAATATTGTTGTCAGTATCATTTTAACTCATGTGGGCATTTGAATTGTTTTGTGCTGCTTCGTTGTTGTCATTAATTGCAAATAGAATTTTAGGGATTTTAACGCATATAAAATAAACATACACTTATAGATTGATTTGTGCAAAGTTTGATGGAACTGCTTTTTTGCCGTTTGGAAGAGTTTGATATTTTTCTTTTCTGTCTATGACATAGTAATGACGAAAGGATATGTCATAAATTGTTTTTGAAATTTCTTTGAAGCCTATCTTCTAATCTCTGTTTGAAACCTAGCAAATATTATTGTTAACATAAGCAAAACGATACACATTTTGAAGGGAAATTGTAAATGTATTTGTTCTAAATTCTTGTTTAAAAATTTAGTGATGGTTACATAACATAGGTACCTAAATTCCTTGTAATTTTATTAACTATCTTTGTACTTAGTAGATGCTTAAAATGTGATTTTGATGTACTGTATTTTAATGCTTACCTGAATAAAAAATAATTACAAAAATGACGAAAGAGCAACGCCTTAAGAGTTTGCCAATCAGGTTGCCTCATGTTTATGCATTGTTCATCATGAGACCTTACTTGCAAAATATAAACATTAAGGTTTAGAATACTCTGGAATTTTTTCAGAACTTCTGCTGAATTCGATTTCCAAGATAAACGAGGTTCATAAATTAGGTTCACTTAGTGGTTTCAGAAGTATGTGAGAAATCTCACGAATCATACATTAATTTGATATATTCCTTCTTCAATCGAGTTATCTTTGATTTTCTACTGAATTAAAGAAGTCTGTTACATCCACCGCCTAATACAGAGATAATTTTATTGTATGTGTTTTAAGAGAGAATAAGTTGGCCATAAAACGTGCTGCTACTCGATTAACCACATTTGTTTATTTTATCTGAAGTCATAAAAACCAGTCCTTCGCATTGCATTCGGTCTGGGAATGTCGTTTAGCAATCGAGACTGATAGACAATACAATGAATATATTGATAATGGGCGCGTTATGGGAAAATATACCTTCGGACAGGTGACGTCAATTCTTCAAATGACGCCATATAGTTGAGCAGTCACCATTACATATTATGTTGTCAGCAGTAAAACAAAACAAATATAAAGGGAATATGAGTAATAAACCCATATTAGTTATGAGAGAAAAAAAAATTATCATAAGCTCTTCTTAACTAAAATAATATGTCAGATTTTCCCGTGGCGAGCCCCAATTAAGACTTAGTGGGAGCATTTGCTGCAAATTAAATACGTTCGTTGTAATTTTTGTATAACTGATTTTATATGAATAGACAGTTACGTGATACTCTGTTCATATAACAAAGCATGATATTTTGACAGATATGGACTAATTAAATGATTTTCCAGTGATCACAACTCATCAAAGATATTGACATCAACATTTTTTATGCTGATAAATCATATTTAAATTTAACTTTTTTGTCACATGACTGTTAAGTTATCGACAGCGCACAATATGGACCACGCCAGCGGAAAAGGTTTCTTTGATCTACCACCTAATATTTCTGTGTTTGCTATACGCTCTTTGTGTTTAATGCAATAAATGTGATTGTTATTATTATTATTGTTGTTGTTATTGTTGTTGTTACAGTAATTATACTTCGAAAGAACTTAACATTTTCTAGGAGTTTTGTCTTAAGCAATATTTCAGTTTTACGCTTTTTAACAATATAATTTTTTTTTTATAAATGCAAAATCAAAAAAAAAATTGGCGACAATTATACGATGACATCTTTTCCCGTGACCCGCTACATATCTGAAATTGCAAATCACGTGTTCTACCATAGGTATTCCATAACAGTCCGCCATTAAATCGCTGACATACCATTTACATTTAATACTTAAGACTACAAATTAAAAGAACATAATAACAATCTATTTTTGAGATATACTGCCATTATTATAAATGAAAAAAAAAATCTTAGAAATAATTGAAATGTCATCATTGTCTGGAAAGCTTCGAATTTCACTAGTTTTCATTAATTATTGCAAAATTTAACAAAATGTTAAAGGTGAGCGTCGATACGAATTGTTACCTCCTACGTGTATAAATGCATTTAATTTGTCATAATGTTTTATCGAATCTAAGCTAGAAAATGTTCAGTTACAACGGGTCCTACAGTTAGAATTAAACTTTATTGAACTAGATTTTCAACAAACGAGCCTTTTGATATATAAAAACCAGTGTTATAGAAATTAAAAACAACAAAAAAGTTATCATCTTGCTTTTTTAAATTTTATTAAGCCCTCTGTGTTGAGTGTAAAAAAAAATTAAGCAAAAACGATTGTTTCAAATGAATAAGATTTAAAACAGATGTACTGGTTCAACAATTAAGGTTTTGCAAGTTTTTGTCGCCGATACCAAGATTTACTTTAAAAATACAACTCCAGCTGGGTCCAAGGTTATAAAACTTGAGTTCATGCTCCGTGCTCAAAACTCAATTTCATTCTCAAAGCATATGAGTGAAATTTACTGAATAATACTGCTTACATTGCTTTATTTGAAATCTGTAATGCATAACAACGGTGTACCAAAAAAATAATTAACAATAAAAGTTTCTTTTTCTTGTAAGCAAAGAAACACAAAATTGAGTTTTGAGCACGGAGTTCAAACTCAAGTTTTATAACCTCGGGGCCTGTTTTAAGGTATTGATCAATCATTGTCTTAGGGAGATTTAATTAATACATTATCATAAAGAAAAGAAAAGGCACCAATATTGTCCATGCTATTCATAAAATCCATATAATAAATTCAAAAAGAAATAGATGAAAAGGGAACTTTGAAAGCCACCGAACACAACAATTATGAAAAATATTGCAGGCTCGGTTTGATTGAGCCCGTTCATGGGCTTTTCGCTTTACAATGCAATCAATCATTCTGTAACGTTTCATACCTTTGTAAGATTTTGCAAGCAACATTGTCGTGTTAATGTTTGGGTTGGAGTTATTTCACCAAGACCACTTGTGAATGCTTGTTCTAATGAGAACCTGTAGGGAAGTGTGAGGTTGGTCCATCTCAGAGATGTTTTGCCACTGATCATTTCAAGGCGGTTACCCTAAGTGTGTCATTTTCGTTTATTGTTTGTGTTGTCTATTTTTAAATTGAGAATTTTGTAAATTCTTTTACTCTTTACTTTTTGGCTGTGTTGGGAGGATATGTCTCGATCCAGATGGGAGCCGTTCCTGTTGTGCGTCATTAACTTACTAAACATTTTGTTAAACATTTCACTCCATGCAAAGCAAAATATGAGTGAAGATATTATATACTTAAAGAATATGAAAACGCACGGTCGGGAATATCGCATTTTAACAAGGAAAATATATTTCTTATATATATGTTGTCACAGTTTCATAAAACCGAATGCATTGCGATCATTTAGACACCACAATTTTGAAAAATAATTGCATAATAAAAAGTTAATGTATAATAAAGACAGTACCCCCAAAAAAATCAAAAGTAACACTTTTGGCTAATAGTGACTAGTGATGTTCCGATTGTCGCCGATAATCGAGTAATTGTCGCTGAAGTTTCAAAGTCGGCGACATCGATTCTGACTACAAAGAATCGATTCTAGTCGCTAATTCTTTAAATAGGTAAACCCCACTTTGAAGACAATTGACCGTTGTCTCCGACACGGCGACAGTCCAGTGTATATCTTTTCGCGCTTTAATCGTCTTTGTGTTACTTTTAAATATAACTGCTCTTAAACATGGAGAATACCTGGCCTGTCCGTGATCGAAATAATAATCAACTTTACAAATGCCCTGGTAATACAACATCAAAGGCATGTCGATATTTTGGTTTTTATATGAAACCAGGGTGTCAGGGTTTTGCGCCCATTAAGGAAAACCTCGACACATACAAAGCTATCTGTAGAATATGCTTCAAGACTTATTACAGCAACAAAGGTACCCCACCCACATTTTAGAATTGTGAATAATTTTCGGATTTAATTTTGACGAGCTAAATAATAATAATGTTCACATCTTCGAAATTGAAAAAAAGTTTGAAGGCTCTTATTGCCTGAACAAAAAAAAAACAGAACATGTCAATGCAGTACAAAAAGCAGTTGTGTTATTAATCTTGTAAACTAAAATAATAAAAGTAGTCCTATAATAATATGATTGAGACAGGTGTGCTTTTGGTACAAAATGTACACTACAGTACGTCTGATTCCGATTCTTTCCGATTAATCGGATCGGACAGGTATCAGAATCGGACCGATTAATCGATTCCACTTCAGCCGTCCGATTCTCATCACTAATAGTGACAATGAATTGGTTCAATCTATTTCCTGTTGTTCATTGTAACAATTAGCCAAAAGTGTTACTTTTGATTTTTGGGGTACTGTCTTTATTATGCAATAACTATTTCATTATGCAATCAATGTTCATAATTTTGGTATCAAAATGACCGCAATGCATTATTTAAATATAAAATACTGAAACAATTAACACTATGATCCCTGAAATTTACAGTATAAATATGTTTCGTTCATAAGGTTTACTACATATGAGCTTCGGAATTCCTGTCGTTTATCGTTTGATTTAGTTTTAATTGTCAGAGAATTTTCCCAGCAAAAGGTGAATGTAAAATGTTAAACTGTATATTGATTATACAAAATACACTTTTTTCAGAAACTTTACTTTATTAAGTAAGTTATAATTTATAATTATTAGAACCTTGAGTGTGGTGAGTGTTTGTACGAGATAACACTTTAATCGAGACGGAGCTAGAAATGTTAGAATTGTTGTCTTTGTATTTCAAATTGTATCTATTATTCTCTCTCTTTTTTTTTGTAGTTGCTCATTGTTATCAAAAGAACTCTTTATCAGTAATATTTTACGTTTAATCAATTTTTACATGGAAATATGTTTACATAGATGTTGATAAACAAGAGATATTTTACGCTTGTATTTAATTGGATGTTATTACAAATTGTGTAAATATCTTGAGTATTATATTGAGTGGTTTTCTATCCCAAACAAGCATCTCAAGATATAATGACTTAAATATTGCCAATTAGTGATCCCATGTTACGAACATTATTAAGAACGCTTAATAACAATAATCTTATTTGCATGCAGTTTGTCTAGATACACTTTTTGATCATCGGTATTGCTGATATTGTGTAATTTGCTTAGTTGTTTTAAAATGTTTCTAGGAAATAATTTAGTAAACCTTTTAATACACATGCAAAAAAAAATATCGATTCTCTTTAGAATCATGCTTTAAATCTGTATTATTTCTAACATTTCAGAACCTGTAAAGATTAAACGATTAGGTCCTGCAAGTTTTCATGCATTATAAAACGTGTCTGATTTACTGCAATTCTGCCTGTTATGTGTGGTACAATGTATTTATTGTACAGTCTTAATTAGTTTTCTGTTTGAGGACATTGTGTTGTAAACGGAAAACCATTAAGTGGACAAACATCAAACGTAATGTTATTTAAACATCGATCCCACGGATTATTACGGTAATAAAACTTTGCAATCTTGTTTAGCAATGTAAACAGCTAAAATAATATCAATCCTTGCCGACAAATGTCGCAGAAATATTTATAGCAGCTGCTATGTTTTACGATTTTTAGCTAAAGGTAAAGAATAGGTTGATGCAATTCTTTAAATTCAAACAATTTATGTCATAATTTAATGACAGTAGAAACTATTTGAAACTATTTCCTAGATTCTCATGAGCTACTTTAATCAATAAACAATTCAGCTCTATCCATCAAACGAATAATAATTAGATTTAGATAGATTTATTTCGGCATAGGAAACATACAATGGTTTACAAAATTTTTATACATGTGAACAATAAAAATAAATATTACCAACAAATAACAATCATATAAATTATTGGTTAGTACGCAATGTGACGTTTTACTTAAAGAGGCGTAGCTATAGTAAAAGCTACCCACTATTTATTGGGTTGTTGTTGTTGTTTTTTTTTTACTTTTGAAAAATGTACAGTACAAACACTTTGACAGCATGTAAGTTAACCTCTTAGCAAATGGTACCAGCTATAATTGCAGTCTTTAGAAATATGTAATGTTTACCAAAGTCTAAATAGAAAAAGACACTTTACAAGTCTAACACCAATATTACAATATGACTTGAGAATAGTCAAATAGTATAAAAAGCAACCTTATTTAATTGAAAATGATATTAATGTCGTGTCAAGTAATAAATATAAATGGAAAACAGAAAATAATTATATGTATTACTGCGTGCAGCCATTTCTCAATACTCGGTTGCTTTTAAAGTTTCATTTTCATCTTTTTTAATGTACGTACTGCAACATGTAAAAGTCTATGTAAAAATTTACATGTAAGCTTATTTAAATATGATTAACCAGAAAAAAGATTTTAAAAATTCAAAAATAATAATGAAATAATACCAAATGGAAACTCTGTAATATGATACTTTCAATATGTTCTTATAACAGTTATAACATGTAACAAAAATGAAATTAAATATTAATAAAAAGGCAAAAATTAAAATAGATAAAAAGGGAACTTTGAAATCCACCGAACGGGACCTATGTAAAAATATTTCAGGCTCAGTTTGATTGAGCTTGTTCATGGGCAGTAAAAGAGATGCATATTAGTGCCCACGCCTCTTAGCCACGGATTAAGCGCAACTCAGTATTTACACAAGCAAACAGTACAGTTTAGAGCCATCCTAAACGATAGTATGCATATGGATGTGAAGATGGAACCTTCAACGCGGTGTTTTCAGTTTAATACCATTCCATATTCAACGTTGTGTGGTTCCCAGATAATAGAATAGGTTTGACCTAAACAAGAAAACATTGGGTGATGGAACCAAATTATTTGAATATTGGAAAATTGAAACCACCCATAAATCGGTCCGAAATATTAAAACGAAAAAGGTATTTATATAAGTACTATTAACAAACAAGAATCTTGTTCTTCAAAGGACTTAACTGATAACAGCATTGAATGAATGTACGAGGAGACTTTTTACAAACGCCACACGGCACAAAAAAAGCTACTGTGATATTGAAATAGATGAAAAGGGGACTTAGAAGGGTCAAAAAACATAGTAATTGCAGTATGTTATTTCATTTCTCCAAATGTTATTTGGGATCGTACCGCATACAGTTCAATACTCCGCACACTATCTGCCTTCGTAGATAAAAGTGCAAAATAAAAACACAATAGGAATCGAACCCGTACCGTACTTCGACAGCACCTAGCCATGCTACAGACAGAGCTAACCGGGACAACGCCAAAAAGTGTTGTGCAGTCGCCCTTGGAAAACGTGATTATCATTACTTGCCATCGGTAACTGATTATTAAGTAATAATTACTGGTACACAAGTTCTAGAACGCCCGCATGGAGTAGACTTATCTAATGCAAATATCGTTTCCCTCCCAACAAAGACCGATAACATACTTAATAATTATCACCAAAATTTTGTTTGAAAATAGATAATCAGTAATGTTATAATCGTTTTGTTTTCATGAATAAACATCAAGAGAAACTGGAAGCGTCTATGGCACAGGCTGATATATAGAGTGTGGGGGAAATTGAATCCGATAGTGAATTACTTGTTTGCAAACCAAACATCTTTATGAGATCCATACATTTACCTTTATTTTTATGAGTACATTGAAATGCTTCCAACCCTCCATTCAAAAACTTATTTGACGCACTTAGGACTTCATAAAGAAAGACATAAGCTGACTCTCGCACCATATCGCTTTTCAGACACGTATATGCAAAAATATCGTGCCCATATATATAGATGATGAAAAAAAGGAACTTTGAATGCCACCGAACACGACCGATAATCAAAGCCTCGGTTTGAATCAGCCACTTCATGAATAGTCATGGAAATGCATATCTGTATACGCCCCCTATTTCCGGGTTTTGCGTAACTCAATATTTGCACAAGGATATGAAGCTTGCTCAACGGCATTCAAAGGGAGTTATTGATACCATTACTGATTCAGTGTACGGGGAGATTTTTACAGCCGCCACAAGGAACACGCAACGCACCTGTGAAATGTAAATATATTAAAGTGGAAATTTTAAAGCCACCGGACAAAGTAGAAATAATAAATATATATGCAATTATTGAACAGTCACACGCTACTGTTTAATATTTTTATCCATCATGACAATGTACGTTGTTTAAGGTTAATGTTTTATTTCCCTTTATGTACATCACGTCAAAATACACCCACGTCAAACGTGTCTACATTGAAAAACAAATACAAAAATGGGATTTGTCATGCAATGATAATACCTGTTACAGCATTTAACACTTACGATTTATGTATTTAATTATCAGAACGAATAGGATACCATTATCGTAATAAAGCGCGAATAAAGAAAATGAATTAAAATAAGGAAACTGCAATTAAAACAGTCTGATGTTGCAAAATATTAGCTGACTAACAACTCTAAATATTCTTGCTTTGATATCTTAATTGTTTTGCTACTGAACGTTCCAAGGTAGTAACACATCAGGTTCTCCTTTAATATTAATTTTGTTTGTGGTGTCTTGAAATTGATCTCTTTTCTCTCTGATTTTCGGCTGTTTGTTGAGGCATAACTTTTCTGAGTGTGGCTATTCCTGTTAATATCCATAGTTCTCTCAAAAATAAATGAATATTATTATTTGCCCTCAAGTGGTCTACGTGAAGCGGACTGTAATTGTGTAGGCGGCTACTCTGAACCATTTTCAATTTAAACTAAAAACAGGTGATGGAAATTATTATCCGGCTAACGTCTCTTAAGAATCGGTCTTGGTTATCCGAGCAAAAATCACTAAAGCTCACTTTGCTACAAAACTTTTATGTCATAAATATTAGGGATCATCAGTAAAAGTCATAGCCAGAAATCTTAGTCATGACGTGTGGAATCTGATTGATGAAAAGGGAAAGCCAACAAAAAACGACAAATATCACAATATTGCAGGTTCGTGGACATGTTCATGGGCATTTATTAAAATGGTAATTTATGCCCAAGTAGCCGAACCCTCAGTTGAGCGCAACTCAATATTTACAGAAATGAATAATCTTTTAAACTGCATTTAAAGGTGGTTACTTCTATGAGCACCGATTCATGTGGTATTGTTTTACGATAACTAAATATAATTTATGAACTATTTCATTATTTGCTTACACAGTTTACAGTATTTTTAATATCTTTAGTTTAAAGTCAATCCAATCGTTTCATTCTAGAAAGCGAAAAATGAAACTCCATCCATCTTGGATCGTGGTTGAACATACAGCGACGTTAATCTTTACACTTAGAAAATTTCACAATATACTACACAAATTTAATTATGTGTCATATTTTATAAAGATATTGTTCTGACTGAAAGAAAATGTCAATTAACATCAAATGGTTTTGTCTCGATCATAAATATTATAAACAATGCAATGCACATGCTTCTGCTATCATATAAAAATTCTGGTCTCCAGATTTAATGTGTTCTTTACATTTTTATATATTTTTTCTAGTCATATCATTTAATAGGCTTCACTTTATTTTGTATATTATCTATTTCTGTACTGATTTCTGATTCCCAACTTGATAAAACAATATGAAATGGTGTTTTATAACAAAAAATGCTAGAAAGCTTTCACATTACATCATGTTCTGCTCAGACATTTTCAGCTGTTAAACTTCTCAAAGGCAGAATATGAAAGTAAGGAAACGACATTGATAGATATAAAGATAGCTAAACTTTAGCTAGTCAAAAGAACGAGACAACAGAGCCTCCAAACACAGAATTTCAAAACAAAAGAAAGCCTGAAAGGTAACCGCCTTGAAACTTTCAGTGACAAGCATATCTTGGTGGTTTACATTAAGTTCTAGAGTGGAACGATCTTACAGCATCCAGGCAATGTTCTCATAGTTTCAAATAGTAACAAACATTTTCAAGTTTCCCCTCGAAGAATTCTGTTTGAAACATCTGTCTTGCAGAAATACTTCTGTACTCGCGTACTAAGTCTAAGGCACACGCGTGCATGCACACACGCCTGAAGACACGCTCGCAAGCACGCATGCACAAACGCATGCAAAACAATAGGAGAGAACTGTACTGTCATTACGGACAGGTACTCGAGGAATTCTTAAACAACTGTCACAATGGACAGGTACTCGAGAAATTCTTAAAACAATCATAGTTTTACAAGAAGTTTCTGTTAAGAAGCTATTTCAGTAATTGTGTTACTTGAAAAACGAAATATGCACATATCTATGCAACAATGTTCATTATTTGTTTAGGATTCACCATTTTATCAGCTATTGTGCATACAAAAAAAAGAATTGCACTAGTAATAAACAAAATGATATATATAATAATTAATTGGCTATCGTAGATGTTTTAATAATTAAGTGCGCTATCAGATGCATTTTGCACTTGGCATCTGTCTTTGTATATAAGCATTCAGTCTAGGAATTAAAGAAAAACAAGTTTTAAACAGTAGCATTGTGCCAAAATGATATCAGAGTTCGTAAACATTGGTGCTACAAACAGGTTTAATTAAACTGGAATGATACCGACATCGTAAGTTCCAATTTACAAAATACAGAGGTCTTAACAGTTATAAACATTTATTTTTTCAGTCGTGTTGTCTGTCTTGTTTGAACTAATAGGTATAAATCTGACAGGTTCTTGGATGCTATAGATCGTATAAATTAGATGCACTGTTTAAGGTATGACCATCCTAATGAATACCTATATCAAGAAGAGTATCCAAGGGAGGTAACTATAGTAGTAAGTTAGAATAGATTTCTATCACCCAGGAGGACCGGGGTTCAAATCCCACTGGAACCTAATTTTTTTTGTAAGCCTAGAGCTTAAATAATTGGCATATTTCTTTTTTTTCCTGTATAATTCTGTCATTGAATATAAAATTCTCATGATTTAAACTAAAATAAGCAAAATAATCAAGATTAAAGGGGTTTTCGCTATCAGAATAGTGTTTATTCAAGTCATCAATTTGAAAATTTCTAAAACTGGACGGTAAACTTCTCTGAAATTTTGTAGAAATTTTGTTTAAGGTATATAGTTAAAAAATGGTAAATTTTTGTATATTGCACCAATCAGGATTTTGCACAATTTTCATTAATTTAGTCTCGTGAAATATAAAAAAATGCATTTTTAAAATTTATTTGGTCAAAAAATGTCATTTTAAGATAAATTATGTATTTATATATTATATCTTAAATTGGTTTAGTGAAATATAACATATTTTGGATAAACTGTAAAAAATAAGGGTTGAATTTATCAATAACAAAAAAATTTGTCACCGATTAAAGAATTTGGATACTTTCACGTTTTTTCTCACTTTTTTAAATAAAAAAAGCTAAAAATCTCAAAAACTACACGGTGAAAATCATTAAAATTTTGCATACAAGTCAGTGGTATGAAGCAGTTGATGAAAAAATAATCAGATGTTGGATTCTTAATAGTGCCCATTAGGATGGACATACCTTAAGTTAAGCTTAAAAACTAACAAAGCAGATAAGGAGGATTGCAGATTCAATCTGATAGAAATAAAAGACGAAGAAATACTGAAATTTTGCTAATACTTGCGGTGTATCAATCTTCGTGGATTTCGTGCACATACCAATTTACAAATTTAAAACCACCATAAAGTAAAGAATTGAACATAACCAAAGTTTAGAAAAATGAGATTCACGAATTTTAGAACCTATGAAAATATAGTGTCTTACGTCTAGTGGCAAACTACGAGATTTTCAGCCCAAGAATATAATTTTAAGTATTATACCGTAAATGGAGAATGAGGTGAAACTGTTTAACAGAAAATTAACAGTGCCCAAGATCATAAAACTAAAACTGGAGACCAGTCTCAAATCTCACGGATATGATTGGCTGAAATGGAGACTTGTCTCCATTTCAGCCAATGGGATGCATGATATTTGTGACTAGTCTACAATATCAGATTTTTGCTGATTCTGCAAACTGTTATGGTATTCTTACTTCTTACGGGGTTATGATGCTCCGAATAAGAAAAGGTTACAGAAAAATAAATAAAGGGAAGCCAACATGATCCTTGGGTGGGGTAATGCACAAACTTTGAAGGGGTTTTGCATTCTCAGACTGTTATTTTCCCAAAAACTCGACATTAAATGCTTACTGTTGCACTTGTACAAAAGAACGAATTAAGGGTTCTGATGGTTTGTTTTTACGTTTGGATGTTTGAGTTTTATAAACAGTGAAACAGGAAGAACTCAGAAAACACAGAGCCTCCCAACACAGCAAAAAAGCAGAGAGACAAAGAGAGCATGGTTTATAATCAGTTTTAAATAAGACATCAGAAACAATTAAAAAAGAGAAATTGATTAATGACTGCATTGAAATAGTCAATGGCAAAATAATGTGCTATGGGGGTTTAAACCACGTTCTAGGGGTGCAACAACCTCACACTTGCTCGACAATGTTAAAAGGTTTCAACTGTAGATGGATCAATTAATCACCAATCAAAAGCGCTGTAGAATATTATGTTCGCAGCTTTTTGTTTTTAAATATTGCATTTATTTTATTTTCATTTATAAATCAAATCTCCTTAAACACAAGTATAGATTTTAATCTGCAGCTTTATTTGTATATGTGCATTCAGTCTAGGAATTCAAAAACAAGTTAAAAACAGTTAAACAGTAAAGAACAGATAAATTTAGGTATCAGCGTTAAAACTTGCAAAATCAACTTCATAATTTCTGATATTTTTTTCTGTTATGCTAAAAGGTGAAATATGCATATGAAAGAGTAAGTTCATTGAAAGAAATATCATAAGTAAAAAAGAAAACCGAGAATCGTTAATTACCAAACGAGCATTTGGAGCACAGAAAATATACTATTGTGTCATGTAGTCTTGTACTGATTTTATATTTTAATTACAAAAATATCAAACAACGCACATTGTTCGCAGTTACATTGTACAGACATCTCTTCACAAGATATACTCCAACACTGCAAAACTTAATTTTTTATTGGCTTCAACCGAGAGCCCACAAATCGATAACCTCTCCGATAATGACGTAATGTATCTGCACCCTTCTATTTGAAAATCTGAGATGATGTATTTTCGAAGGTTGGACATACAAAAGCTAAATTAATATTGTTATACATTATTTTAGAGTTTGCTAAAGCATAAATACAAAATTAAAATATGCATATCAGGAATGACCTAATCCAGAAGGCACAATCGCTTAACACAGAGTAAAAACGCAGAGAGCCAAAGAGAGCATAGGTCAGGGTGGCCATACTACGTGGTTTGTGACGTAATTTTTGTATTACGACAAGAAAAAAGATCATCGATTCAAATCTTCAAAGCCTTGTTAGTATTTATTAGTTTAGCATTATCGCCGAAATTTAGCGCATTCTATATGGAAAGTTGAACACTATCCACGGTTGTCAATACATTTGTCGCTTCGGTACCTCTATTTATAAACAAGTAAAAGGCATCCCAATGGGTACGAATTTTGCACCCCTTGTTGCTGGTCTGTTTCTATATGAAAGAGACTTTATGTTATCTCTTTCTACCGAACATCAAGATGATATTATTACAGCTTTTAACAACACCTCGGGGTACCTTGATGATTTATTTAATATAGATAACAATAATTTTCCACCACTGGTTAATAAAATTCATTCTAAAGAACTACAACTTAATAAAGCGAACACTTCAGAAAAGCAAGCAAACTTTCTTGATCTAAATGATAAAAGAGATTTTTAGACGGCGATGTTCCTCGTGCAATATCTTACTGGGTTTATATCTCACAGCTTGTTCGCTTTTCAAGAGCTTGCAACGTTGTTTATGATTTCAATGAACGTAATCTTTGCATTACAGACAAACTTTTAAAACAAGGTTATCGGTATCACAAATTAAGGAAAACCTTTTGCAAGTTTTATCGCCGATACCAATAACTAATTCTTAAATACAGGTGCAGTTTAAAATCACTCTTGCAACAAGGTCACAGCCAGTTTTTATGGAGATTTATTTTATAAACTTAAGAAGATAAAAGGCAATGTTAATGTCTGCCGGTTATTTGTAAAAAACCATCTGTAAATTTAAAAATAGGTTACCAACATATTTTACAGCGCTCTGCAGGCCTGCTGATTGACCCATCTACAGTTGATCATCTACATTTTGCCTACCTCTTTGGTTGCACGACGGTAGCAGAGGTTTAAGAGTTTATGAAGGTTTATGGGGAAATCTTTTCTTAAAGAACCTAGAAGCTCGATTTGTTTCCTATATCCCTGTCATCGGGTTCTTGCTGATTTTACTCAAGGAGCTCTGGTCTCGGTAAGATCATTGAGTACCCACCCTTTGGCTTTGCACTGCTATTAGCTTCTTATGTTTTATATGTTTGTGTGCTTTTGCATGCAACATTGTTGAGCCGATGGGTGGGTTGGAGTTATTTCGCCAAGACAACTTGTACTTGTTTTGTGATATGAGAACCTGTTGGAGCAAGTGTGAGGTTGGTGCACCCTAGAACCGGGTTTAAAACCCCAGTGGCTATTTGATCTCAATGCCACTGACCGTTCCAAGGCGGTAACTCCTCAGGTTCTCATTTTCCCTCTCTTTTCTTCTTGACTGTGAGGGAGGCTGTTGCATTTCCTGATATGCATATTTTTTGCATTATTTTTTGTGTATACTTTTCTCTGTGATTCTTGGCAAATACTGGAATAGAATTACAAAATTTTATCAGTATTTGCCCCGAATCACAGCAAAAAGTAGACAAAAGGCAACAAATATATTGCCCACCGTGAGTAGTGATCAACTGTCCCCTTGGAAAAGTCTGAGGAAAGTACTGTTCAAACACCAGAAGAAAAGCAAACAACAGTAAAACCTTCCCTGCATTTTGAAAACCTTTCACTTCTTAATCAGAACATGCACTTAAATTGTTAAATTAAGTTCTAGCTCTCATTACCGGAAACAGATTTTATGTTTTACTAAAAGAGAAAAATAATTACTTCCCTGATTTTAAATACTTTAAGCTTGTTTTCATTTTCGCTTTTATTTCTCTTATTAACAGATATAAATTGATTCATCTGGCTTGAATTATCTTATTAAATTTACAACAGGTCGTCACCAAACACCTATTAAGTAAGAAGAAACGTTTAATGTATTCAATTAATTTGCTTTTAACGTACTTTCTGCAGCCAGCTTAACGGGAAATCGCCGCTCAGTGGGTTCATAATAATGCTTTAATTTATTATCAAATACATGTAAAGGTACTTATGTTTTCCTCATAATAGATGAAAATGGAATTTTGAAAGGCAACGAACACGAACAATATAAAAATATTGAAAGCTCGGTTTGATTGAGCCTGTTCATGGACAGTAATGGAAATGCATATTACTGCCCACGCAGCCTAGTCCCGGGTTGAGCGCAACTCAATATTTACACTCACCAGTATATTTAAATTTTAATTAAATGTATGATATAGTAATTTATTAATTATGTTTTACAATTATAATATTAAAGCAACACGGTTGAATGGTTCCGTACTAAAGCTTTTTTCCATAAAGAGTTTGAATTGTTTACTACACGATGAGAAAGGTAAGGCGGCAGTAAACGGTTATTCTGATATATCGCAAAACCGAAGAATCACAGCCGAAACGACAAGTCCACTTGCTGCCTACTAGCACATACCTGAAACAGAAAGGGCACAAAACTGACATCACAATGACATTCAGTTTATGAAAACAAAGCAAAATTATATTCAAAACATATCAGTTGATTTTTAAGCATCATTAACTTTCAAATTCTGGTCGCGAAAACTGGTCGGCCGACGAGGCAAAATTTCAAACATTCATCAGTTCACAGCTTTCTTATTGCCAACAACAACAAAAAATGCATGGTAAAATCCCTACTGTTTCATTAAATCATACTCAAAATATACCATAACCATCAAGATTTTGCACTACTCACACGTGTTCGTATGCCCCTTGAGAATTGCAAGTTAAACTGAAGGCAGAGCAAGAAATGTATAAGTTTCGCATTTCCAAGCACCTGCCTCACACTGAAAGTGTCAAGGTCAAAAAGAGCATGTCAGGCAATTTTTGGGGATCCTAGCTACACATGTAAAACTGCAAATATAGCATCTAAAAATATTTTAAAGTGCACCGAAGCTTACAGTTTGCCCACTTACAAGAGTATCTTCAAATTTGTACGGGGCCAATTCGCATCTATGGCTACAAACTCTTTACTGCCTCCTAATTAGATGATTAGACTAAATAAAACCTGAAATTGCAAATATGTAACGGTGCTAGTGTGCCATATCGAATGGTTTGAATTTCATAGGTGTAAAATCTGGAATATGATAACTTTGTATTTACGGTCAGCATATTAAGTTGAACATAGTTATATGAACAATAAGCAGAGAAAAGTGTTTGAAAAGCATAATGATCTCATCGCTAGCTTACGCCAGAATCACAAACACTATTTCCTTTAATGGTTTCCAATAAGTCCGAAGGGAGTATAGTAAATTACCACGTTTTGTTGAATAGGTGTGCGTTATTACCCAACTTTTTTGTTATAAAATTATAATATGTGTTGGGTTTTTTAATCGATTTCTTCAATTTAGTATGGAAGTTTTAGCAAATAGTTATCTTTTTTTATTTCATAAAAAGTGAAACGTACATTTCAGAAATAGCAACAATAAGAAAACAAAGCCTCCACTCACAACCAAGAAAGGAGAGAGGTATAGAGCATAAATGGGGCACGCCACGGGAAAGGGTACCTTCGGTCATATTTTGTGACATTTTAATTGTTACTATATTTAGAAATAACTTACAAATACCGTTTATTTTCTGATAACTAAACAGTGGTTTTGTTACACATTTCGACCATTAAATGGTATTTTTATTGCGAATACCATATAATAATTAGTGTCGTCCGTTTAACTTTTATGACGTCATTTCAAGGATTGACGTCAACTGTCCAAAGGTACCTTTTCCCGTGACGCGCCCCAAATTAAGGTTTCTAATGTCCATTCAATGAACACACAATATTTACCGATTGTCCATTTCGAATAAACTGAATCTAAGCAATGGTGACATGTATAGTGTGATTATATTAACCTGCCCATTTTGCATACATTATTCGGTTGTTGGTTGTGATATTTTTAACTTCATCACCAAAGCGTGAAAATCGTCATTACCTCAACGGGAAATCCATTACTTATGCATTATTTAGGTGTCTTCTTTCCGCTAGACATGTATGAAAGCGGAATGGCTCAGTAGTAAAGTGCATCCTTCAAACGCTAAAGGTATGTGGTTCGAGTCCTGCTAGTGCCATTTTTGTTTTATACTTTTTTTAAGCGGTTTTTTATATAAAGTTTCACGTTTTTTGTTATTTTCCACGCGGAAACCGTTGTTAATTTCTATAAGTGAAACAGAACTGCTGTGATATGTTTGAAATATTTTGTACTGATATAGTTTGTGACATGGAAATATCAATATTACAATAAAAAGTCCATAAAAATAAATCAATAAAGCAAAAAAACAACATATTTAAAAACAAACAAACAAATAAACAGTAAACATCTACAATATAAAACGCCACGAAAAATGTTATAGGTCTAAATACGACTCGAACCCGCGACAAGCGGCAAAATAATTGTCGTTTTGCTATTTTCTGCCTTCGTACCAACTGCGCTATAGACGCATATGGAAGTGAAGGCAGTTTTAAAGATATACATACACATGCAAAAGACCAGTCCAAAATAGCAAGGAAACCCCCGTCTCAAAATAGCACGTTCAACCACTGTGTAATGTATGCAAAATGGGCAGGTTAATATAATCACACTATTGGCTAAGTGCATATGGCATTGAGCTTATAAAACTTGCTTTCTGACACGTACTCATCCTAGTAAATGACCTCCACAAACAAAATACTTCATGTTTTCTTGACAACGTCACGCCCTACCCCTTTATTAGGAAAATAATCACCAATGAATTTTGAAGAACTCAGTAAACATGCGTTGCCATTGTTGGCAATACAGGTATCATTCATAACAAGAAATTGTTTACTGAAATAAACAATGTTTAACAGCTTTGAAACAGATTAATTTTCAAAACTACTTAACACGGCAAATAACCAAATACTGTAAACCAACATGTATTCGCGTAAACTTAGTTTTAGCTATATACGCGGATGGCATTGAAGCGTAAAAATCAATGTATCTGCAGGATTAATAAATTATTTCCAGAAATTTGAAAAAACGCGAAAATAAATATGTGCGAATATGTCCGACCTTGCCAAAATGCGAAAACGCGACTATTTATTGGTTTATTTATTGCAGGCTCAGTTTGAATGAGCCAGTTCGTAGGCGTTTATGAAACTGCTTATAACTGCTCATGCCGCCGAGCCCAAGGTAATTTGCAACTCATTTCCATCAGAAGTAAACATAACAAATTGTGTTCCATCCCAAACGATGATAATAGAACATGAAAATGTCATTTGATAAAGTAACTGAGAACTAAATTACATCGTTTATGTTTTCTGGTCATTGTCAGATATAATGAAATAACAATCAAATTCTGCAGTTTTTATAGCTAAATTTGCTTTAAAAAAAACAACATTATTTTACAAACTGATCAGTCTCATTACAAAAACTTCGCTTCCCATTAGGGGCAGTATCATTTGAAATTTGCTGTAGCGCTATTTGTGCAGTGTGACGGCCGTAAAAAGTCTCCCCGTATATATAGTCAGTACGGTTATCAGTAATTAATCAATTTCCGGTGTCATGTGGTGATGATCACATTTATAAGGGTTAACTGATAAGCCTTTTTACGGGTTTTCATGGTTAGCTCAATAGGTAGCGTTGACATTGCATGGCTAGGCGTTTTCGCCGTACGGGAAAGCTCTCCAGAAGGGGCAATATCTTTGGAAAAATTGTCACTTGAAAAGCTTACGGAGAACTATATTATATCATTAAAATGGTCATTATCAGATTAAACAAAAAGCTTTTAAATTCTGCAGGTTTTCTTTTCATTTTGTAGCTAAATTATCTCGAGAAACATGTTTACAAGCTTGCAATGTAACATTGTCATTAAAAATCGAAGATGATGGAGAGGAAATAAAAATTTAGAGTTTGTATACAAAGACGTTTTCACTGTTATCTGGATGTGGCTGATGCATATTTCACTTTTTGGTAATAATTATACATAATAGGTTTTTAAGGATTTGATGAAATCGCGCTCATTTTACCAGATTTAATCTACGAGAGTTGGTACCTTCTTGTAGACAAAACCAATCCATATGAATAAACAATGTGACCTGCTTTTATACAAGCACAAAAAGAGACTTTACATAAAGATGAAATTTTGACATGATTAAACTGACCGTATGTTGAAGATTTGTTAAATATAGAAAAAAATCATTATCAAACATTCTGTCATTAAACTTAATCCCATTGAATCTTCAGCCTAAGCATGCAAATACCGCAGAAACATTTCTATTAAAAATAGCCTAGTGATTGGTAAACATGGTTATTTTTATTTCAATGATGTAATTTTGTTTTTAAATGTGTTGTACCAACCTTTAAAGGATTGTTGATGTTATGGCCTAGTCGTTTTGTGCCAGCAAACTGGTCTTAATGAACTAAGCCTTTGAAAGTTGTAAAACCGATAATTCCTGCAAAGTGCGGAAAAATAAAAATATTTACAGCTGTTTTCTGAATAAATCAGTGCATAATTTACGTTGTTTTGAGTTCTTGTGTGACGTCTTTCGTTTCCAATGTTGGAGTGTTTGGATATTCGGAAGTGACATTTTCTGAGACATTTTGTATAACAAATGCCAGTATAATAGCTGCTTTGACTCTTTAGACTTTATAATTTACATTAAGGTTGACATACACAGTAATAGAACACGCATACGTATGCATATTTTATACGCTGTTTTGAATATATGAATTTTTGAAAGTCTCACAAGTCACATAGCTTTTCTATTTCTTATGCGAGCGGTTACAATCTGGAACAATTTGCTGAGACATGAAAAACAACAATATATTTTAAGTTAAACAGTTAAATAAACCAGTCGTAAGAGAAACATAATGAAACGAACAATTTGTAAGAGTTGTATTGTACTATTTATGGAACGAATAATGTGAATGAGTATTAATGGAAATAATAATTTGTACAAATAGTGATGGAATGAATAATGTAATGGAATTTATCATATGTACGAGTAGTAACAGAATGGATAATTTGTAAGAGTAGTCATGGAATGAATCATGTGTACGAGTAGTAACAGAATGGATAATTTGTAAGAGTAGTCATGGAATGAATCATGTGTACGAGTAGTAACAGAATGAATAATTTGTAAGAGTAGTCATGGAATGAATTATGTGTACGAGTAGTAACAGAATGGATAATTTGTAAGAGTAGTCATGGAATGAATCATGTGTACGAGTAGTAACAGAATGGATAATTTGTAAGAGTAGTCATGGAATGAATCATGTGTACGAGTAGTAACAGAATGAATAATTTGTAAGAGTAGTCATGGAATGAATTATGTGTACGAGTAGTAACAGAATGAATGATTTGTAAGAGTAGTAACAGAATGAATAATTTGCAAGAGTAGTAATGGAATGAATAATTTGCAAGACTAGTAAAGGAGCTGTTTGCGGTGAGCTCGCCGTACAGTCGTCACACTGGCCGTATGTGGTGTATGTGTGAGTCTGTGCGTAAGTCCGTTAGTGCATCCGTCCAGCCCACAACTTTGACATGCATTGAGCAGTCTCGATTTTATTTGGAATAAATGTTTACACTAGCGAGGAGTGTCGCACGAAAACCCCAGGGCTCCCATCTCAAAGATCAAGGTCACAGTTAGGGGTCAAAGGTCTTGTCAAAGTTTTTCCGGCGCATAGCTGACATGCATTAAGCAATCTTCTCTTTATTTAGTACGAATTTTAACCTCATTGAGTCATATCTCAGGTTCCCATCTCAAAGGACAAGGTCATAAAAGAGGTCAAAGGTCATGTCAGAGCTTATCCGGACCACAACTTTGACAAGCATTGTGCAATCTTTGCCATATGTTTTGGATAGAATTACAGAGGACTGTCAATTCCAAAATCGTTTTTAATCTTTTTTATTGCCCTCATACACTGGATCTCGGTTAAAGGTCTCGTCCAAAAGACTATTAGTAAATATTAGATGGAGTAGTGGGGGATCGAACCAGCGATTCCTGGACTCAAGAAACTGGTGTGCTAACCACTGAGCTTTTGATCTGCTCTCGACACATCTGAACACAAACAATATCAATTTTTGGAACCAATACGTCATTATTTGGAGAACCTGGTAGATCAAACCAAGAACCCCCGTATCACAAAAACAAAATTGAGCTGCCAAGTCCAACTACTGTTAAACTCCTAAAGACCATCCCGAAATTAATGGTCTTATAACATTGCTAGTTAAAAACATGCATTTGACCCTGTTTCTTTTTGGCAGCACCCTGCCCTTTTTCACCGCAACATGTCCTTTTTTATTCCTGGATACAACACTAAAGACCATTCCCATGACAAGACCGCAATATCCAATGTTGCAATGTCCTTTTTTACTGTTTTGCACAAGTTGCCACCTTAGAGTAAAAGACCACCCCATTATTCAGACCACTTTTGCCCAGTCCCTAATGGTGGTCTTAATAGCAAGATTTAAGTGTAATGAAATGAACAAGACTGTTCGTAAATTTATTCAGCTTTATTTGAAAACGTTTTTCCTTTAAGCTTCTTAGGTCTCAAGTCTTTAAAACCTCCTCATTCGAAAAGTTGAACCATTTCAAAAAAGTTGAACTATGTTATCAAATACTGAAAATGATAAAATAAGAAGTCAATCCTTTACTTCATATATTTATGTTTTATCACATGTGCAACCAGTGTGGACTGGTCAATTCTTGGTCTAAAACCACAAGTGTAGATTCTGATCAGATAAGCACGGACATAAGTGCTGATCCTGATCTACATTGTTTGCCCATGGGATAACAGCCATATCCCATGAAATAAAGGATTTAACAAGTTTTAAGGCTTACAATCATGCTGTTCTAACATTTTTCCACATTACAAGAATTATATACTGTGCAACCATTTCATTTCACACTGGTTTAATGTTCGCGTATCTCACGCTTGGTAGATGTGCAAATTCAATTCATTTGATTATGCATGATAATAGAAATATAAAAACTGCACAACTTACGCCAGTGCAAAACTGTTACTTATCACTTCTTCGAGAAAATTATCTTCCGTGAAATTAAATGGTACCACAGTACTTTATGGGATACATAAATATAACTGATATATCCTTAATCCTCGAAAAATATGACAGTTCTTCAATTAGAATTTGGCAGTCATTTTATTTTGGGTTCAGTCATTTTTAAGTCAGACTCCGAGATGGAGACCAGTCTGATCCATGGTCATGTTTGGCTGATGGCCAACATGTTTGACCCTTGCCATGATGTCTGACTCGTGGCTATCACAATTCTGTTCAGTCCATTACCATAAGTGCTTTTTCTCAACAAAAAATGAAATACAGCTCATTAAAATTTAAAAGATGTCTTTGCAAACAGATTTGAGGTTCAATTTATTAAAATTGCAGACCATGTCTGAGAAGTAAGCAAAAAAGAATTGACATATTTTGAAGATTTTCAGATATACCAAACAATAAATACCCTTGAACATTTTTTGGTACAGAATTTGTGTTTTCATTCATGTCTCACAAAAAATAAAGGTATGCATTGTTTCATTAAACAAACAAAAGCCAACTATTATTGAAACATTGAGCAAAAAGAAAACTTTTACATCAAGCATAAACAGAACTGTTAACAGATCTTACGTAATGACACTAATATAATGTGTAACAAATGACTTGTAACACCTTAAATGCATCAAATAAATAAAGTATTAAACTATCAGCTGCCTAATTAACATAACATCAACCATCGAATTACATTTCTGAAATGTACACATTAAAATTTTAACCTGTACATTCATTGTGGTTGAGAAAATAACGGTTATCTGAGACCGTACATTTGTGTATTATTTTTACAACTTACAACATTGTAACTTTCAAAAATACATATCACACCATGACCAGGCATAATTTTTGAGAATTCAAAAATAAATCATGCCATCGAAAAACATTTTAACTATTCTCTTATGTGTTTCAACAAAAACACAAAAACAGAATAACTTGGACTTTTTCATATGCGCTAAACCAAACTCCAAACCCACCATTACATATTTCCACACTTAAGTTTATCTTTGGTCAAAAAGCACAAGAATTAAATTCTTAGCATTTCTAACAAGTATTATCATCATTACATTTTGAAAACATGAACTCTAACAACAGCTCCAAGGTTTTCAAATAAGCACTGCATTGGAGTGACATTATAAAATATACCATACGTATTAAATTCTTCGCATTTGTATTCCTCAGTATTCCTCAGGACGTCATTTACCTTTTTTGAGATAATAAACAGATAGATACTCTGAAGTAGGGGCAACAGTTTTAACCCTTTTCTCCATATATATGTATTTTTTCAGCCGGCGCATATGTGCCATCTGATTAGGATTTGCACTGTTGCTTTTTTTGTCAGAAATAACCTAATATATCAAGAAGCGACAAATTTTAATCCTGACCAGATGTCATAGATTTGCCAGCTGGGCTGGATCTACACTTTTCACCCATGACATAAAGGCATGTATATGGAGGAAAGGGTTAAATTACTAGCTAATATTTATTTCTTCATTAACATGACTATTCCTGAAGGAGTCTGGATTGCATATGAAAGATGGTCCAATATATGCAGAAGCACATTTTCCGAAAAGTGTTGTAGCACTTTTCCCAGCATGTCATTCCATATAATAACGATAGTAAATACCGAGAAAATAGATTGCGCTAATACATTCTGCATGCGCACCATGATTCTATTTTTCATTATTATATACAAGTCAACATAACTTAGGTTGGAAAGCACCTGAAAGACAAAGTATTCTTAAATGAGAAGTGAACAAAGCATTAATTCTTTACACACCTTAATTCTTTACACACCTAAATTCTTTACACACCTAATTCTTTACACACCTAAAAGCAAGTTATAACAAAACAACATTACCTTTCATTTCTTTCACCCTTTACTCCATATATATCAATTTTACACATGTGCCACCAATGTAGATCCAGATCAGCTGGCACCTTTGAGCCGTCTGATCAATATCTGCACTGGTAAAACTTCGGTAGGAAATAATCTAACAAATCAAAAAAGAAACTGTGCAGATCCTGATCAGATGGTATGGATGTGTCGGCAGATCGGGCTCTACACTGTTCACCTATGGTATATCAGCCATATCCATGAAGTAAAGGGTTAACCCTTTCCTCCATAGATATACCTTTATTGCATGGACAAACAGTTTAGATTCAAATCAGCCGGTACATCCGTGCCATCTGATCAGGATCTAAACTGTTTCGCTTTTTGATTTGTTAGGTTATTTCTGACAAAAATGCGACCAGTGCAGATCCTGATCAGATGGCGTGGATGTGCCGGCTGATCTGGATCTACACTGGTTGCTCATGAGTAAAAATGAATATATATGGAGGAAAGGGTCAAAAACACTACTGAGACCAAGTTTGTATTACAAAACATTCAGAAGAATTTATTAATGAATCAGGCATTATTATCAAAATAAATTGGGTGTTAGAAATATCATAAATCTGGTTCTAAAAGATTTAGAACAATCCTACAACTTCTGGGCCCAAGATCATTTAACTTAAGCTGCAAACCAGGTTCAAAGTTCAAGCATCTGATTGCCTGAAATGGAAATCGGTCTCAAATGTCAAGCATCTCATTTGACTGAAATGGAGACGAGTCTCAAATGTCAGGCATCTGACCAGTCTCACAATTCAAGCACCAGAATGGCTGAAATAAAGACCAGTCTCAAATGGCAAGCATCTGAATTAACTGAAATGGAGACAGTTCTCAAATCTCAAGCATCTGATTGGCAGAAATACAAACCAGTCTCAAATCTCAACCACATGATTAACTGAAATTGAGACCAATCTCAAATCTCAAGCATCTTAAGGTCTCCAATCTTGGTTTTATGACCGTGGGCCCTGACTATGTATGAATTTTGTTTTCTTAAAAAACATAAGCTGTAAACAATCCCCCAAGTATGAACTCTTAGGCTGGGGTAGTGGACAAGTCAGTGAAGAAACAAGGGTACAACATCATAAAACTAAGAAAATAGAGACCAGTCTCAAATCTCAAGCATCTGGTTGGAGTCTCCATTTCAGCCAATCAGATGTTTCAGATCTGAGACTGGTCTCCAATATTATATTTATTATCTGGGGCAAAGAACAATCGTACTGATACACTCTCAACAATAATACATACAATTACATAAATACTATCATGCTTGATAAATATACCCACCATATTCAACTGTGCCCTGCAATCTAATAAGTCTATTGTGAATGGAATTATTCCATTTGTTGCAATGCAGCAGGATTTGAATTTCATCATTTTACATTCCTAATTACCAGATCATGGGCAGAAAGCAAAAATGTTCTAGTCTACTTCTTTATTTAATATCACTTCGTAAGAACATTTACCCCTTGATATTTTAAATACTAAAAAAACATATTGTAAAGTATAACCCTTTCCTCCATACGTACACCTTAATTGCGAGGGCGAACAGTGCCGTCTGATCAGGATCTAAACTGTTCGCTTTTTGATTTGTTAGGTTATCTCTTACCAAAACGCAACCAGTGCAAATCCTGATCAGACGGCACCTGCTAATCTGGATCTACACTGGTCACACACGGGTAAAAAGGCATATATATGGAGGAAAGGGTTACGTAATGAGCAAGAAATCAAACCCATTTTAATCCTTTACTCCACATATATGCGATTTAACATGTGTGCGATCATTGTAGATCAAGATCTGCTGGCAAATTCATGTTGTTTGATCTGGATCTTTAATGGTTGCATCTTGGTCAGAAATAACCTAATGAATCTAAGTGAACAGTGCAAATCTGCATCAGACTGCACGGAAGTGCCAGCTGATCAGGATCTACAAAGGTGGCACTGGCAACGAAATCAATATAATTATTTGGAGTAAAGGAATTAAGTAACTATAAAAATATTCAGTCTTTTAACAATAAGATATTGCATTATAGTATCTTGGTTTGACACAAAATAACATTGACAATGATTTATACCGCAACCTTCTCGGAAAAATGCCCTGTAAATCCAAATAAGAGCTTAGACATATAAATCTAACCATCTGACATAATATAAAAAAATATTACAAACACATCAAGCATTCAATAGTGCTATGTCTTCCATACAAGGAAATTAAAGTAGGATGATTTTAAAAAAACATAATAAAACTTGGCGAACACAAAAAGTAACATCACACAAAAATGTGTCAAAACTCATGAGGGAGAGAAATAAAAAATATATAAATAATCAAAGTACTTGCAATTATTTCTGAGAGTTCTCTAAAAAAACGAATCTCCAGAAAATAACAACAATAACAACTTTATACAAATAGTTTATGATTTATCCATCTGCCACCCCTCTTGTAACACGAACCACCGGAATGTCTGCCCTGTCTTTTGTAATGTAAAATCAAGACAACTTTTCTGTATGATAACATCAAAGCATCAATGACTTCCCTAAAAGAAAGGCTCAATTGATTGTCTGTGTTGTTAATGTATATTTATTTGTTCACTCCGATCAAGTTTCCTCATTATCAGAGCCCTTAATACGTAAGGAGTAATGTAGACCCTAAAGACATAGGGAGTAATGTAGACCCTAAAGACATAGGGAGTAATGTAGACCCTAAAGACAGGGAGTAATGTAGAACCTAAAGACAAAGGGAGTAATGTAGACCCTAAAGACATAGGGAGTAATGTAGAACCTAAAGACATAGGGAGTAATGTAGATCCTAAAGACATAGGGAGTAATGTAGACCCTAAAGACTGAGCAGATTCAAGGGCTGCTCTGGGTCTACTGTCGTAACACTAAGAATACAGAAGTCTTAAATGATTAACAACTTGGATCAAGAGATTATAATGAGGTTATTAGCCATACATGTCATGGAAAAGATGCTACTTGTGAACCATCGCTGTAATCCTAAAATGACCTAATTTTAAAATGTTATACAATACATCTGCGCAAATTTCTTTTCATCTGTTTAGAAGCACTTAACTAAGAGCATGTGACATTTTGTAGCATTTCCATTGGTCCTTTTTTTGGCTGTTCCAAAACGTTGTATATGCGTTAATGTCTTTTTTGAATTACAGCGGAAGTGTGCATACTATTTATGTTTCACTTTGTTTAACTGAAATGTTTTCTTTTCGGATTGTTACACTTCACTACCAGAGGGGTGATAAGTTCCCTTTGGGATTGTTTCACTTCACTACGAGAGGGGTGACAGACTTATTATCATTATGAGGGCACAGCCTCTTGTTTAATGTCTGAACCGAATCTCAATCCGAGTGACCTTGACACATAGTTCCAGTATTCGCTACGAATCTGATCGTACTCTCCTGCCAGCGAATTACACAACTGAAATAGAAAATGAAAACATGCATTTAATCACGTGTGACAAATGTAGATCCAGATCAGCTATCAGCAAAGTCTGATCTGGATCTATTCGCTTCTTGGTTAGAAAATAATTTAATAAATCTTACAAGACAACTAAAATAGAACATGAAAATGTTTACACAATGATGTTTTCTTATCCCTTTTCTCCATGAATACACATTTCATCACATGGGATTAAAGGGCAGACAACTGTGGATATGCAGCTTCAAATCCATGCCCAATACACAGATTTCACTGTCAAAAGTTTCATATACCATAAAGTTTCTTTTAAATGCTTCCAGCGGTGTGACATTTTTTGAAATGGAGGAACTTATTCTTTATATTAATTATTTTTATTCTAATATTAGATTCTGAAGGGTAATGGATAATACATATGGATTAATTAATTTTCCCCTAAAAATGAAATAGGCCGTATTTATTAGGGGCGGGGCGTTTGAAAGGAATTTTACGGTATATAACAACACCCTAATCTAGTCTATACCTGTTCTGCTTTCTTCAGCGTGCCCTCCTGATCCTTACATCCTTGTTCCAACATTTCCTCGTACGTGTCAATCATGTAGGCCATGAGGTATGGAGACCTGTATCTCTGATCGTACAGTTCCTGGCAGAACTCGAGCACCGTAGGGTAATTCTGCAGCTGACGGTCCATCAGTACACTGCAAGTCAAATTATTTTATTAAGAACGGATCTTGGAAACAATTTTATCCAGATGTGGGAACCAGGATTAGAGATCAGTCTCAAATCTCAAGGATCTGATTGGCTGAAATGGAGATTAGTCTCCATTTAGCCACAATCAGATGCTTGAGATGTGAGACTGGTCTCTAGTTTTAGTTTTATGACCTTGAGTTTTCTACTGAAGTATTAACAGGTAATTTTTGAATAGTTTCAGAGAAAAACTTTACCAAAATTCTAAGTGAAAAAGGGGCATAACTATAAAAAAATACAGCCAAGAGTTATGACACATGTCCTGATAATTGCTATTGTGGTATCAGACAACTATATTAATTAAGTTTCAAAGATCAACCTTGAATGGTAAATGAGTAAAAAAGTGGACTTAATTTAATTAACAACTCAGTGATGTGATTGAGACATTACCCTTTGAGATAATTCCAAGCACTCTCATTGTTTGGAGCTTTCTTGATGTAGTCCTTGCAAAATCTGCAACAAACTTTCATGTAAGAATACAATCCAATCAATTTATACTTGAATCCTATCAATAATCCTTGATGAAAGGGAGATAACCAGTATTGGAAAATTTATCATCTCAGTTTTGATTATTTCCCTTACAATGCTGATTTAAGTAAACAGTTCCTAAAGTCATTTTCTTTTAATTTCGGAGATCATATTTTACCCATTCCGAAGTATAGATACCTTTATGGCATGGGCAAATTGTGTAGATCCAGATCAGCCAGTACATCCAATCAGGATCTACACTGTTCACTTTTTGATACATTATTTCCTACCAAAAAGCAAACAGTAGATCCTGATCAGATGGCAAGGATCTGCTGGCTAATCTGGATCTACACTGTTTGCACATACTTTTGCAAGTACTTGGAGTAAGAGTTAAATAAAATTCTTTATTTCATAAGGTGTCCTTAACCCTTTCCTGTACAGATACGCATTTTTACGCATCTGCAACCAGTGTAGATCCAGATCAGCCAGCACATCCGTGCCATCTGATCAGGATCTGCACTGGTCGCATTTTGGTCAGAAATAACCTAATGAATCAAAAAGCAAACAGTTTAGATCCTGATCAGACGGCATGGATGTGCCGGCTGATCTGGATCTAAACTGTTCGCCCTAACAAAAAAGGTGTATCTATACAGGAAAGGGTTAAAATGTTTGGTAGATATTCCCATAAAATCTAAGTAAATCAGTACCCAATGATTATTTATGAAATTTGAAGTATTATCAAATTGTAATTCCAATGTGTTGTCAAAATAAACTAGTTAAGATCTTCATATTTAAAAGCTTTTTGAGTATCAGAATTTTTATATAATTAAAGAAAGCATTATCAAATCACCTGATTTCTCTGTCAATCACATCGTCAGTGAACTGTGTCGTGTTATTAATCACAAAATAGCGTTGATTCCAAGCCGAATTATTTCTCAGATCTTCTAGTAGTAATTTCTCGACAAATTCCAACTCATTGTCCCACAGATCAAACTCTCTGATGACCCACTGGCGGTGCTGCCAGGCATGGTAGTTTTTAGCATCGTCCTGCAATATACGGGCCGTGAAATCCAGCTCCTGTCCCGCTTCTTGCAGCCACTCGATAATCACTCGTCTGTGGTGCCTGTAACACAATTAACATAACACTAAAATCAGGGATTTCAAAAGCTTTTGAAAACAAGGGGTCATCCGACCCCTTTTGAGAATTTGCAAAAGATCATTTTGAGAATTTGCAAAAGATCATAATATTACAGAATCTGATATAAGACATAACTTGAATTCAGTGAACTTTATAAAATGATTTATTGTTGTTGATAATATTATTATCACTTCATTTCATATAATTAATTGGGTTTTATCACAAGTGCGAACAGTTTACATCCAGATCAGCCGACAAACCTCAGCAATTTGATCTCAGGATCTAAACTGTCTGCTTCTTGGTCAGAAATAAGTGTGCTCTCGGTGGAACCATCAAGCTTGCATAATAAGCTGAACCAGAGATTGGAGACCAGTCTCCATTTCAGCCAATCAGATGCTTGAGATTTAAGACTGATCTCCAGTTTTAGGTATATGATCTTGAGCCCTGGAAAATTTCTGTTCATCAGAAGAAAATGACAGTTTAACCCTTTCCTTTTATCACTTGTGTGAACAGTGTAGATCCATGCCATCTGATCAGGATCTTTTGATCAGAAATAATCAATAATTCAAACAGCAAACAGTGCAGATCCTGTTCAGATGGCGCAGATATGCAGACTGATCTGTTATATACAATGTTCACCCACAGCATAAAGGCATGTAAATGGAGTAAAAAGTTACGTTAATGCTGTCCACTTACCAGACTTGGTAATTTTTAGGATGTGCGATGATAACTTTGGTGATATATGCCAGCTCTTCTTGTAAATCTTTTTTCAATTCCTTCAACAACACTCGTCTATAATGCCTGAAAACATACAAAATCATACTAACTTATAATGCTTCAATGATGAATCTGAACTTGCTGTACTGACCACTGAGCAAGATCAGGGATGGGCTTTCAGTGGTTTTATTATATTTTATTGGACTTCACCCTTAACTCCATGGATAGGCCTTGAGTACATGGCAAACAGTGTGAGTCCTGTGCCCAAGATCATAAAACTAAATCTGGAGATCAGTCTCAAATCTCAAGCATCTGATTGGCTGAAATGGCGACAAGTCGCCATTTCAGCCAATCAGATCCTTGAGATTTGAGACTGATCTCAAAACTTAGTTTTATGATCTTGGGCCCAGATCAGCAGGCACATTTGAGCCATATGATCAGGATCTAACTGTTTGCTTTTTTATAAATTACATTATTTCTGACCAAGATGCAACCAGAATAGATCCTGATCAGATAGCATGGATATGCAGCTGGTCTGGGTCTACTAGGGTTTCATAATCGTACAAAAATCATAATTGATCATCGGAAATAATCGAACAACCCCTTTCGATCAATCATCGATTATATAATCGAAGCATTTACAATAACAATGTACATGCTTTAATAAAGAAGAATTTTATTTATAGGAATTCTTGATCAATATTCTACTAACAAAAATACTCATAATTTCTTATGATAATTCATATTCTATTTTGCAAAAAAGCAAATTTCAAAATGATATTAAGAATCTTCTGCTTAATGCATGCAAAATATTAAGAAGCGGATTTTACACTCCTTGAATGTTGGGGAATTAACTCAAGAAGTTGTTCTGTAAAAGTTCCACAGTTTTATTTGTATATGAATTTCATACACATTACACATGTAAGTCAAATACACTGGAAGTCCAAGTGATTAAACTTAAACAGATCTTATACAATAGTTTGGTAGTTCCAAATTTGTTAAGATAATTAATGATGTCAGTTGGCAATATCCACACTGTAAATTAAATGTCAAGTTGGAAAATCCAATCTTGTAAAAGTAAAGTCTGCTGGAAGGTCCAGTAGATGCTGATTGTTTAGAAGGTAACTCCATTCTACTGGATACTTTGAAATTAAGTTCTAACAACAACTTTGATAAGGCGGGGCTTAATGCCCATGTGATCTAATTTGCATAAAGAATCCTGCATTCATTTCTGCCTAATACATGATTTGCAGTGACAGGTAATCAATATGTAAGATAAACCATTTTAGCACCTTAATGATAATATTCTTTAACAAAGTTATATAATATTAATTGCTATGGAAACACAGTATGGTTTCAGATAGACATAACAATTAGTTGTCAAAAACTTTTGACATGTACAACTTAATAGTGCAGTCTTCTTAATCACAAAGAGACAAAGATATTTCTAGCTGGTCAAGCCATAAAGATTATGATTAGATATACAGATAAAACAATTAAGGTGTCCAGTGCTTGTGGCATTTACAATTTTCTTAGCACATTGATTAAATTAACAAAGTGTCAAATAGCTTGACACATCATAAAGATGATAATAAGTTGTTTTCTATCAAACTTTAAGTAAAATAACTGAAATGCGAAAGTATGAAATATTTGCAGCATAATAATTCCCTCCTGCTTTGAAGACTTTGGTCCCCAAAGTTTAAATAAGGATTAAATACCCAATTAAATTGTTTACAATTCCTGGTGAAATTTTGAAATGCAATTTAAAAGTATAATGATTACATTTAGATAATTATAAGCACTTCTTCAGGTCCTATATGCTTTTGGCATCAGAATTGTTAACACTAGTATGAAAACTTAGGAACTGTCATAGTCGTATAATACATCCATTGCTGACACCCCAGTTTCCTGTTCCAGTTCCATGAGTAGGTTTTCAAGAGGCATTTCCACTGATGGCAACCGTTCGTCGTATTTTCTAGGAGCATTGCAACAAAATGTAAAGTGGTTTTCCTTTTTGCATTGGAAACACTCATTATCATTCGCCAAACATTGAGATCGATGATGATAATTTGAAGAACCACACCTTTTACAATAGAAATTCTTAATGTTGTGAGGCTTAGCACTTTCACATTCACGATAGAATTGGCCAGCAATTGTTGTGAATTCAATTTCAAGTCCATTTTTAATGGAACTAACATAATCCAGTTGTTGTAAGGTATCAACAAGAAGCTTGTACAGCATTTGTTTCTCTACCGAAAGTTTAAGAACAGTGTCTTTGTGATCCGAACTGTTGGAATTCAGTTGCAAATTTTGAGCTTTAACTTCACCGATTTCTTTTTGAAGATTCTCCTGCTGAAGAAGGCTCTGGTCATAACTGTGCAGCTTTTCAGTTAAGGAATTTAGTTCAGTTTTGCATTTGTCCAGCTGAAACTGTGCTATGTAGGCATCTCGCTCAGCATATTGCTGTTCCTTCTGGACTAGAAGTACACAGTTAGATAGTTCCTCATTTACCAATTTCAGCATTCTGTTCTCCTTTTCAAGAGCATTTAATTGTCGTAGAGACTGATTGTTTGGAAGACAGTTTTGTAGTTCATCATTTGGAAGGTTGTAAAATGGCATCATGGCACATGCTGTCTTTCTGGCACGGAACTCTAGAAGACGCTGAATATCACGCTGACGCTTTTTGGCTGATTTGTGCTGTGCTGGCTTATTTCTAGTTGAAATTGCTGCAGTGGAAATGTTTTGGTCCACATGAGGTTTAATATTCCTCTGTACACTTGGATTGTTGTAATATCCATGTAGTTGACAGAAACACCTTTGATAACAAACTGCTCTGCAGTGGTGTTGTTGGAAGTTATATCCACAATTTGGGGTTTTGTAGTAAGCACTCATTTTCACTTGGCTTGAAAGGATCCGAGAAAGTTAGAACAGCTAAAAAGTGTTCTAGCCCGATTCAACCACCAATTATTAAGAAGCGGATTTTACACTCCTTGAATGTTGGGGAATTAACTCAAGAAGTTGTTCTGTAAAAGTTCCACAGTTTTATTTGTATATGAATTTCATACACATTACACATGTAAGTCAAATACACTGGAAGTCCAAGTGATTAAACTTAAACAGATCTTATACAATAGTTTGGTAGTTCCAAATTTGTTAAGATAATTAATGATGTCAGTTGGCAATATCCACACTGTAAATTAAATGTCAAGTTGGAAAATCCAATCTTGTAAAAGTAAAGTCTGCTGGAAGGTCCAGTAGATGCTGATTGTTTAGAAGGTAACTCCATTCTACTGGATACTTTGAAATTAAGTTCTAACAACAACTTTGATAAGGCGGGGCTTAATGCCCATGTGATCTAATTTGCATAAAGAATCCTGCATTCATTTCTGCCTAATACATGATTTGCAGTGACAGGTAATCAATATGTAAGATAAACCATTTTAGCACCTTAATGATAATATTCTTTAACAAAGTTATATAATATTAATTGCTATGGAAACACAGTATGGTTTCAGATAGACATAACAATTAGTTGTCAAAAACTTTTGACATGTACAACTTAATAGTGCAGTCTTCTTAATCACAAAGAGACAAAGATATTTCTAGCTGGTCAAGCCATAAAGATTATGATTAGATATACAGATAAAACAATTAAGGTGTCCAGTGCTTGTGGCATTTACAATTTTCTTAGCACATTGATTAAATTAACAAAGTGTCAAATAGCTTGACACATCATAAAGATGATAATAAGTTGTTTTCTATCAAACTTTAAGTAAAATAACTGAAATGCGAAAGTATGAAATATTTGCAGCATAATAAAAACACAATAGAAATTCTTTAGAGGGGAATTTGTTTTATAAATAGGAAAATAATTAATTGGGTACGGGAATGGGGTCAAAATTCCGTCCCTACCATCGTGAAATGAGGGTCTTGTATAGAACTACTGTATTATCACAAAAGGATATCAGTGTATTTTCTGATATGATAAGCATTTACATGAACCACACTTCTAGCCCACAGGCTGCATATATTGCAATTTGTAACCCTATCTGATATGAGCATAGGGTGTAGGCTACAGGTACAGGAGTCTTTTTCTTGAAACACTTAGTGAGAGAACATATTTCAAAGCTTAAAATAACACTGATCTATGTCATATATCAAACACTGTTTTTGTTCTGATACAGTGATCTCACTTGTGAGCTGCTTAAAGAACAGCAAACCGATGATCGATTATTAAACTTTGTAATCGATTATCGAAAATCGATCCAAGAAACGATCGATTTTCGATTATAATCGATCATCGTTTAATCCCTAGGGTCTACACTGTTCACATATACGATAAAAGGCATATATATGGAGTAAATAGTTAATTTTAGCATTTTTTGTAATTATGCTCTAGGGAAATTGCATGAAATTAAAACTGAGCAAAATTTAAAAATGTGATTGCCTTCATTGTGAGAACAATACAACTTCTGGAATTTTATGACCGTGCTAATATAAAATTTGCAACATCTGTGCGATTCATACCCACAAAACTGATACCATAGTTGGTCGTCAGAAGAATAAGTTTATCCAATTTTAGGGAGAAGTCAACTAGAATTTTGGCTTTCTTAGAAGTTAGAAGTTCCGGACATTTGGGGGTATATTTCTCGAAACTGTTCCCTGACGATACGAAAACCAATTTGAATCAAAATCATACCTTGAAAAGCTGAATGCTATGCAACCAGTGTAGATCCAGATTATATGTCTAATCAAAAGTTACACTGGTCGCTTTTTGACCAGAAAAATCTCAACGACTCTTAATGCAAACAGTGCAGATTCATATCAGATGGCACAGACGTGCTGGCTAATGTGGATCTACACCACTCGTCAAAGTAATAAAGGTCTACCTATGGAGTTAACGATTAATTTAAATATGTTTTTCTACAAAAAAAAGAGTTTTACATTTTTTTGATATGGCCAAGTTCTCTGGATGAGTTTTGTTTAGTGGTAAAATATTTAATGAGCTTATATTGATATCGCCATAAAATCATGCTTGTTTACATAAACAGTCTCATTATCACATGACTATCAACATATCCTCCATTAGTTATAATTTGTGTTTTTAGTGAGAAAACAATTGAACTCACTTGTTACATCAATTGTACTTAAATTGTTTTTGCCCAAATCATGAAAAGGGAATATTGTTAAATGCTAAAACAGTATAACTCCTTTTAACTTCAATCGTAATCGTTTTTGCCCTAATAACAAAATCAGAAAATCCTTTCAGTATCTGAAACTGTTAATATGCAAATGTGGTAATGCAAATAATGTCAATCGAAAAAAGTAGTTAGCTGGCCCATTCCCAAATTTACTTATTGGCTCTCGACCTCACATAATGTCATTTTATTTTCCTACAGTAAACGAATATTTGAATTTCATAACAAATTTTATTACTTCACATGAAAGCATAGCAGTTTAAATACCGAAGCTGTGTGAATTGAAAATCTTCATTAAAAAAAGTATCCCAACTGAACAGATGACAAAAATGCAACTTATTTCCTCCCATTTTTTATTTTAATTTATATCAGATACAGATAACATTTATATGAACAAGCATATCAGAAAACACATCAGGGAAGGAAGGCTTAAACCCATTTCAGCTTCTTCCTTTATAAATTATTTACTGTAAACGACAATGGATCATGAGATAACAAAAGAAAAACTTTGTGCAGTGAGGATATATGAGATTCAGGAAATGCATTATTAACCATAAATCTTGGTTAATGAAACAAAGCCTCTAGCTGACAAAGATTGATTGGTGGAATCCAAGCAAAGCATTTCTGTGACCTTAAACCCCACCCACTTCCCAAAATGGAACATCAAAACTTTAGTTATACAATCTTTACTAGATTAGATATGACTTTTATATAACCTGCACTTCTGTGCCCATTTGATCAGGATCTACAATGTTTGTTTTCTAAGATTCAGTAAGTAGTTTCTGACCAAGAACCAGATAGTTAAGATCCAGATCAGATAGCACAAATGTGATAGTTCATCTTGATTGAGAATTTTCGCAAAATATGAGATTAAAGCTGTATCCATAGAGTTAAAAGGTTAAACAACATTACTTTTGTTACCTATGTAGACCCAGATCAGCATATATGCTACAAAACTGGGTCTTAAATGTTTGATATAGTTAACACGCAGCATTATAAACAAGGAATGGACGGTCTGATATTTAAACAAAGATTGAGTCCATTTAGATTAATTCAACAGGTATAGGATTAAAGCTGAAATCTTTGATCCATACGTAGATCTGATAAACTGATTTTAAAACCCAGAGTAGTTAGATAACAAACTATAATAATTACAAAATCTGATATAACTTAACCATGCTATTAAACTGTGTTATTGATAACAGATAACCTCTAAAACCGATTATCCAAAGCTTTAGTTTGTAAAAACAAGATTCTAAAGCCCCTCTTTTAACCCTTTCCTCCATAGATACACCTTAATTGCGACGGCAAACAATTTAGATCCAGATCAGCTGGCACATCTGTGCCGTCTGATCTGGATCTAAACTGTTTGCTTTTTCATTCATTAGGTTATTTCTAACCAAAATGCGACCAGTGAAGATCCTGATCAGACGGCACAGATGTGCCAGCTGATCTGGATCTACACTGGTCGTACAATGTCATGCGTTTAAATACGTATATATGGAGGAAAGTGTTAACCAACTTCCAAATGACTGCCTTAAAATATGTGCTGGCTGATCCGGATCGACATGGTTTGCCCATGCCTTTATATGAAGGGAAGAAATAGCAGATAAATTTCTCTAAGACCTCATCTATATGGGAAGAGTCCCACATGTAAACAATGGGCTGAAACTGGCACAATATAACTTGAAATTTAATTCTCATGAAATTTAATGTCAGAGAAATCCGATATTTTTAACACACTTTTTTTCAACTCAGATGTCAGACTGGAGGAAGTGTGCAAAAAAATGCAAACAGAATCTGGTTTAATCATGATCTAAACTGAAGTCAAATATTGCTGCTTTAACTGTTTACTCCATTTATGCACCTTTCATCACATGGGCCAACACTGTTCGCTTTGAGATTCATTAGGTTATTTCTGACCAAAATGCAACCAGTGCAGATCTTGATCATATGGCACGGATGTGCAGGCTGATCTGGATCTAAAATGGTTGCACACGCATAAAAACATGTATATATGGAGGAAATGGTTAAAGCTGCCTATTCACAGTTAAGGGTAGAATACTTCAATGTCTCATTTTCAGTTAATATTAATTGTACCACAATAAAATGCCTACAAATGACTGAAAGGGGGTGAATTTTGCCAAAATTTTGGACTGATTATTACATTTAGGATCTGTTGTTAGTGAATTATACTGCTTCAGAACACCATAACAACTTTGGCTTTAAATATATCTCCTCATAAGTTGATTGTGTAAGAATATCAAATCACATTTGTTTTTATTACAGGTCTTGTACAGTTAATATTATGATTTTGTTATTTTATATTTCTTATCAAATTCTTAAAAAACAGTTAACATTTTCCTACTGATATGCCACTAGGCAGCTTTAACAAGCATCATACAAGAGTCTCTACAAATGGTTTCCCACACCTCCTCTTTCAGAAATCAATGGAACAAAGTTTCACGCCAACACTGTCTCAATAAAAATGTCTCATCATAAAATCATGTCTGAAATTTTATACAATATCCTAAAAAGGCGTGTTCATAATTAAATACCTTTCTTCTATAGACAAACCTTTATTTCGTGGGCGAACAGTTAAGATCCAGATCAGCCGGCACATCAATGCCATCTCATCAGGATCTAAACTGTTTGTTTTTTTTATTTGTTAGGTTATCTCTGACCAGAAAGCGCACAGTGCAGATCCTGATCAGACAGCACGGCTGATCAGGATCTACACTGGTAGCACACGAGTAAAAATGCATACATATAGAGGAAAGGGTTAAAGACAGTTGGTCTTTGTTCTCAGGTGAATTTGTTCTTTGAATCACTAGGTAAGAAAAAAATAAAACATGGTTTTCATCCACAAGCGGTCTTTGTTTACAGGTGTTTTCTTTTTACAGGTAGTCTTTGTTAAAAGATGGTCTTTGTGTAAAGGTGGTTATAACACAGGCAGGACTGTAGTGCATTTCAGGTACAGTATGTTGTTTGTCTCCACATGGAAACTTAAAACCTTTTACAGCAGCTTATTTGATCTGCTTAATTATTAGAAAAGTTAAACACCCAATATCCAGGGATCAGCTTAGCAGAATTTATATCCACTTTTTCAGTTTTTTATTTGAGACATGTAAGGGAAAACTTCTTATGATAAGAATAGATATAGAGAACATTTCTCCACAGTCTTAGGCTTTTACTGAATACTGCTGTATCGTTAAATTTCATCTGGGTTTACAGGGCTTTTCATCAGGAAATTGGAAAGAGGCCCTGGCCTTTCAAATTGGGAAATTTATACACGATAATTGTTCATTTTGGGAAATTTATGCGCGATGATTGTTCATTTTGTGAACACAAAATTTATTGAAATAAGGGGTACTGGAGTACAAATTATTATAGAAATAAGCATTTTTAACATAAGTTTAATTTTTATAGTGCTTTATTTTTTCAGATTTTCACAATTCTATAGTATTCAATTCACAAGCTTCAAAGGTCCATGTCTCTTTCCTTGGCATCTTTGAATTTATCAAAGTGATACTGATATCAATTCACTTATTGATAAATTCAAAGATGCCAAGGAAAGAGTCTTCTGTGGAAAAAACGCCAGACTCGGAGGAAGCAACACTAACAGGTACTTCTGTGGTAGAAACAGCATATCAAGGGTACCGTGCGTTTTTCGGCTTTAGTACAACAAAAATGTTGATACCAGACAAACGCTTCTTACGGAAATAATAATGTAAACAAATTGATATATTTTTAAACTACTCTAGGGGGAATTTCTAAGATTTTGGGAAATCATGTCTTGCATTTTGGGAAGAAACTTTGCCACAATTGGGAAAAAACTATATTTTTTCGGATTGGGAAGTGGCCAAATATCGGCCCATGTTATATAAGGATGAAAAGCCCTGGTTTAACACCAACGTAAAATAGGCAAATTTAAACTCAGCAAAATTACAACATGAAATAATGTCTTACCGTTTCCTCCATATATACGCATTTACTTGTGTACGACAAGTGTAGATCTGTGCTGTCTGATCAGGATCTGCACTGGTCACATTTTGGTCAGAAATAAATTAATGAATCAAATGGGGAACAGTTTAGATCTTGACCAGACTGCATGGATATGCCGGCTGATCTGGATCTAAACTGTTCTCCCATGCAATAAAGGTGTGTCTATCAAGGAAAGGGTTAATAAAAAAAATACCGTTGCATGGATTACAAAGGGAATTTACAATGGTGTATTAAAGCTCTACATTATTTTCAACAAACCCAATTTTAAAACGGACTAAATAAAATACCCAAACCTACACTCCTGTGCACTCAGAATGACAGAAGATAAGAATCCTTAACCCCACCCCTCCCCCCTTCCCTCCCCCTATTCTCCCACCCAGCCCCTAGGGTGCTACAGATGATTGACAATGAAACAAGAAGTGTCAGAGGAGACTTGACCATTCGATTCATTTCATAAAGTGCATATTTTGGTTTGGATGCAAATGGCGACGCCAATGCAAGTTGGATAGCTCCTCTATTATTAGAAAAGTCGAGTTAAAAACCAACACCAGAGTTGTCTTTACACATTACGGCAGAGATACAACATTTATCCCATGGGCAAACAGTATAGATCTAGATCAGTCTGAACATACATGTTGCCTGATCAAAATCTACACTGTTCACTTTAAGATTAAATATGTTATCTCTGACTAAGAAGTGAACAGTGTAGATCCAGATCTTTCAGCCCAGATGTGCCAGCAGATCTGGATCTACACTGAACACCTACACAATAAAATACATATCCATGGAGCCATACCAGATGAGGTTATCTCTGACTAAGAAGTAAACAGTCTAGATCCAGATCGAACTGCATATATGTGAAATTAGATCTGGATCTACATTTAACACCCACACAATAAAAGACGTATCCATGGAGTCATACAAGGTAAATAAGACAATGTCATATTGTCAATATAAAGGAGTGGGTTCTTTGTCAAATATCCTTGGAGCTTTGGAACAATATTCTAAATTGGATAACATCAGACCAACATATTGATTGATAAAACCATTACTAGCAGTATATATTGTTTACATTTCCAAGCAGATTTGTTTCTTAAGACAAAAGCAGATGTTCCTTTTATCTTCAACACTATCAAATAAGTTCTTTTTAACCCTTTCCTACATAGACAAACCTTTATTGCAGTGTCCAGAGCTGCCATGCAGAATCTGCACAGTTTGCTTTATGATTCATTTAGGTTATTTTGGACCAAAATGCTACCAGTGCAGTTCATGATCAGGGGGCACGAATGTTTCGCCTGATCCGGATCTTCACTTGTTACACATGCGTAAAAATGCGTATATAAGGAGGAAAGGGTTAAGACAAAAGCAGATGTTACTTTTATCTTCAACAAACTAAACAATAGTATTCTTTTTAAATTTCCTTTTTTTATTCCAGCATCTTGCAGATGCATACATAACAAAGCAACATCCTATTTGAGCTCGACTCAGTTGTCTCATTGGTGGTTTGATGTATGCGCCCGTTAGTGCATGAGTCTGTTAGCGCATCTGTCTGGTTTCGATTGGTCTGTAACTTGCATTGAGAAATATTACTTATATTTGGCATGTTAACCTCAATAAGATGGTGTGTATTTGCAAACCAGAGGTTCCCATCTCAAAGGTCAAGGTCAAAGTAAGGGATCAAAAGTCATCTGAAAGCATGACCAGCCTAAAACTTCGACATACATTGAGCAATCTTGTTTATGACTATCTCACTGAGAAAGAGTGTCGTGCGCATACCCCAGGTTCCCACACCAAAGGTCAAGGTCACAATTAGATGTCATAGGTCACAATTAGATGTCAAAGGTCACATGACATAAAATTCAAATTTTTTTATCTACATGGGTTGCATGACATGTCATTAAAATGGCATGGAATAAGTTATTAAATACATTAAGACATTTTGTAACTTAACATAGAACAATCAAATATAAACAAAACAAATCAATTCTGCTAACAGTAGCAAATAAAGTGATTTGCCTGCAGCAGTTGTGCCAGGAATGTACCACTACAACCCATTAGGCAAAGAAATCCATCCAATCTTTTCATGTACTGCAATCAGAAGATTAAATGAAACCAAAATCAATGTTCGGAAAGAAAATCAATGTTGTTTATACAACATGCACCAAATTTGGCTTTAATTTATCAGCATGACTGGCATATGAACACAGCATGTTTGTTTCTTATCTGTGCAATCTTATCAGGATCTACAATGTTTATTTCTGGATCAGAAATAACCAAACAAATCTTTTGGCCAACAGTGCAGATCCTGATCAGACACTGATCTGGATCTAAGACTGTTTGCCTGCGCAATAAAGTCGTATCTATGAAGCGATCGCAAGATTAAATGAAACTATAATCAATGACTGAAAAGAAAATCAATGTCACTCGTTTATAGAACATTGCACCAAATTAAGCTTTTGTTTATCAACAAGACCTAAATTTGGACATGGTATGTTAATGTTTCTTATCAGTCCCTTAGTTACTCCGCTACATTACCCTACTTAGTAACGCAGCTACACTACCCCAACAACCCAGAATCTGAATGATGGAATTGCCATCAATTCTCGAATATCCCTATTATAAATTCCAGGGGGATCTTTTCCCAATTGATCTGACAACAATGCAAATACCAGGTTTTCAGGTATTCTACACTAGTCAAGTCATAATAAAGGTTCATGAAACAGATCTTGCCCATAAATAGAGGACCAATTAATTTCTTATCACTGTTTTGAAAATGCTACTGTTTTAATGTTAGCTTAACCTTTTACTCCACATATACTGTGTTATATTTCATGTCAGGGTTTTTTTTTGCTATATAACTGTAGCCCTTTAACGGTGCCTTCCCCACCCGAAAAAAAAAATTCCCCTCGAGCTAAATATTTCCCCTTGAGCTGAAAATTCCCCTCTGTATGAATAAAATCACATAATCTGGCTTGCATGCCTTTAAAAACCCGCATTTTCATTCAAATCGTCGGTGTTTACAACACGAATGATCCATTTCCATACGTGTAAAAACCAGGTCCCGGTACAAAATCTGCCATTAATTGACTCTTACCCAGTTGTGACTCGTTACCTTTTGAAGAAGGGACATGCACAGTTAAAGAGTCTATGCAGTCATTAGAAATTCCGGCCGTTTTCTGAATTGTTAAAAACATTAGTTTCTTCACTTGATTTCGTTATAAAATTTGTTTTTTACTGATAAATATTTATAACTGAATAACGATGTCATTATAAATGTTTTGATAGTTTGAACATATGAAGTAACTGCTGGCCGGCCTTGCCTGGATCATTCCGAACTTGAAACTATCGTGAAATTGGTTTTCGCGATGTTGCATAAATGCTGATGTTAGTGAAAAGATTGGTATTATTGAGTTACTAATCCATGTTTGGTAATTATGTTTGTTATGACATTTATTTTACAGTGTCAGTGGAATGTGTGGACAAACTAGAGGGTGTTGACAAGCCAGTTAGTGTTGACAAACCAGTTTGTTTTGACTCTCTAATATTAATGAGGATAAGCAGCATCTGACTGTCTATAGGAAATGCTAGTTCCTTGAGTTATTCCAGCTAGGACTGTTTGATATGTTTAAGGAATTAAAGGCGAGGAAGAAGGCTCTCTGAATTGTGTCTGTTTATGACTCTGGACTGTTGATCTAAGTGTTTATTGTGAAGATATTTACATGTTTTTTTATGTGAGTGTTTTCCCCAAATTGTGATTTTCGCGCACTTTTTTTACCCTACTGAAAGGCCAGGCCTTTCCCCAAAACCAAAAAAAAAACCCCTGCATGTGCAAGCAGAGTACATCCAGATCAGCCTGCATGTCCATGTCTTTGATCTGGATCTACACTGTACACTTTTTTGTCAGTAAAAACCCTAATGAATCCTGAGTAGATCCTGATCAGATGGCATAGATGTGCTGGCTGATCTGGATCTACACTGGTCATCCATGGAATAACAGCCATATCCCATGGAGAAATGAAATAAGCTGTGATTTCTTCTTTAACCCTTTCCTTGATATATACACATTTTTAGGCATGTGCGACCAGTGTAGATCCAGATCAGCCGGCACATCCGTGCTGTCTGATCAGGATCTGCACTGGTCGCATTTTGGTCAGAAATAACCTAATGAATCAAAAAGCCAACAGTTTAGATCCTGATCAAACGGCACGGATGTGCCGGCTGATCTGGATCTAAACTGTTCGCTCTAGCAATAAAGGTGTATCTATACAGGAAAGGGTTAAGCATTACAATTTCAACTTCACATAATTCTATTATACAGCCACTTTGGACTGCTTTTTGTAACTAGGGAAAACTGGTGTAAACTAAATGAATGAATTGGTCACAACATTGATCCGGTAATGTGAGATTTAAATGTTGCATGACGTAGAATCAAGTCTAGAATGAAATATAATACTTTAAACCTACATTTAAAAAAAATTAGAACAGTCTGGCGGTCCATTCTGGGGTATTCTCTAAGTTTAATAAGTTTGATATACTTGCCAAATCATACCAAAAGTTATAATAAAGATAAGAGTATAAATTTTGTTTAACAAATGGTCCATGATACATAACTGTAGTTTTACTTAATTTCGCAGGGAAGAATTTTCATGCAAAACCTGTAAATAACAAATTCGTGCCACTGTGCTTTCTTATAAAGAAACTCTGTTAAATGGTTTATTTTCACAGGGGTTGAATTTCGCCCTATTGATGTAGCACAAAAAACGCGAAAATTAATCATGCGTGAAATAAAATGATTTAACAGTATAATCTCAACATCCCTCTGTTATGATTACACAAGATCTTTGTTGCTCAGACTTTCGGACCTGTTTAACGCTTTCCTCCATATGTACGCATTTTATCCCAAGTGCCAACAGTGTAGATCCAGATTAGAAGGCAAGTATGTACCAGCTGATCAGGATCTACACTGATGGTACACGTGTTAAAAGGTGTACAAAATTATAAGGATTAACCCTTTCCTCCATAGACATACCTTTATTGGGTGGGTGAACAGGTTAGATCCAGATCAGCCAGCACATCCATCCCATCTGATCATGATCTAAACTTTTCACTTTTTTATTTATTAGGTTATTTCTGACCAAAATGCGACCAGTCCTGATCAGATGCACAGATGTGCTGGCTGATCTGGATCTACACTGGTCGCACATGCATAAAAATGCGTATATATGGATCAAAGGTTTAAAGGGTGAATCCATTGTTTTTTTATGCCAAATTTTTGGAGAAATTGGACCCCATTCCCCCCTCAAAATAGTATATATTTTTCCCCCACTTCCATAAAAAATTCCCCCTTTGCCGGAGTCTGTTAAGCACCCTTTGATATTGAAGATGATAAATCTGGATTTTGGATATATGTTTAATGAATACCCCACTGATGGACAATACAGTGACAAGAATAATTGATAAATTTGCAGACAGAAAAAGACATTTCACTGTAGACCACTGACTTTCTTTGAATTAAAACATCAGTGAATACTTTGTTATGTTGTGTTTGACAGGCTGCAAGTATCTTCCAAATATTCCCCCTTTCCTTTGTTCACGTCACAATTTTCCCCCTCCAAAGGGCTGCGACCCCCTTCCCCCAAAAGAGATAAAAACACTGGAATCCTTTACTCTGCAGTGTTTTATCACAAGTGTCATCTGATCAGGATCTACACTGTTTACTGTTAAGATTCAATTATAATGTCACTTTAGACCAAGAAACAACCAGTTAAGATCCTGATAAGACAGCATGGATGTGCCAGATGATCTAAATCTACACACAACACACATGTGATTAAAACCCATAGTCATAAAGAAAAGGGTTAAACGGCTAAATTTGTAAACAGAATTTGTGTTAATGTCTGTAACATGTGGGCAGATGTTGCTGCAAACATCTATGTTCACTATTGCATCACTACATAATAGCAAACAACAGGTAGATCTTTTGCCCCAGATATGACAACAACAATAACTATAACACATCAAAACCTTGACTGACATCCAAGTACTACAGATTAACGACTCAGATAAATAATTGAGGCCAGATTAAACAATCTCTTCATAGAGCATAATGATTTAATAACAATGCAATATTAGCAAACAGCGCACATAATCTAGCAATACAGGGCTTTTTGGGGGTAAGAGCCCAGGCCCTTAAATTTTTGTTGAAAAAAGCATGATTTCTTCTCTTAAAAGGAATGAAAAAAACCTTATGAACAGTTATTTTGAGGGATAAACTGCAAGATTTAAAAGAAATATTGGGGGAAAGCCATCCTTAAATGGCCCTACTAAAGACGAAAAATAACAACCTACATTATATTACTCTGAACATGGCATGAAGTGTTTTTACATTCGTTATTTTTCAAAACTTCTCTCCCAAGTAATTAGGTTATTTGATAAAAGTCTCGGTTCAAGATTAAAAGATTATATCGCTGAAAACCAGTCTCTGGAACCAATTTCTGTGACTTTGCTCATTTTCAACCAATCCGAATTCTGTGCCTAAGATCATAAAACTAAATGTGGAGATCAGTCTCAAATCTTAAGCATCTTATTGGCTGAAATGGCGACCAGTCGCCATTTCAGCCAATTAGATCCTTGAGATTTGAGACTGATCTCAAAACTTAGTTTTATGATCTTGGGCCCTGGTGCCATTTCATCAAACACTTACAACGCTGTCTCATTGAAACTTTTGTTGTACAATTATGACAATTCAGGTGCCTGCAACATAAGACATCTTTCTATCTTTCCTTAAGACATCTTCATGAAATGACACCCTGGACTAGAAAGTACTATTATTGGGCAATTACAGTAATAATGAACAGTTATCACTTACAACCAGTTATATCAAGATATGTCTGTCTTATCCTAGGACATCTTCATGAAGATCTTAGACTAGTCTCCATGTTTAATCCTATGTTTAATAACTGATATGTCACTAGGCCCTTAAGCTGGTGCCCTGCAAAAGTGCACAAGCTGGTGCATTGTATAAGCTGACAACATAGTGCCCGGTGTAAGCAGACGATGGTGCCCTGTAAGAGCACAAGCTGGTGCCCTGTATAAGAAGAGCACAAGCTGGTGCCCTATATAAGCAGAGCACAAGCTGGTGCCCTATATAAGTGTAATGCATTCTTTGAATCAGGGATATTCAGCTATGGCGGGAGGCAGAGAAGAATCTACTAGTTACAATTTCAGCCTTAGTTTTCTCACCTACACACATTCATATTTTGTTTGTCTGAGAAGCTACGTGATGTTTCTCATTGATAATTCCAACTTTTGTAGTAAACTTTCACGTAATATATCTTTCCTGACGAAAAAAAGAAACCTTTTCTGTGCCAAAAACATAAATATCTATCCTGACGAAAAGAATTTTTCTTTGCCAAACTCATCATCAAGCCCAAGTCATGTGGATTGTGTTTATTTGCAACATGTCATACTTACATGTCATATATAGGAAAGGTGATCAAGAGTTCGGAAATAGCTTAAATAGCTTAAATATGTCATACAATAAATTTCTGCAAAGGTAAATAATTAGAAAAACAAGAAATGCTGCAATGCAATGAAACCAGGTTTCCTTCTTAAATTTTAAGTGAAAAGGGGCCTTAACTATGAAAAAGTCACTTTTTTCATAATACCAAAATTGAAGAAAATTGTTTTCCCCTATTTTTGATATGAAATATTCCCAATTGATTTTTTTAAATAACTTATTTTAAAACTGTCATTATTTAAGACCAAAACCACTAAAATATGATGAATAATGGCCCAACATGCTAATCTAATACTGTATTCAACATCTTGATTTAATAAATACCCAAAATTGATTAACATTTTAATTATTTCATTTTCCACATTTGAATTAAAATACTGAAAAAAATCCAAATTTTCCACTCCACTCATATAGTGGAGTCATTGGTCAATATTACCTATGATGTATGGTAACCATAATGCTTATTAATAACAACAACAATAACACACATTGTTATATGTTAATTTGTAATCAATTGATGAGTGACGGAAATGCCTATAATCATTTGCAAATACGCAGTAACAGCATAATAGATACATCACTATAAATTTTGTCCTGCCCAATACCAACTTATTTACCCTTTACTACATGGATTGTGCCGTCTGATCAGAATCTAAACTTTTCTCTCTTATTAGATTCATTATTTGTTTTTGACCAGACTGGAATTTTTGATCCAGATCAGTTGGCACAGTTTTGCTGGCTGATCAAGATCTACACTGGTCAACTATGTGACAGGGCTTTTCATCAGAAATTTGAGAAGAGGCCCTGGCCTTTCCAATTGGGAAATTTATGTGTGATAATTGTTTATTTTGGGAAAACAAAATTAATTAAAAGATGGGTTCTACTTTATGAAATTGAATAGTAATAGATATTTTTAACTTAAATCTAATAATTTTTAGCACTTTATTTTCCAGACTTCAATTTTCAAACATTCCTCAGAAGAGTTTTAACCATTTTTGGACATCCTACCTAGCATTTTGGGAAGAGTTTCTGCCACAGTTGGGAAAAAATACTATATTTTTGGATTGGGAAGAGGCCTTTTGTAGGCCTCTGTTATGTAAGGATGAAAAGCCCTGTGTGATAAAAGGTGTATATATGGTGCAAAGGAAAAAATGATTTAAACATATTTTATTGCCTCTAAAATATAGCAATTGGGTTAGAGGATTAAACCACAGATCTACACTGGATAAATTTTTTGTATCCATGGAGTCAAGGGTTTAAGGGTTTATGAGATTAATTTTGGGGTAAGGTTTGACTACATACATTATGATGTTTATATTTTTCTTTTCAGTAGTATTAATCTTTTGCAAAAAATGAAATAGAATAAGGCAAAATTAGCAAATGTTGTGGAATATTATGAATATCATTATGGCAGACATAATTTAGCACCTTAATGCTCCACCAAGTTCAGTGCCCAAGATCATAAAACTAAGAGACCAGTTTTAAATCTCGAGCATCTGATTGACTGAAATGTGACCAATCACCTTTTTAGCCAACCAGATGCTTGAGATTTGAGACTGGTCTCCAGATGTAGTTTTATGATCTTTGGCACTGGTGATTTTGTTTATGTCACTTCTATTTTGTATAATATTGAAGAGTCAAAACGGTCAAACCTGGAAGGTGATTCTACATTGTATCATACGCAACCAAGTAGATCTACCACGTTTTTGGGATTTGGGTGCTGGGCAAACAGAATTTCAGAGTAAATTACTTACCAGACTGTGTAGTTGGCCGGGTTCAAAGTCGCCGCATCTTTTGTCAACTCCAGGGCACGCTCACTAATCTCATTAGCAGCCACAACAGCGCGGAAGTAGTCATATACATCACGAACTGAAAAATAAATGGAACATGTAGCACCAAAGTTAACCCTTTTCATATTTACACCTTGATCGTGTGGTCAAACAGTTTAGATCCAGATCAGCCTTCACATCCCTGATGTCTGATCAGGTTATGCTATCTTCACTTCTAGGTCAGAAATAACACGGTGAATCTGAAGGCCAAAAGTGTATATACGGATCAGATATAGCACTTAATACTATGTGCAAGCTGATCTGGATCTACACCGGTCACCCATCTGATAAAAGGCATATAATGGAGTAACTCCGGTCAATTTTAGGGATTGGCGAACAGTGTAGACCCAGATCAGCAGAAATCCAAGCCATCTAATTTTGACAATTTTTATTGTTTGTGAATAAAGCAAAATTATATGTTCAGGAATAAAACAAAGTTAAACAATATCCTTTGTTAGGATTTATTTTCGAGCTTTAACAAGCAATTTAGGATCTGTCAAGCCTGTCTATACCATTTAGAAAATTTGTGTCAAAATGTCAGAAAACTGGTAAATTTTACCAAAACTATTTGCCCAGAAAAAGTGCAACTCTAACAATTTTTTTCCCCTAGGTAATCTTTCTTTGTGTAACCAAGTTATTAAAACCCCAGTTATATTTTTGCAGCAATACAGTAGTTACCATCATTGTTCGAATATAAGCCGCACTTATGCATAAGCCGCACTGCCCCCAAACCTGATGGAACAGATCAAATTGCTTATAATGTATTTATAAGCAGCCAAGCCTGTGTTATTAGCCGCACCCCCAACTTTTTACCACCGAATTCTGGTGGAAAAAGTGCGGCTTATATTCAGACAATGACGGTAATGCAGTCTCCTCAGAATCTACACTGTTCAAATTTAAATTCACCCTTTACTCCATATTATCCGTGTTAAATTGTTTGTGTGAAAAGAGGAGATCCAGATCAGCCAGCACATTTGTCAGAAATAACCAAATTATTCAAAAGTTGAAAAGTGTAGATCCTGATCAGAAGTCATGCTTGTGCCACGTAATCTGGATCTACACTGGTCACATGTGATAAAACCTGTATAAATGAAGTGAATGGTTAATTCATAGTTTAAAGAAAACACAGTAGACCCTGATCAGACTGAATGGATTTGCGAGCTGATCTGGATCTACACTGATCACAAACCTAATAAATTTTGTGCTTATCCTTTGAAGGATTAACCAAACATAAAAATCAATCATGAATACAAAATCCATTTATTAAAGACCTAGCAAATTGACATCCAGCCATTAAAACCCTGCAGTGTTTCAAGTAGGAAACAGGTCGCGCTGTAACTTGGAACTTGTAAAAAACATATTGTTAGCAACAATTGATTTACACTTTGTTACTGAAGTTTATCATAGTATTCATACAATTCTGATAATGAATCCTAAAGAATCTAAAAGCAAACTGCAGATCCTGATCCGACTGCTTTTATCTACACTTAATCTACACCCACGCAGTTAATGTGTATACATGGAGGAAAGGGTAATTTGACATCCATGACTATTTTTCAGCTCTGAACATTCAAATGCTGTTCTAGCATGTACAAGCTTGTGCATTTTCAATTATATTTACAATATATTTAGATTCTAATAAGACAAAAATTGGACAGATTTAAATTGGCCTGGAATATTTCCAAATATGTCGTCTGCAAAATAAATTGTTTTTCATACACTGCAAATAGCACTAGAAGTTGGCAATGATGAATAAATAAAAAATAAATTAATATTAATCATTTACATTACTTTTATTTATTTACACTACTGTTACTATAAATAAAGATAAGTTTCTAATTCAAACCTAAACCACGAGACCTGCATTCACTTGACCCCACACCATGGGATATGGCTGTTATACATGGAAGAAAAGTGTAGATCCAGATCAGCTGGCTGACTCATAAGGTTGTTTTTTTTTTACCAAGAAGCAAACAGTGTACAGGGCTTTTCATCCTTATCCCTTTCCTGTACAGATACATCTTTATTGCTAGGGCAAACAGTTTAGATCCAGATCAGCCGGCACATCTGTGCTTTTTGATTCATTAGGTTATTTCTGACCAAAATGCGACCAGTGCAGATCCTAATCAGACGGCACGGATGTGCCGGCTGATCTGGATCTACACTGGTCTCACATGTGTAAAAAAGCTTATATATCCAGGAAAGGGTTACATAACAGAGGCCTTATACAGGCTTCTTCCCAATCCAAAAATAAAGTATTTTACCCCAACCGTGGCAGATACTTTTCCCAAAATGCTTGGTAAGATGTCGAAAAAAATAGATCAAAATCCTCAGAGGGAAGTTTTAAAATTGAAATCTGAAAAATAAAGTGCTTTATAAATTAGATTTAAATTGAAAATACTTATTACTTTTCAAATTTATAAACTAGTACCCATCTTTCAATGAATTTTGATTTCCCAAAATAAACAAATATCGTGCATAAATTTCCCAATTTGAAAGGCCAGGGCCTCTTCCCAATTTTCTGATGATAAGCTCTGGTGTAGATCCAGATCAGAAGGTAGAGACGTGCTGGCTAATCTGGATCTACACTATTCATACATGCAATAAAACCTGTGCCCAAGATCATAAAACTAAATCTGGAGATCAGTCTCAAATCTCAAGCATCTGATTGGCTGAAATGGCGACCAGTCGCCATTTCAGCCAATCAGATCCTTGAGATTTGAGACTGATCTCAAAACTTAAATTATGATATTGGGCCCTGTATTTAACTAAGAAAAAGGTTAAGGGCTAATTCAGCTGTAATTAAAATATCTCAAATTTCTCAAAAACTGTCAAAAATCAGGTGATAGTGATTGACATGTTACCAATTTTATAAAAGTTTCATTATTCATGACAGTAAATCCCTTTATAACCCTTTCTTTCATAGATAAACCTTTATTATGTGTGAATAGTGTAGATCCAGATCAGCATGGCACATCCGTGCCATCTGATTAGGATCTAAACTGGTCGCTTTTTGATTTCTTAGGTTATCTCTTACCAAAATGCAACCAGAGCAGATCCTGATCAGACGGCACAGATGTGCCAGCTGATCTGGATCTACACTGGTCGCACATGCTTAAAAAGGCGTATATAAAGGGTTAAAAAAACAATAATATAATGATACGAGTGATTTTAATTTTATTCATCACCATTTCAACACTGTCATTGATTATGTAGGCCAAATTCCAAATCAATCAAGATTTTAAATAGACAAATTTAGAACTTGCATCCTTAACCTTAAAATCCTGTTGATTTTTTGTCACATATAATCAGTTACTTAGTGCAAGTCATACAACCTTAGGTTATATGAACTGTTTTCACTGGGCGCTTTGCCATCTCCAACAGAACATTTGTACTAGTTATGTGAAACAGGTTGAATTAAGTAATTTACATTTCTAAAGACAGGAAAATATATATTCTCTGTATTAAACCTTTTACCCCATGTATACTGTCACTTATAAGCAAAACTAGCATAAAAGACATCTTCATTTATATACACTTATATTAGTTGTGCTTTAAAGGGACGATACACATTTTAAAACAAGAGTAACCAGTGTAAAGATCCAGATCTATCATCACATTCACACTATCCTGATCTAGATCTACACTGGTTGCCTCTTGGTCAGAATAATCTAATGATTTCAAATGTGCAGGCTTCGCGAAACTGCTGAAAACTTTGTCTGACATTTGGTCAGACAAACTTTCAACTCTTGTCTGACCGAAAGAAATTTTGTCTTTGTCTGACCGAATTTTTTTTCGAATATATGTATACTTTTGTCTGCATATTAAATTAAAGACACAACATCCTTTAAAGGTTTCTGTAACATTTTTATTCTCTTACATGAAAGATAAGTTTATCCAGATTGATGGACTCTGTCTGGAAATCAAAACATTCATAATTATCTTAACAGCCATCATCATAACTAGAGTCTTTATCACAAAACATGTCAGTAGAGTATGTGGAAAAAGAATTGGATGGTCTGGATTCAACTGGACGTACATCAGAACTGATTACAATTTCTTCAGTGTCATCAAATACTGTCTCATCGAAACTATTCTCATCGAAAAGCAACTACAGGCGTCCATTTCTCCATTTTCATAAACAAATTTACGCTGTGGGCGCTTGGACTCGTATTCCTATTGTTTTGCTTTTCATTTTTCATCAGTTTTTTCAGTTTTTTTTCTCATGGTGTAGCTCCATCGTACTACCGCGAGAACGACATTTTCTTTGTACAAGGTCGAAGGTCGCATATAGTAAATTAATCTAGAATTTGATTGGAAACTTAATAAGATTACAATTTCTTCAGTGTCATCAAATACTGTCTCATCGAAACTATTCTCATCGAAAAGTAACTACAGGCGTCCATTTCTCCATTTTTATAAACAAATTTACGCTGTGGGCGCTTGGACTCGTATTCCTATTGTTTTGCTTTTCATTTTTCATCAGTTTTTTCAGTTTTTTTTTCTCATGGTGTAGCGCCATCGTAATACCGCGAGAATGAAATTTTCTTTGTACAAGGTCGAAGGTCGCATATGGTAAATTAATCTAGAATTTGATTGCAAACTTAAAAAGAAACGGCTAAACTCATTTGACATTTTCTTTTATTCAAGGGAGAAAACTCAGTCTTGGTCGGACTTGATAAATGCCAGTACTCGTGCCAGACGGATAGACTCTTACTCAGTCGTTATCAGAAAATAAAGGACTGAATTGTGCCAGACATAAGGTCCGGAATTCGAAAAAATATTATTGGACCGGTCTGTTTTTAGCCGGACATGTCCGCCAGTCCGTCAACTTTCGCAAAGCCTGAATGTGAACAATGTAAATTGGGAAGAGGCCCTGGCCTTTCCAATTGGGAAATTTATCCACCATAATTGTTTATTTTGGGAAAACAAAATTAATTGAAAGATGGGTTCTAGTTCATAAAATTTAAAAGTAATAGGTATTCTTAACTTAAATCTAATTTTCTAAGCACTTTATTTTTCATACTTCAATTTTCAAACACCCCTCAGAGGAATTTTAACCATTTTTGGACATCTTACCTAGCATTTTGGGAAGAATTTCTGCCGCAGTTGGGAAAAAAAACTATATTTTTGGATTGGGAAGAGGCCTTTTATAGGCCTCTGTTATATAAGGATGAAAAGCCCTGGATCTGGATTTACACTGTTCATCCATGAGAAAAAGGTGTATAATATGAAGTAAATGGTATCAACAGTAACAACTTTAAAACAGAATCAGCATTACCATGTGCTGTTTAATGTTAATTCTAAACTTCCCACTGCTGCAACAACATTTATATTAACAAAGGGCCATAACTCTGGTAATAATGGTCGCAGGAAAAAATCCTTTCATTATGATCACCTACACATCCTGCTTGATCATCTGTGCAAGTTTGAAATAATTCCGCCTGATAGTTTAGGAGGAGTTGATTCCACAAGATTTGGGGGATGTACGTACGTACGGAAGGCGAGTGCAACTCTATATGCCTCCCACTTTGTGGGGGCATAAAAAAACATTCGGTCATTATATTTTTGTGTACTCAACACAAAAATATATTTATACATATAAATGGATAAAATGAATTTGCCCAGTGAAAATGTACACAATTTTTCAAGCCAAGTTTTAATGATAAACAATAAATTCAACATTTTCGTACATTTAAATGTTGCAAAATCTTTGAAACTGGGAAATGGTTGCATATAATTCATAAAGTAAATTCCTATTTTATTTGGGAATCGGGAGTAGGCTTATTTGGTTGAAAACTGTAGAAAAGGGTATTTAAAATTTAACAGATTAAAACTCTTAAGAGCAATGAATGCATAACACAGACCTAATAAATGGGCTGCAAAACACAACAATTATCCATCATAAAGTTCAACAGGTCATTGACAAGCTGACCAAAACAAGAATATGTCACTAGCTATTCATGAACTCAGGGTCACCTCTGGATAAACTCCAAACATATGCATCTATTCTTACAAGGTTAGCTTTTAAAAAGCTAGAAGATGGATGGTATGAAATGTGAACTGAATTTGACATTGATCAGTTACTGAGTGTCAAAAAGATCAAGACTAAGCAAGCACTGGTTTTGCTGAGTTGCCTTTGAAACAATTTTCTTGACAAGCTGATGTATAATAACAGCGCTTTTTTGTTGATTTGACAGCCGATACTGGGTCGTGTTCCGAATTGCAAAACACACAAATTTTCCCAATTAGAGAAGGAAAATTCCTGTTTGAATCAATAATAAATGTCAAAATAAGATTTTACCTTTGTCATTCCATTAATAAAACATTATAGCTTTTTAGTTAATCAGACATTCTTTGATTCTTAAACTTCTTTAATCTAAAAGTTATTGATATATTAAATATACCCATAAATATAACTTTATTCCCAGATTATGGAAAACATTCCTAATTTCTGGCAAAATCACATACATTTTCCAAATTCCAGGGTTATAGGTCATGTTTCCAAAATGGTAAAAAAGCCCTGAATAACACCACTGAAGGATTGAGAAGGGAATTTTCTATACAGACTTTCTTCTCTTATTCTCGCTTTTTTGTTCAAAACATTTTATTTTAAATATATATGTTTATAAATGTGTTCAACTACGTTATTTGTAAAAGAAAATATATTTACATAAAAAGTAGTGTAAAATCATTCAGTTTCAGGATAGAGCTAAAGTACAGTTTGTCATGCAAACTACTGCTAATTATTTAGAACAAATACTTTGCATTAGTTACTTGTTATCAATTTCATTTGTAGTGCGGCTGTTATATTTTTTTCTATTTGAAATGAAAATTAATCAAGCCATTCCACACTGTGAAGACTCGGTGAGTTTTAACACATTGCCTACACCAATGAAATTCTATTTTACAAACTTCTTTAGCAACTACTTATGATGTTATGATCCAAATATAGGATCTTTAGCCTGCTGGTCTACTGATACAGGGACCAGACCTATAGACATTCTCGAGATAAACAGGTCTAGGAAACGGCTGTTTTTACTGATTGTCAGTTAATTTATAGACTGTCTGTTTATTTATAGATAAATATATCTATAAATTTATGGACAAAGGTGGTTTCAAAAGGTGGCCAAAATTTTAAATCTTGGTTCTACACCACATTGGGATAAAAATGAATGAAAATTTACAAATAAATTAGTATTAATTATTGTAAATCAACATAGCTTTTTTTTAAAACATCAATATTATGTTCAGATAATTGTGTGGAATGTTGCTAGATCATTGATGACATGTTTGAGAAGAAATTGCAGTGCAAACAAACTTCCGTCTTTCTGTTTATGACCTATGCCATGCTCCTTGCTATCAGAATTTTAAAAAAATGCTTTAGGTTTGTGAATTTCTAAAATGTGTTAACTTTTGTTTCAACCCTTTTCCATAAATTTACAGACACATTTATCTATAAATAAACTGACAGTATTTAAATTTACAGACAGTCCACAAAAACAGCCATCTCGAGAATGTCTATATGTCTGATCCCTGTATCAGTAGACCAGCAGGCTAAAGATCCTATATTTGGATCATAACATCATAAGTAATGAGACATTGCATCGATTGCATTGCATTGATGAACATGCATCAGACTATTAAACACCCCATCCTGGGGTGATGACATTCACGCTGATTGCGGTTTCTAAGTATGTTTGTAAAAAAAATATCGCGAAATTTATGTGACAAATTACAATGACGATAATTTATCAAAGCTGTAAAACTAAAAATACGAATACTTACATTTGTCTGAATATGCTATCTGTACAACAGGATGGGGCCCATCATCCTGAGTGACAGGACAAATGTCGTTCCACTCGTCCCGCTCCGCATACGGAGTCCAATTCTCCTGCCCACTTTCGTCCGAACTACCGTCCGACATGTTTTTGTGCGCGAAAGATCACGAGCTTCCAGACGGGAACCTAAAACGAAACGCATCTAAACGAAAGGTGATTTTCTTATTGAAACGGAATACTCGACCCAGGCCACCGTACAAGGCGGGAGAATGACACCGAACCGATGGAATTTATGTTTAGTTTCATTATTTTTAATGATATTGTTATAACTTTGCATTTAATTAGAGATGCATTTCTTCAACACATCAACTACTGACATCTGAGGAGCAGCTTCCTCTTAACACCATCTAGACTCTAAGTAGACTCTTTCTCGGTCGTTATCAGAAAATATCAGACTGTTGTAAACCAAAAACTAGAGACCTCTGATTGGCTGCTGGATGACATCGCACTTGCTTTCTGTATCTATTTTAACAAGAAAAGTATAACACAGAATGTGTTATATGTGGACGACATTTAAAAGAAGTTAGATGTTGGGTGTAAGAGTTCATGCAGGTGATGGATTGTTTTTAAACAAAGAAAGAAGTTTAAAGTGCTACTATATTGTTGTCTTTTATTGGCAAAGGGTATTGAACGTTGAAGGATGTGCTTGTATATTACATGTTGTGGAACGCGTTGTATACAAGGAGTGCAGTTAGAAATGAAGTATACCGGAATTGGTATGGAATGGGATTTATGATGAAATTTGTTTGCTGAACATTTAACAGTTTGCAGTAAAGGAAGTGAATGACTTGAAAACAAAAGAATTGAAAAGTTTTCCTTTTAAATAAAATGAAAACTAGCTAGAAAATAGTGGAAGAGATGGTTGCCATAGTAACATGAATTATGATGAAGGTTTTACAGAACTATATGTGTTGATATGTATTCAGTTTAGGATACAAAATAATTACTCACATTTTAAGGATTTACTACACTCCTCTTTGCACCTTTATCGATAAAAAAAGTATCAACATTTCAAAAACGGCAAAATGCCTTTCAATGAAATTTTGCGCAAATGAATGTTAATTTTGTTTAGTTTGATACTTTTCTTTTTAAATCGATGGTCGAACAACGAGGAGTGTAGTGGATCGTTAAGAGCACTCAAAATTTCATAAATGTAACTGATTTTTCATTATTGTCATTGTAGATTTTCATAAATAGATACTCTACTGAGAGCTTTGTAAGCCATTCCTCCTTGTTATAACGTTTTCCCGATATCAACAGCAGCTGAAGATAATGTTAGACCTTGCACTTTGTGTACAGTTACGCCAACATTTAATTTTCATCAAGGAGTTACCTGGAAGTTAAACATTATCATAGCACTAACCACATTAAATGAATTTGCTCTATTTAAATTCAACAGTATCTTTCAAAATTGTCCTACCTCTATATGGCAATTCCTTTGGTACTTTCAGGATGAAAAATCTATACTAACTTTCTATATTCAGCATCTTGATCCCGTAAACCAGAGGGGGGGGGGGGCGGGGAATGGGAGGGGATGGGGATGAGTCACAATTATTCTGAACAACAGAAAAAGACCTACAAAAAATGGTTATACAATCCAGGCCCGGACGCAGCCCTATGGCTGAGGGGCTGCAGCCCCCCCCCCCCAGCCCGGCCGCTTTTTTTAGTTGCCTTTAAAATCTGCCTGATCAAGTGTTGTGTATTGAAACATTTCACTGGCCAGCTGGCAAACAATTAATTACCATGGATATATGTAGCTGGGGGGGGGTGGCATATTAACTTCAAGCGACAATTAACAGTGATGTAAACATGTGTGATTTAAATTCAATTTACGTTGGTTGCTCCCTCAGCCATTGCCCAGTCAAAACAGGTGGAACAATAGCGTTCTGAATGCAGTAGAAGATTGGAAAATTGTTACAAACTCTTGGAGCAATTAGCAGTTTTTGAGAAAATCGCAGAGATTCTTTCATTTTCTTTTGTTTTTTTCCGCAAAACTACAAAAATGTAAGACTGTTTAACTCGATATCTGTCCACAATTTTAAGAGTGAAATGTATTTTTGACCAGATAATGGGAACATTCTGAAAATGAAGAGTTCTCAGAGTACACTTCATTCATTTGGATTTAGTAAAAAAACAAAAGTTGGATAATTTATGTTCATCCTCAGTTCGAGAGAACTGTTAATTTATTGCACACTGAATAAGTACAGATATAGTTAAGGTATACTTAAAATTGCACCATTTTAGCACACCGCAAAAAAAAAATCGAATGCCGGAGGAGATAACCCTCCCGCACCCACCCCGTCATCAGCCCCCCCCCCCCCCCCCCCAGCATGTACCAGTCTGGATCCGGGCCTGCAATCATTATTTACTTAATAGACACGAAATCGCCTTCTTGTAAAACAGAAACCCACTAGAACAGTCCATTTCAACATCAGAAACATTTGTAAACAAAGAACCATCATAATAGGCCTATAGGTCACATTCACGCGCCAAAAATCAAGTCATAGGATTGCCAATATTCGTAAACAAAACACAAACTTCAATATCATCCAAGAATAACTATCTGAACAATGTCTCTTACTACATGTACACTCTTTCTATAACTGCTTACAACAATAAACTTTCAATTCGCATAATTAATAAAAGAAAACATCGACTCATCGATCTATTAATATAATCTTTAATGTATATATCTATATTTATAGTTAAGGGGAGATAATTCAATTCAATATCTATATTTATATACTCAATTATAAATAGCTTGACCTTGCACTTAACGTACAAACAACATGGTTCCCGTTCATTACTCAACGATCTATATATAAAGCCGGGCCACATGGTTCTCATCATTCGCTAAAAACCTCTATTTAAAGCCGGGAAACATATCCCTTGCGCCGGCCTAATTGTACTATAGTAAAGATAATCAAATAATAGTTACATAGTAATAATATATTATGACCCATCATTCGTCCAGAAAATTCTCTCTAGCTGCTTATCAACTAGGCCTATGGCTCATCACAATAATTCATGATAAACCTTGACATGGTTATAGCATGATCGAGTAAATATGCACAATTAGTGATAAAGAATAGATGAGGTACAGCTAATATTTTATTAAGCTAGCAACTAGAAGGTGTAAACAGCGCACTGAACGACATAATATGGCAAACATTGTGCAGCATCTGTGCAACTCGAAGGTTTAACATATCTCAGTAGACGTAGGCATTCCAAACATATGTATGGCAATAAATCAGTGACCAGGTTAAGTGGCATCAAATTGCTATCAGCAACCCAGTTGGGATAATGGTAAACATGCATCTGTATTATAACTCCGAGTTCGTTGTATTTTTAAATCTAACACTAACTGGTGTTGTTAATCTCCAGCAGCACGTACTTTACTTGAACACCTGGGGAATATGAGCTATATTTAAACCTCAAGGAAAGATTACTGAAGCTCGCTAAGGATTCTCTGGCGGTTATAGCCGCCAGACAAAATTGGTTTACTACTGTCGATGTCTGCTGAAAGTACAGACATGCGCAGTGGAACATTTAAGACTCTAAGGAAACCAATTGCAAAAGAGTCTAAAAATAAAGCTCCAAACAGATTCAAGAGTACAGAAAAACAGCGCCCAAAAGATTCTACATAAACAAGCGCCTTAAGAGTCTAAAAAGCCACTGACAAAAGAATAAAGAAACCCATTCGGACAATAAGGGACATTACGGACCATGGCCATTACGGACCAGACATAACGGACTACATTTTGGGACATTACGGACCATCAAAATATGAATAATACATATATCAGAACATAATGGGCTATATTTACGGACATTTCAAATGCATATGGGCCCACAAATATCAGTAACAAGAGATATAATAAGACGTTTATTATACTGCAAAGAAATAGAGTTATTTCACATTGTTACCTCCCCTTAGCGCTCTCTAAAATTGAAGAGCATATTTAGTCGATAAATGCACGCGAGGGGGCATCGTTTACTATTGTTAATATGACTAAGTGATTATAAAATTAAGAAAATGTTGATTAATCATTTCAAATTTATAAATAAGTAAGTTCAGTCAAACAACGAAGAATAAAAAAAACGTTATGATCATTTAAAAGCACATCAAGAAAGTTTATGCGCATTTTAAACATTGTTTATCGCGGTATTTTCAGGACGCGAGTATCCAACGGATTTGTTTGGGTTTTTTATGAAAATACACACGTGAATTGTGTTTACTAAAATTAAATCTGTATAATTGACAATTCAGACGAACATTATCGGACATTTTACCGTTTTACGGCATTTTTTTGTAACGCTATAATTTATAGTGGAATGAGACATAATTATATTCTGATGTAGCTCGTCGGCGACTAGGTTGATATGTGTTTTGCTTGTTTTGCTTTTGAGAAAAAATATTACATATTTACATAATAGGATGATTCCAGCTACAACCCGAGAAATGTTTAAATTGATTGAACCAAACGAATATTGCCGGACGGCAGGCCAACCAAAACTTATTCAAAAAAAATCCAGAGAGTTTTGTTGTTGTTTTTTTTTTAAATAAAAACTAGTTTGATGTCGAAGTTCGTAATTGTTGTCGCTGAAGCTTTTGAAATATAATATTTTCATTTCTGTTTAAAATCAAAATGACCATGGACCAAAACAAATGAACGGGACTGCGATATTCAGGTCCGAGTTTATTTTTATGACACTTAGCTGTTGTGTACATGTGTGCCCGAGGCAGCGTGTCACTATCACGTAATCTCTCAATAAACAGGAAATTTTGGAGCCGTGACCAAGACCAAGTTTCTTAATATTAAATAATATAATTGTAAAACCCATTCTAAATTCAGTTAAATTTATGTTTCATTAATTATCCTATTCAATATTTTTAAATCCTGAGATTTTGCCTGAAAATCCATAGATCCGGAGAAGAACCTTACGGTCCGGAGATTTCAGATAAAATCCTGAGATTTTTTAGGTCTGCGGACATTTTATCTTCTTTCTACATCATTCCAGTAACACGTAGATATTCATGAAATGCGACTTAAACTAATGTCTATTGACTATGGCTGACGATTTTATAAAAAAAATGATGTTTATAATAACATGAATAACTTAATAAGCTTAACGGGCGTTGAATACAACGACGAGTATTCAACGCCGATACATTGCTGAATTCATCCGTTTACCTCCAATTTAGAGAGATCATGTAACATAAAATATATTTCTTGAAGTAAACGCATTTTGTCAGAAAAACTCGATACGCTTATATATGTGTCTGTGGAAAATATACAGTAACGTGTAATCCACAATGTATTTGTTTTCATATAAGACTTCCCGATTCAAAGTGGCAACCACGTCTTTGATTGTTTTACGCTTTTCACAGTCAAATCTTGCCGACCAGACGTTTTAAGCCTATTATATTCGGAAATTCTAAAACTCGAATTTATTATGCTTTATCATAATAATTATTATTATTTATCATTAGCTTTAAGACGACACCGTGATCATATCTGTTCATTCTGTTAGCAATGACACAGTTAAATGCCCCCTCACTTGTCGGTTTAGGATAAAACCAATATTTTCCGCACCTAACGTGGCGTACGACGCATGCGCACAACAATGTGAAAGACCTCTATTTTCATAATTTTGATTGGATAATTTGCCGTTGATGTATCTCCGTATTTACGGCTCGGTCATAGGAATGCACGTGCCTTAATTTCACTCTCTGACCTTTTTATTATTATTCTTATAATACACATTTATTTATCACCCTTTTCACACATGTACATACTCAAAGGTGCTTTACAAGCAAAACCACACATTTTAAGACTATGATTAATAGAATCACAAGTTCATATATAAAAAATACAAGCATTTACAGATATTAATTAAAATCTAATGGTAACTAAGGTGAAATAAAATTACACAAACATAGTGGTAGGTAAAACATCAATAACATATTGCGCTGCTATGTGCTTATTTTTTATTTCACATACTGCCAAAACAGAGCTAATTAAAACTATTGTGCTTCATAACACTGAAGGAAAGGGTATGTTTTAATAGATGTTTTAAAAGAAACAAAGCTGCTAGACTGGCGTAGTGTCATGGTAAGAAAATCCACAGCCGAGGTGCACACACACACAAACACCGATCCCTGTAGCTCACTTTTTGATCTGGGTTGTACTAAAATCAACGTATTGTCTTGAGATCTAAATAATTTTTTTGTCATCAGTAAAGTTTTAAGGAAACTCAAGAAATTTTGAGTTCATATTTTCGTTTTAATATACTAAGACATTTCGTGTTAAATAACATGGCAACTGACACTATAATTGCGAATAAACACACTACAGAAGGTGGCATTCTCTGCTGTGACACTTACCGGAATGATGATTTAATTTGTTAATTTAAATATTATTTAGTTATAAAGGCCTATCCTTTCATGTTTTTCTTTAAAACCCCATGTCGACAATTTGAGCTGAACTTTTAATTGTATCGATCATAATGACACAAGTTTTAAATATCGGTATATGAATAAAAGTAGTGAAAGCAGACTGTTCAAAAGACAGAATCAAAAGACATTTAAGTATATAATTTTATCAAAGGCAAACTAACAGTTTTCAATTTTGATGTTATTCAATATAACTTGTATGAATAACTGTAACAAAAATTATCTATTACAACTGGACCGTTTTGACCAAATTGGTGCCAATCTGACTGAATTTTCAACCCTAACCCTAACCTTTCGGGCCGTTATTTTGACTGGTAATGGCAGAGTAAGTAATGTTGGTCGGTACGTAAATATTCGGCCACCTGATTAATAGCGTTTTGTGGGATTGATCCTTAATCCATTATATTTTACCTTAACGACAGAATCCGAAAAAATACTTCAATTCAGTAAGTTTAAATAAAAGTAATTTGCAGATAACTCTTCATTTAACTAATTGTAAATATGACATCATGCGGGCTAATGACGTCATACGCTGAAAGCAACAAACTAGGGTTAACTAAGGGTCAAACTGAACATATATCAAAGTGTTTGAACACATATCAGTGTTTTCCAGCAGACTTCAAAATGATCGTTATAAAACACAAATTTAAAATGTTATATATATATATTATTTAAAGATTGGTTGTATAAATTAATTATCAGATTGAGTTGAAAATGTAACATTCATGAAACACTCCTGTATGGAAACAGACCTGTACGGAAACAGCTCGCAATGGTTACCTGTGAAGGGATTTTATTTATAAATCGAGGTCTATTTTTAAAACGAATTTACGGAATACCCGGAAAGGTCGTTTTGTAGTTCATTAAAGACAAATGTGTTACATGCTAAATGGTAGGTTGTCAATTATGTGAGATATGCAGAATAAAGAGGGTATGTAGAAACTTTATTAATTCACAATTTTTTGTTTGTTTATTTATTTTTCACGTGAGGTGGCTTACTCTACTTTTCATGCTCGTATTATTTTATTCTGAAAAGTGGTTCTTGCTGATTTTACTCCAGGTGCTCTGGTCTCGGAAAGATCATTGAGTACCCGCCCTTTGGCTTTGCAATGCTATTAAATTCTTATGTTTATATGTTTGTATGCTTTTGCATGCAACATTGTTGAGCTGATGGGTGGGTTGGAGTTATTTCACCAAGACAATTTGTACTTGTTTTGTGATACGAGAACCTGTTGGGGCAAGTGTGAGGTTGGTGCACCCTAGAACCTGGTTTAAACCCCCAGTGGCAATTTGTTTTGCCACTGACCGTTCCAAGGCGGTATCCCCAAGGGTTCTCTTGTTTATTAATTGTTTGTGGCGTCCTATTTGAATTGACATACATATATCAAATATGCGCTCTCTCTCTCTTCCTCTCTTCTTTTTCGCTGCGTGGGGAGGCTGTGTTTTTTGAGTGTGGCAATTCCTGAAATGCATATGTTGCTTTTTTTTTTATTATATACGTACTCCACCACCAGAAAATATTGAATGGTCCTAGATGTATTCACTAGTGATATAAAAATCACACTTTTAATGAAACTAACAAAGTTTAAATACTTTCTTATGGCATAGGTTCCCAAGACCAAACTTGAAAAATTTTATTGAAATTCGTCATCAAGTAAAAGCGAAATAAAATTAAAAAAAAAACAGCAAAAAGTGGCCGAAATTACCTATTCTGCCAGTAATCGAAAAATATGATATCTGTACTAGTAATATAGTTGAGACTTTTTGAAGACTTCTACTACTGTCGTTTGTTTAGTTGTACACCTTTATAGTATTGAGTACTGAAGTACAGTCTAGAGTCTACTCAATGATTGTATCATTTTGCAACTAAATCCCCTTTCGTATTTATTTTTGTTAAAATAAATACCAGTCTCATGAACACTCTGGCAGTTCCGGTTGAGTCAAGAAAATAAATTTAGTTATTATTTTGAGTTGAGTATATATAGAGAGCTGTAATGAGTATTACACATTAACGATTGTTAAATTTTAATTACTCGGAGTAATTATTATTATTAATATTAGCACCAAGACCAAAGGTGAATACAATTTAAAGTAGATTTTTATTAAAAATTATGGTCTGTTTATAAAAAAAAACTTTCTCAGTTACTTTCACATATTTATAAGGCATAATTCTTCTAGAATTGTTTACTTCAAACTCGCTTGATTAAATTAACTTAAAGTATATGAATCAAACCAACAATATTCAGATCATGTGAATCCTCTTATCTCTTGACCAGTTTATAAAAACAGTAGGGCCCAAGATCATAAAACTTAATCAAGAGACCAGTCTCAGATCTCAAACAAATGACCAGTCTGAAATGGTGACTGGTCATCGGACGTATGAGATTTAAAACTGGTTTCCAGATTGAAGTTTTATGATCTTGGGCCCAGTTATCTAGGAAAATTCTTGGAATATCAAACCTGGTACCCCCCATCCCCCTGCCCTCCCCCCCATGTTTATGCTGAATCTTAAGATTGTAAAAAAATATTTTTATTTTCAGGTTTAACAGAAATTGTAAGAAAATGAAGTTATTTGCACTGTCAGTCCTTTTTAAGGTGGGAGATGGGAAGGCAAATCGGCTTGTCTCGGCGCATGAACTTACCTCATTTGGCTTCTTTCAACGATCAAGGTAAGCCTCACTTTGAGCCTTTCCTCCAAATGTACTTTTTTATTGTTTTGACAAACAGTGTAGATCCAGATCAGCCAGGCACAACCTTGCCATCTGATCTGGATCTTCATAATAAAGATGAAGTTCATTGTTCTTTTTTTTTTGTCAAAAGTAACATATGAATCTGAAAGTGAACAGTGTACATATTTATCAGATGGAGCAGATGTGCCAGCTGATCTGGATCTAAACTGTTAATCCATGCAATAAGGGTGTATCTATGGATTCAAGGGTTAATAAGCAGTCACCTTTACACAGTCACAGTGTTCTATTTGCCTAGGTGACATTATTTTTTTCCATATAAGAATGAATAAGAAAGGTACAAAATATTTCCTTTCCTGTCAAAACTGATTGAAAGGGAACTGTAAATGGGTTAATATTGGAGTTAATACTTCTTCTTTTGTTGTAGTGTGAAGGAGTTTATGAATTTCACAGCAAAGATTTTGGTGGAAAGAACAATGACATCATCCAGGTCATCAGTAAAGGAACAAGGTATGATGCTATTGGGAATGGAATGTTGAACCCTTAACTGGTTAACTTTATCACAGCAAATCCTGTAGACCCAGATGAGCCGGCACATCCATGCATTCTGATCTGGATCTATACTGGTCACATTAGATAAAACCAGTATATATTCAGTAAAAGTGAAGTGCATCTACTTGTTTATAATGTAGAGCCAGATCAACAGTGCACAATCTGATTCGATTTAACCCAGATCTGCCAGCATATTTGCATTCACATCAAGGTATTCACTGTTTGCCATTCACTTAACTCTTTGCTCCATATGTATGGGATTTATACATTGACATTGTTAAGTGATTTCAATTGATGCAGATTCCTGCATTTTGATGCAAGCAAATTTGAAATTTTCCACTTTTGACCCCACCTCATTCTGAGCTTGGGTTCATTTTGATGCAGGAAAATTTAGGAAAATGGGTAAAATTTTTCAAGAATAAAGATGCATATTGTGTCTTTTGCATTTTAAATATGAAGTACATGTTTATTTGAACCATGAATTTAAGTTAAAATGAAGGTAAAGCAATTTTATAAGTAGTAAAGTTCACAGAAAACAAGATATAACTAGTGAGCATCTGATTATGACATCTTGAAAATTCCAAACAGGGGTCAGATGACCCATGGTTTTCAAACACTATTGAAATCCTTGTTGTTAATATTTGGAGTTGCATGACTTTTTTCCTCTAAACAAACCACCTTTTGAACAGAACAAAAGCGGTCTTAATATTGTTGTGGTCATAATTTTGGGATAGAAAATAGTGTAAAACTGTTACTAGTGTTAGTACGAGGGTTGATCAAAAATAAACCGGATTATTTAAATAGCAAGTAGAATATTTCATCAGGATAAATAAAAATACATATAACACTTTGCGGAATCAATCCGCTACAGAATACAGAAAACAGTTTTCAAAAACATTTACAAACAATGGAAATAGAGAGATTTGCGTGAGCATATGTCTGGTGTCACGGCGCACGGTAAGACGACACTGGTGACGTCGTTGACGTTGCGCGTTATTACAGCGTCTAGACTGTGACCGGGTTTCTGGGTCATAGAACCATAGCCAGGTTTTGTCCGTCGTTATGTTGTTACTGAGGAACTCGTCCCCTTCTCGGTTCACTCTACGAAGGAAGGCTGTTGAATCCTGCACGCGACGGACCATCTCCGTGTCTTTTAAGAGACGCGGGACCCAGCGCGCGTGCACCTAGTGTTAGTAATCAGATATCGTTAAACTTAAAAAAAATGCATTTCCGTTTTAGAAACATATAAAAAATAATATTCAGATAAAAATAAGTATTCACGATTAGCTAAATTGTTCAAACATGTATTTTTCATTATGAAAATGCATATTTTGCAAGGTTTGGAACGAAGATCGTCGATATCCTATGTTTCAATTATTCAAGACATCGTGTAATTGAAAAAAAAAAGTGTTATTATAATAAAAAAAATCTTATCGTTCACATTTTCAAATCTCATGTAAGAAAAGTCTGCATGGTCCCGTAACTTACATCGAATTTTGCCATCAACGCCCTAACCGTTAAACGCATGTCCTTTTCCTACGCATTCGCCATTAACGTCACTAACGTCGTTGTCTCGTTCTTCTTTCTCCCTCTTCCTTCTTTGTCGGTGATGCCTTCTCTAAAATATTTGTGCCAATCAAAAAACCACTGTTCGGCTTAGTGCATGCTTCCCGTGCATAGCTGCACTTTTTTCAAAAGTTTTAGACGGAGTGTCGCCTTGCTGCTGGCAAAAATTATTTATTGCCCGTATTTCAAGTTTTTCTGTTGACGCCATTTGTAACGCAATTTGCATTCAGCGTACGATATTAAAAATCCAATTGCTACCATATGCGTTTATGCAATTATGTCATATTTTGCGATAACGTCAAAAAATAACGGCACGACGTTTTCGTGGATTTTTACGTATAAAACATGATTGGAAACAACAATAAACAATTTTAAACTTCAGACGTAACAGAAAAATGATGCGCTGCGCCGTGATGGCGTTACCATGGTTTCTTAATTCGTGATTATGAATAGAAGTATGTGTTTTTCAAATAAAAAGTTGGATCAACTGTTTGCATATAAATTGGGATTTCTATTGGTGTAAAGATTTGATTGTTTGAAAGGAAACGTTTTATTTGAGATCAAAAATCCGGTTTATTTTTGATCAACCCTCGTATACTACTGTATTCAAATATATGATGTAGATATCTGATGGAGATTATTTCTTGGAAAATAGCCTTAAAAGTGGGGGACCTGTCAAAAGCGAGTTCTACAAGGCCTCATTTTTTACTGAATTTCAAATGTTCTCATTAAAACATACAAGGCAAAGTAGGGAGGCCGTTTTGTAAGCGGATCGACTTATGACCGAGTATGTACGGTAATTTATAAGAGGTTATACTTTATCCTTAATGTTTAAATTTTTCAGATTATATCTGCCATGTCTATGTAAAGAGTAACAATGTTGCTGCTGTAGTGATAGCAGATCATGAATACCCACAGAGAGTGGCGCATACGCTACTGAATAAAGTCATTGATGATTTCGAGGCCAAAGTAGATAAGAAATTCTGGTCTATAGCTAAAGAAGAGTAAGTAACGAGTAAATTTTTCTGTATTTGAACTTATGTATTTTTAAAGCCAATAAGAAATTCTGTATATTGGTCGAACCTTGGTCGAACCTTGAGGAGTTAGTAACAACTAAATCATTTTAATGTTTTGTGTAGTTAAACTTAGTTTTAAAATAGATTAGAGATTCTGGTCTATAGAAAAACAGGAGTAAGTATCAAGTAAACCTTTTTTAACTGATTTGTTTAGGGATTTGATAGCTTTTGAAAACAATTTGACCTAACCCCCCTGAGCATTTTCAAGGGGTCATCATCATATTGTCTCAAGTCATATTTTTGAACATTTCTTATTAAAATTGCTTTACTTCAATTACTACAATTAAATATTATCTTCATTTTTAAAAAAGCAACCAGTGTTAGCCATGAAATTATTTTTTTAAATAAATATCTTGTCACAATTTCCCTGTGAGGAAAGTATTGAGCGACATCAAATTTTCAAAACTTCCTGGGTTTGTTTTAGATTATTTTCTAAATGTTAAGGGTATCCTATGGAGCATACGAGAGGTGTATCACAAGTGTTTTATCATACATGATCTTGATATCTCCCTTTACTCCATATTTACAGGTTTTATCAAAATGCGTCTAGTGTAGATCCAGAATGGCCTACACATCTATGCCATATAATGTGAATCTACACTGTTCACTAATTGGTCTGAAACTACCTAATGAATCTTGAAGTGAATTGTGTAGACCATAATCTGATGGCACAGATGTGCTGGCTGATTTGGATCTACACTGTTTGGCAACATGATAAAGGCCTAAAAGATCTATGGAGTAGAAGGATAATCTGAAAGCAGGGGCTTCTGCTGAATCTCAACTTTAGGGCCCAAGATCATAAAACTAAGTTTTGAGATCAGTCTCAAATCTCAAGGATCTGATTGGCTGAAATGGCGACTGGTCGCCATTTCAGCCAATCAGATGCTTGAGATTTGAGACTGATCTCCAGATTTAGTTTTATGATCCTGGACATAGGTCATTTTGTTCATTTTGATTGATTCTGCCAATAAGAAGTCACAATACCACTTAAATAAGGAAAAAATGACCCTTCAATAAAAATCACATGGGTCAAAATGAGGTTTGTTGAAAATTTCAGGAGTCATGGGGTCATCTTGTAGGTCAAATCATCTCAAATGGAACCCCAGGAAAACCATATTATATACATGTGATAATCATGTACTATGTAATAACCCATTTAAACATATACACATTTTGAGGCATGTGCAACCAGTGCAGATCCAGATGAGCCGGTACATCCATGCAGTCAGAGCAGGATCCACACTGTTTGCTTTTTGTTCAGAAATAACCTCATAAATCAAAAAGTGATCAGTGCAGATCCTGATCAGATGGCATGGATGTGATAACTGTTTGCCGATGCCACAAAGGCATATTTATGGAAGAAAGGAATAGTATTCAAAGTGAAAGTGAACTTCGTTGAAAGTTCCATCATGTAAGATGTACATTTTTTTTCTCTTTCAGTGAAATACAGTTCCCAGAGCTAGAACAATTTTTACAGAAATATCAGGTAAAGTTTCATCTCTTAAGTGTTTGTTAACCCTTAACTCCATGGGATATGGCTGTTATCTTATTAGTTAACAGTTTAGATCCAGATCAGCCTGCCCATCTGTTGCCCTTTGATTAGGATCTACAGCTGAATATGCCTTAGCAGCCTCCTGCATTCAGCAACCACCTGTCTTATTTAATAACTCTTAAACAGCCAGTTTGAATATTTCCTAAACCTACATTTTGTTCTAATTTGTTCCTCTCTTAAACAGCCACCTGTGTTACACAGCCACTTTTTATCAATTCCTTGGGTGGCTGCTTATTATAGGTTTGACTGTACACTGCTTGCTTAAGATTTAGATTCATTGGGTTGTTTCTGATCAAGAAGCATCCAATGTCGAACTGGATGTATATAGTTTTGCACATGCAATAAAACCCATTAATATGGTGAAAGGGTTGCAGTGTAATTTGGAATTTGAATGTTCTCAAGCTTCCCATTGGTCAGTTTTGAAACTCTGATCATTTTTTACCAGAAGGATTGCAAGTGTGAATTCAGTTTTTTTAGTTTTTAAGGTTCATGTATTTCTCAACTACATTTCCAGTGACAGCTCTGTTGGAAGCTATGTTGAAACAACCTTCGCAATACACAGTTCCATGTAAAATTCTTATGCTTATCCTTGCTTTAAGGGTAGTGTTTTAAATTCTACTCTTTTTTTTCAGAATCCAAGAGAGGCAGATGCCATGACCAAAATCAATGCAGATTTAGATGAAACTAAAATTATTTTGGTGAGTTATTAATGGAGAATTGATTTCTCTTAGTGTTACAATAAGCAGAAATTTCAGTTGCAAGTACTATGGTATCATTATATCTGTCATATGTTATATCTCTTATTCTCTTATCTTAAATATTCATGTATTTTGCGCTAGGGAACATGCTCAAAATCAAATCCGAGCAAACTTAACCTGTTCAAGCTTTTCTGATTACAATTACACAAATTTATGCCCATTCAAAAATGAAAGTAGCGGCATCTGAAGGAATATTCTTCCGGCAAAATTAAAATTATACCATATAACTTTTACTTGCATAAATGTCTAAAGAAATTTAGTTCTTGACAAGAGCTTGTATCTGTGCATAAAATCAGCTGATCTAAAGAATAATATATCTTGGAACGTGATAAAATTCATATATATGTAATAAAAGGTTAAGCCTTTCCTAAATAAATACGCATTTTGTGTGAACAGTGTAGATCCAGATCAGCCGGCACATCCGTGCCGTCTGATCAGGATCTGCACTGGTCGCGTATTGGTCAGAAATAACCTAACAAATAAAAAAGCAAACAGTTTAGATGCTGATCAGATGGCACAGATGTGCCGTTTGATCTGGATCTAAACTGTTCGCCCATGCAAAAAAGGTGGGTGTATGGAGGAACGGGTTAACCCTTGTAGTCCACACTGTTATCATTTTGATGAAACATTTCTATTAACTTATACTTCTGATCTTCCCTTTTAGCATAATACAATAGAAGAGGTGTTGAAGAGAGGAGAGAAAATAGATGACCTAGTCGAGAAATCAGAGGGACTCAGTCTACAGAGTAAAACTTTCTATAAAACTGTAAGATATTTTACATTTCTCAGGAATGTTTGTCACCAAGCCTTATGTGCATATCCTAAGGAGTTTTTTTACTACAACTTCTTTAATATCTTGAGTGGTTTACTCCAGACTTCAAATATAAATTCCTAATTATCATCCACATCATATGTGGTAAGGTCCATAACTCTTAATATCATATTTCCAGGATAATCTCCCCTAATAATAAAGAATTTTCCTGAACAGGTGTAATAATTTCAACTTTTTCATTACCACTGATTTCAAACAAATGATTTATTCACCTTTCACAGGCATATTCAGTTACACATGTATACCAATATGATTTCAAAGCTGTATCTTGGGCAGCTTATGTCCATTTCCAGTTAACACTTTCCTTCATAAATACGCATTTTTTACGCATGTGCAACCAGCCTAGATCCAGATCAGGCGGTTCATCCGTGCCA